>CM033998.1:15193768-15282659 GCA_019603395.1 Cyrtorhinus lividipennis | reverse complement strand
TTCTGGAAAGTATGACCTGGGACGACAATGGGTCCACTAACTTCAACCGTTTAGGTAGACATCTTAGTAGTTTAGGGTCGATTTCAACCAAATCCCCGTAATCGATGAATTTGACAAGAACAGTGGGCCCACGAAAATCAACCAGTTGCGCCCGAAACCAATTACGGTCTCGTGGGGCAGCGTAGAGCTCGTTGACGAAGAATTCTTCAACAGCGTCGAGACGGTTGTTATCAATAAGCCACCGGATTTCGTTCATGACCTCACACAATAATTTGAATTTGTCTGGAAGGGAAACGTAAACTACGTACTTGTCCTCAAATGTGCTTACAACCATAACGTCAATATATTCATCCGATAAAGAAGGATGTTTTGTAGCCAGTTGGTCTGGCGGCTTTATAGCTGGAGAGGCCTCTTGTTGGCGCAGCAAGTCGGCAGGGACGTTTGGTTCTGCCAGCGTATGGACCTCGATTCCATCATCCAGGACATCCTTTGTGCATGCACCAATTCCATCCAGCCAGGTCCATACAGCACCAAAACTGTCGCGCTGAACCGACGTTTCTTTCGCACTTAAATTGACTCGGGACATGGCTCCAACATAGTCATCGACGCATTTCTCGTCAGAACTGTCAGTGCTGGCTCCAACATAGTCATCGACGCATTCCTCGTCAGAACTGTCAGTGCTGGCTCCAACATAGTCATCGACGCATTTCTCGTCAGAACGGTCAGTGCTGGCTCCAACATAGTCATCGACGCATTCCTCGTCAGAACGGTCAGTGCTGGCTCCAACATAGTCATCGACGCATTTCTCGTCAGAACGGTCAGTGCTGGCTCCAACATAGTCATCGACGCATTCCTCGTCAGAACGGTCAGTGCTGGCTCCAACATAGTCATCGACGCATTCCTCGTCAGAACTGTCAGTGCTGGCTCCAACATAGTCATCGACGCATTTCTCGTTAGAACTGTCAGTGCTGGCTCCAACATAGTCATCGACGCATTCCTCGTCAGAACTGTCAGTGCTCACATCAGCGCAAGACGCCTTTTTGCTCTGCGAGATCTTATACTTGTCCAAGCGCGAAGCTACGTCGGTCACAACTTTAGGATTGGGCAGTGTTTCGGCAACGTAATAACTTCTCATGAAAGTTATAATTTCAGTCAATGTTGGGTCTTTCTGCTTCAACAAGGTCATGCGAATGTGCTCGTACTTTTGATGTACGTTTGCTACGAATACGTCACGCACGATGATGCCTTGATAAGGTCCAAAAAGGCAAGGGTAACTTAATAATGTCAACGCGTTGGCAAACTTGTCAAACGTCTCATAGTCATTTTGTTTACGACTGAAAAACACGAATTTTGCGTACAGTGGTTGGAAATACAAGTCGATCCGACGCACAACTTCGGAAAAGTCCACGTCCTCGGTAATATCGAGGGATTTGAAAATTTCAAAAGCGTCCTTCCCCATCTTCCGTATGAGAAGCGACGTTTTTTGGCTGTTGGTCATTTTCGGGAAATTGTGTTCGAAACGTCGGTTGAATTTATCGAACCATTCAGGCCATGTTGAGTAGGTGTAGTGTTTGAGGTCCAAGACATTCAATTTACGCTCCATTCTTCACTAAAATATCTGTAAAAAAAAAAAAAAAAAAAAAAAAAAAAAAAGTTCAGCTCATGATATTTTTATATAAGGAATGCCACAGTTTTAATCAATGATATATAAGATAGATTAATCATCATTTATCTAGTCCCAAGGGATTATGAAATAACGTCCCTCTTAAGGCGCCCCTACACGATCAGTTTTACTGACAGTCTGGTCCCTCCGAGATTGACGCGAGGTGATTGAAGGAGCAAACTGATCGTCTAGGAGCGTGACTGATGGTTGAGTCAGTGCTGGGAGGTGATTGAAAGCAACCTTGAATTTCGGACTGACTGAAGCGGCAGACTGCTCGTGTAGATGGGTGATTGAGTCAGTTCGTCTCAGTCACGTGGGCGGCACCAAACATGTCGGATACCTCGGCCCCTGCAGCGCAGATTGAGCAGCAGGTGGACCGTTTCCATTATAATCACTTCCAGTGTTTGAGGAGCAATCGCAGACATGAACTTTAGGTCCTCCAAGTCCATTCCAGATGCTAGGTACCTCAAGGTTATTGACAGCCTTTCCAAACACGAAGCCATGTCCTCCGATCAGGCATTAGCTATATTTCTTCAGGCCAACCAGACAAAAAATTTTACTCGACCTGCTAAACGAATTCTGGAAATAAAACCTCCAGAAGAACTAGAAAAATCAAACAATTGGGAATTAATATTGTCGACGAAATGGGGATTCGACGGTGCCTCAGGCCTAAGTGAATTTGCTCAAAAATATTCGATCGACAAAAGCGAAATAAGTGGCTCGAATTTATTCTTGACGTCAATAGTTCCTCTGAAGCTCACAAACCCAATTGATGTTACGTTATGTTTCCAAAAAGAGACACTTGATTTGGTGCGAGCTGAAAAAAAAATTAGTTGAAGAAGAAATAAGAGAAGTTGGAAGTTACCCAAGTAGTGATAGGCGAGAATGTCAACCTAATTCGACATATTTTGGTGATGACCAATGTTGGACGGCAAGGTAGCTCAAGCCTAACAAATACGAAGTCTGCCAGTGCCTGCTACATATGCGGCTTTACCTTCGGAAATGAATGATTTGGCGAAAATCCAACAAAAGACTCTTAATGTGAGTGCTCTCGAATTTGGTATCTCTCCATCAATCATGTGTATGGAATACATCCTTCACATTGCCTATAACAAAAATTTTGAAAAATGGAGAACGGACAGAAACGTATTCAACAAGAGTTTCTTGAGAATGCCGGCATCAAAGAAAGGCCCAGTGCAATAACGGGAGTCGACGAAACTCTAATCCACCGGTAGTAATAAATAGCTAAGCAATAATCGACCCAGAAAAAATCGACTCTTTTCAAAAGAAACAGCCGAGATGGCCATTGAGAGTATTCATGGTACTATATCCCATCCACTGTGCACAAGATTTTATAGCATGGAGCTGAAATTGTACAGAAGTCGATTCTCCTAGTTGGAATATTGTCGGAGGAGGCGCAAGTATAAATAAGGATTACAAGGCTTCCAGGATCAGAAACATTGCGTGTTCGTTTTTGTTTCTCGAATAAGTTTGGTTTAATAATTACAATTAATGAATAGTTATTCTCCTGTTACCAGAATAATAGTTGCTGTCCGGTTGAAAATTACTTAAATTTTCGTTTTGTTAGAAGTTTTTACAAGCTAAAAAAAAGCAAGACCTCCTTAACTATGACGAAACCCTCGGAACAAGAAAAGACGTAATAAGTAGGAAAATACTTAGTATGAACTAGAGTCAAGACTGCTCGTTTTAAAGAGTTACCTATTATACTGACTATTCTGCTTTTGGTTTATTTCACGAAAAGATCTTAGAAAAAATACTAAGCTACATAAGCTACTACATACCTATTCTTACAATGTATTTTTTTCTTAATTTAATTTTTTTTAAATAGACAACTTTATTATCCGTGGGATATTACTGTTAGTTTCACAAAGTAATATAGTAAGACGTAGCCTTAATTCGCATGGAACTTGAGGTTAGGTTCGATCCAGCGATCGCCCTACAACTAGATATTAATACTAATAACAATCGAACAGTAGGTGATATAAACACTTAATGTAATAATTTAACAGTAGGTAATATAATAATTTAATAACATCTGTGATCACTTGTTGTAGGGTAACATAACTATTTAGCATTCGCGTTCTGGTTGAACTATTCTGGAGTGATTATCAGATCTTGCGGTCGTTTTTTCTTGAGCCTCCTTTCAGGTGGTAATGGTGGCGGACGTTCAGCGATTTCTCGAATCAAGGCATTTGGGTGGTTGAGCATGGAAGTATTGAGGCGTTTATAGGTTTCTTTGATGATTTCGGAGACGATGGGTATATCCATATCAGTGTGCAGCGCTGAGTTTCGCACAAACCATGGAGCTCCGGTCATTATTCTCAGTACTCCATTTTGTATTGTTTGCACTTTCTGTACATGAGTCTTCGCTGCTGAACCCCATATCCCGCAAGCATACTGCCATATTGGGCGAATCAACATAGTGTACAGCAACCGTTTAGAGTGAAGTGGCAGAGGAGATTGGACTCTCATGAGGAACATTAGTTGGTGAATTCTGCTTCGACATCTTTTAACCAAACCTTGTATATGGTGCGCCCAGGTTAGCTTCGAATCTAGAATGAGTCCCAGGTATCTCACTCAATCTGAGGTTGGAATTTGGATGCTATTCAATTTGACTTGAGGAGATCTTATATTTTTGAGATAAGTAAAGGTGACGAGTGTAGACTTGGTGGAATTCATGGATATTCTCCACCTACCTCATCGAGGAATAACTGCATATTATTTTCTGCCTCTTGACACGTGTGAGAACTGCAGAGAGCAGCAATATCATCCGCAAACTGGGCTATACTGACCCCTAATGGCGCCGGAAAGTCACTTGCATATAGGAGGTATAGAAAAGGCCACAGGACACTGCCTTGAGGAACCCCTGCCGTTATTGCCTTTGAAGGAGACACTGCGCTGCCACATCTCACGGAAAACGTACGTTGCGAGATGTAAGACAAGATCAGCCGATAGTAGGTGTCAGGGAGATATGGTTTCACCTTGTAGAGTAATCCTGGGTGCCAAACTTTATCAAAGGCCTTTTTCGAATCCAAAAAAATACCGAGGCAGACTTTTTTTTCCTCATAGGTGGTCAGAATATCTTCAACATCTCAACGCTTTGGGTTATAAATTGTGCCGTGCCGCATTATAAATAGTGCGACAACTGCGGTACAACCGTGTATGGTGATTCTGTCATTGTGTAAGTGCGCGAATGTGAACAGTGTATGTACTCAAGTGAACGATTGTTAATAAATTATTTACTAAGAACATAAATTGTTACAATATCTTACAATTTTTTTTTTAAAGGCATAGGTATATAATATACTATTATATATGCCTTTAAAAACAATTTGTAAAAAAATTTGTAAGATGTATATTATACATCTTACATACATTGTCATCATTATTCATTTTCTCATTCGCTCATTTATAAATCATTTTTACATATATTATTATTATATTTTAATATATGCTGATAATATTAATTTAACTAATTAAATAATTAGTGATCATAGTGACTATGAGAGAATCGGACAGGAGGTTTAATTGTCCTGCCTGACTTTGACAATTTTTCATCATCATTTTGATGAAACGTCTCATTATTACCAAAAATGTTGTCATTCCTCCCAACGCCACCACAATACATTCCCGGGTTATACCACTCATCATCTCCACTATCGAACTTGTTGATGTTTTTCTAACATTCCAATAAACGTAAAATAAATAATAAGTACTAAACGGATTTGTATTCCATTTTGCGTACATTCTTTGGACCAATATTCCTTAGTTTAGTTCAGTAGCTCACTTCAAGGTTTATAAACGCTAGAATGGCTCGAATGTTTGGCTCGAAGGGCCAGAGACATCCCTCCTACCTGCTTTGGCTTGGGGTTGTCTTGTGAAGAAGAATGCCTTGCTATCATATCAGTAATAAGACAGCGTTAAATGTCTTATTTTGTTCCATGGTTTTTTAGTTGTTAGTTGTGTGTGTTCATTGGTAAAGTGGTTTACTTAAGCGTGTGACGCGGTGATTATATAAGGTTCTGATTTAGTGGGAGGAAAGTAGCGAAATTGCGTGAAAAGCGTCAGAAAAACACATTCTTTGTTTCAATAATTTGTCGAATTTTCCCCCAAATGAGTTAACTGCCAAAGGGGAAGCGGAATCGTGTTACTTTCGCTGTGAGTAGGTGGCTTGAAACGGAGTTATAGCGTTATATAGAGTTATAGCGTATAGATGTGCGTTTTTGTCCATCTCATGATTTGAGAACCGTAGTTGGTTAGGTCATGTTAACTAAATAGACACGGATGTCATGAATGCACCAACAGTTCTCCCGCACCAAAGTGAGCAACTCAAGGTAACCGGTTACGCCTTCGAAAGTGAACCTGGATAAGTCGAGTAGTTACACATTAAGGCAACTCGTGGTCATAATGGGATATGTTAGAATTTCTCAGAAGCTTACGATCAGAATCTCTCTCGGAACATGGAGACAGACTGCTTCTGTACATATTTTTTCTTCATTTCCTAGAATTTTCCGATTGAACAAATGCTTACGAAGTGATTATTAACGAACAGAAAGTTCCGGTTTGTCGATCGTGTTTCCAAACTATTTTCGGAGAAACTAAAGGTTTTGTGCAGTTGATAATTAAAAAGAAAAACTTTTCTCCATGTGGCATTGTACCAAGTGTTTCTCTAGGTTTAGCTCCGCCCAAAAATAAAAGAACCCCAGAAGAATGGCAAGATGTAAAATCACATATTCAATTATTTCCATTTTACGAAAGTCACTATTGCAGAAATCGAACCAATAAAAAATTCCTGGATTCAAATTTGACTATTTCTCGGATGTACGATTTATACAAGGAGGGACGTGAAAATCCTGTCTGTTTAACTTTGTATTCTGAATGTTTTCATGATTTAGGGTTATCATTTAAAAAAAACCTCAACAAGATACATGTCATAAATGCGACCTCATTGAGGCAAAGTTGAAAGTAGCTACAGATATCGAAAAAACTGAATTGTTGGCTGAGAGAGATGCTCATCAAGCAATGGCAAATGATTCCTGAGCAAAAGAGAAAAGATAGATTGATCGCAAAAGAAGATCCCACTAAAGCCGTTTTTGCTTTCGACCTACAGCAATGCCTCCCAACCCCTTATCTTAAAACGTCAGTTCCTTTTTATAAGCGCCAACTTTGGAGCTTCAATCTAACAGTGCACAGTTTAGCTTCAGAGGCCATTTGTTACATGTTGAACGAAACAATTGCTGCGAGCCAATGAAATTGCCTCCAGCCTGTACCATTTTTTACAAAACTTGGGAGATGAAGTAGACAAAGTGACGTTCCATTCAGACACATGTGGGGGACAAAACAAAAATAATTTTGCTAAAATGCTTATTGACTCAAAAACCGACATTGAAAACCATTAACCACAAGTTTTTAGTCAGTGGTCACTCTCATATGGAGTGCGACACAGATCATTCTGTAATAGAACGCGCTAAAAAAGAACAAACATGAAAATCAACCATCTCAATGATTGGATTCAGTTGGTTAGAACAGCTAAACAGAAAAATCCGTTTCGTGTTATTAAATGAGGAATAAGGAACAATTTTATAAGTTCAGCATTTTGGGAAAAAAAGGACCTTACATAGTGAAAAAAAAAGAATGACAACGAAGATCGGTTTTTGTGGAAGCCAGTTCAATCGCTGCAATATGGAACGGGAGGTGTTTTAGAATTTTTAATTTTACTAAGTACCTACCTAACTTGTCGAACTTTTAAACATTTTCATTGGGCAATTTTGATATTCGAATAATTTGTATAATTTGCAGTTTGTCAGTGCAGTTTTGGAGTGCAGTTTACCAGCTATTGAAAACTAACGAGTTCACGACTCCTGCGCACGATTTTCACAGAATTATTTTTAGGAGAACCCAAAACTGCGGACCATGGCTGCTCAGAATTTCTTCCCTTATAAGGGAGTATTAGTTTTTAATAAATACCTATCCACAGAAGGTGATGAAAGAATCAACGCTCAACTTGAAAAAGAAAATCAATTATATTATCAATTATCAATATTATGCATTAATGCTCTGACATTTGCATTACCTACAATCATTAATGTAATATATGAGATTTATACATTGAGGTTCAATTATTATTGCTGTAATTACTAACGCAATTCATTCTCCACCGCGGGCCATGCCCATATGGAGAATTATGTCCAAGGAAAATTGTTCTGTTATAGCTAGAGTAGTCGATTAAGTTTCTTTATATTCCTATGTATTTGCTAATTTGTAATGGAAATAAAATATTTTTAAAAAAAATTCATTTTTTAAATCAATATTGTGTAATGGTATAATTGGTAACCTTTGGGGCTTTTTTTGCAAATTTTCTTTTTTGTAATTTTTTTGTTTATGGTTTTTTATAAGCAAATTTACCATGTCCATTATGATAAAACGACTTTTGGCGTGAAAATTGTTTTCTTTCACTGATTCTCAGAATTAGAAGGTACTGAAAGTGACAAATTCATAAAAATATTGTTTATAATAAGTGAGTGATTAGTTAAGAACGAGCCAAATTGTCTGTGCACATATGGTCAACTCTAAATCTCAATCACAAATTGACGGTAAACTTCATGATCAGATTCCCAATAAAGGCAACCAAATTGGTGTTGTGATAGCAAAATGTAGGTGTTCGCACCAGAGGCGGGGTTTTCTATATTAAGAAATAACCAATTACTCAAGGTACTCGGGAATTTCAATGTGAGGTTTAGTGATGATATTAAATTAGGAGTTGCTTTGCTAAAATAAAATTAAATATGTTGATATAAGTCAGAATTAATCGTTCGGAAAATAAAATAAACAGTCGGACCGTATCGTTAGTTCGGCCACTCGTGTTACCACTCACTCAGACTCAGATGAGGACAGGCTGATGCTTCACGACGATGTCAGGTTGGAAAGACAAGTAGAACGAGTGAACCAAAGCTGATGACCTTTTTGAACTAAATTCGCGATTCCTAGTACCAGGATGACACTTCTCGTGCGACTTAGATAGAGGACGCAATAAAGTGATGGAATAAAGGCCCGAGAGGATGCTGATGACCTCCTGGTGGACTGTAGAATCGCAATGCCGAACGAGAAAGATACGACCAACAAAAGTGCGGTGACGACCAACTGCTGAACCTAGCTTCCAAAGTCGAGATAGTAGTTTTCGAAAGGAAGGCAATGCCTTGCACCGACAAGACCAGCAAAGGCGACTGAGTAGGTTTACCTTAGGAGCGGAACTTGGTTTGGAATGAAACGTGGTTGCACATCAGGTGGCCGTTGTCGTCCAACCAACAAAAACAATTTATGACTCAAACATTAGAAACGAGAGCGGTCAGTTACGTCGATATATCGGAAAATTTCGGCCAAAGTTTTATAAACCCGATCGCCGAATCGGAGATGAAAATCGGGTGGATTATGATCGAGCAAGATGACCGAGAAATAAAACATTTTCAGAGTTCAAGATCATGGAAACCAAACTGTAGTTTTTTCGGGCCAATTAGAGAGGTAGGCACGACAACCGGTAGATCATTTCATAATACCCAAAAGGTCATTTATCGATCGCGTTATATTACTGGTGGTTTGGAATAACGACCATTGGATTACTGAAGAGTTCACTGGGACATTCAACCAACTCAGATTTGAGTCGAAATTACGAACTAATTGTTGTATGTTTATATTTTTCCATATTAATAATATGATAAGTGAAACAATCTAACCACTCACCATAAGCTGAGATACGACCGGATTGAAGAGGGAACCTAGAAACCGCACGTCCGACACACTCGAGTTATAACTTTGATATGACTGACCTTTCTATTCGGTTTGGTAGCTGAGTTGGGCCCGGACCCCGAGTACCCCCACCCCCTAGTGAACCTTCAAGCTGATTGGCCCTCCCTCCTACAGCTACCCTCCTCTTCCAACATACACCAGGGCCACAGACCCCATTCCACAATAATTCAAAGAAAAATGGAAAGAAACAAGAAACAGAAATGTTGTTACACGTCGCAGTTTCTCCAAGGAAGGAGAAAGACGTCATCAGATGCTGAATCCGATGAGACGAGTCCCGGAACGATTGGTGCCCTCTGGATGAGGTTATGAGTCAAAATGGGTACCTATCTACCCATATCGAATGTCTGTTTCCGAGATCTCTGGTACCTAGGCGTGAGGGGTATCATTTTCCACTAAATTTTGGACGCTGAATCGATTGGAATGGGTACAGAACCCACCACCCCCACTGTTTCCCCCATGTTGAACAAATGAGTCTCCAATGCGCCTGGTCCGAGGAATAACCAACCCCTGTAATTTTTTCTCTGTGAGACAAAGGTTCTCTACAGGCTCCTTAAATGTGTTTTAAACACAACATTATAAACAGGTTTGAAGATCGCTCATCAAGTACTAGGGCAGCTGGTATGCTTACAAAAAACTCCGCAAATTCTTCCACAGCGGTTTATTATTAAACCCGTGATTATGTATGTGAACCTGTCTGGGATTCGTTTTTGACTCGTCTCAGCTCCAAAATTCATTAGAAACGGATACCATTCACGCCTAGGTCTCCAAAAATCTCGAAACCCATTTTTAAAATACCCACCTATAATCCATAGCCCCGGAAATTTCTAAATTAACAGAGGGGCGAGCATCGAATTGGTATTTTCGACCAATAGATTGGAACCAAAAACGAAAATAGTCGATGTTGATGAACTTTAGGCTTCAAATTTACCGATGTTAATCAATTCCAAAAGCCGCAGCGGTGATTAAAAAACAATCGCCTATAAATTTGACGTTTGGACGCCAGGGATTCGTGAATATTTATTTGGCGCCTGAAATCTTGAGAGTTCAGTCATGAAGCAACAGATACCGCGTTAAGCGAGCGCCTAAATTATGTTTCACAGCTTGTTTTTATACAACATAATCAATATACAGAACAAATATTCACGAATCCCAGGAGTCCAAACGTCATATTGTTTTTTCTATTTACAACTTTATTCAGTAAGCAGCTTTCAAGGGGTCGATTCTACGACTTATTTGCAACAAAAAATGTCTAAAGTTTTTTCAAGAGGCTTCGTTTCCGCGTTATTGACGATTTAGGATATTTTACGTGTTATTCACCTGACATCACTAAAACGGCCATAACTCCCTTATCTTACTCTGGTTTGAGATTATCTCGTAAATTATACAAGTTCTAAATTGTGAGTTATATATGCTTAAGTGACTTCACTGCGGACCCAAAAACATCAATCTGGAAATAGACAAGCAGCATTCAGGAAGGGTCTGAGAAACTTATTTGAACAATTACACAATCATTTCAGAAAGATGAAAAGAACTCTATAAGGACTAAGAAGTCTATTTTTACATCGGGATAAAAGGTTCTTTGATGAAGAGTAACATTATTTGTGGTTCCAAGTGGAGCTCACTGAAAGCAGAATGTATTGCTTCACGACTGGGCGATTTTAGATGCAGAATAAATATTATTCACGAATTCGAGCCTTTGGACAAACAACTCATATAAACATGCCCGGTGTGAATCTCTCCAGTTGGGTCTAAAATTTACTGTAAATGATTTCTAATTGAAAAACTAGATAATTCATTTAGTGAAAAATTGTACATATGTATATTCAACGTCCAAAATTTAGTGAAACATTATATCGCCGGGAATCTCGAAAATCATCACCATTTTTCAGAGTAAATACACATTTTGACCCCTAACCGTCTCCAATTTGGTTACAATAGCCTCATACCGACAGTGTGGCTCTTATATCATAAATTCTAAAATCCCCTTCTATCTTTAGTACGTGTACTCGTAAACCAGGGTTGAATAACAATGAAAATTCATGTACCACACAATACAGTTCACCATCTTCCACTATTTAAAAATTTTGGGGTTGCACAAAATTGCCTGCTCGCTAAATCGGTTGCGTGCAATAAAAAACTGCAAATTCTTTCACAGGGGTTGGTTATTCCTCGAACCAGGCGCATGGGAGATTCATTTCATCAACATGGGGAAAAAAGGGGATACAGTGGGTGTGGCAGGTCCCGGACCCATTCCAATCGATTCAGGGTCCAAAATTTAGTGGAAAATGATACCCCATACGCCTAGGTACCAGAGATATCGGAAACAGACATTCGAAATGGGTAGATAGGTACACATTTTGACTCACAACCTCAATCGTTCCGGGACTCGTCTCATTGGATTCAGCGTCCAAAAGTAAGTGGAAAATTATACCCCACACACCTGTTTTGCAGAAAATCTCAAAAATCCATTTTTCGAAATTCACATTTTGACCCCTACCTCACCCAAATTTGGTCCGATCGGGTTGAAAAGTTTTGAGGACCAACTAGAGCCATGAACGGACCCCTCACCAAAATTTCAGAATTTTAGAATAATTTCTACTACCAAAGGGACGGGGACGGCGGACGAACATTTGCTGATTTTGATCTAGACACTTTGAAACATCCAGAAACAAATTTTTGAGCCGAATCGGAGAGATTGACTTTTTGCATGAAAACATAGGTTGATTACCCAAGGAATAACTAACTAAAACCCACCGTTTCTCACAATGAAAGAGAATGAAAGGTGAAGGAAACCCTTACCTGGGTACCTGTTATAATCCCCAAAACGGGAAACTCTCGGATCGACAGAGGATTACGCACTCAACAAGAGACAGTCCAGTGCACCATCAGATGGCACAGGGCATCTGTCACCTGTGACACATCAAAACACGCAGGTGTCTTTGATTTTGGAAGTATCTGATAACTGTTATGAATTTCAAGTATTCCTTGAGCTACGTTAATCAATGTTAGCATATATCATTGACATCAGACCCCTTTCCCAGAAGTTGAAAGAAGAAATCACGGGTTGGTTATTCCTCAGACCAGGTGCATGGAGACTCCTTTATTCAACATGGGGGAAACAGTGGGGGTGGTGGGTCCTGGACCATTCCAATCGATTCAGCGTCCAAAATTTAGTGGAAAATGATACCCCACACGCCTAGGTACCAGAAATCCCGAAAACACATATTCAAAATGGGTAGTAAATACCCAATTTGACCCATTACTTCTTCCAGTGGGTGCCAATCGTTTCGGGACATATTTCACTGGATCCAGTGTCCAAATTTAGTAGAAAATAATACCCCACACCCCTAGATCGCCAAAAATCTCGAAATCCATTTTTCGAAATACACATTTTGACCCCTACCCCACTCAAATTAGGTCCGATCGGGCTGAGAAGTTTCGAGGACCAACTAGAGCCAGGAACGGACCCCTGACCCAAATTTCAGATTTTCATAAATTATTCTACTACCCATATAGGCGTGGACGGCGTACAGCAGATGGCAGACGGATATTTGCTAATTTTGATCTAGACCCGTGCGTTTTTCGAAAAAAAAAAAAAATGGATTCTCTGACCGTTACGATCAGAATGTGGCCAGTTTGAATGCACTCAACAGAAAATGGGAAAGAAGTTAATTGCTGATCGAGTGCGACCTAGTTCATTTATAGGATTCGGAATAATAACGACCAAAACCCAAACATGAGGACCTAAATATGAGACGAAGCTATAACTGATCGAGAGAGGATTAAGACATCCGCCTTAATGCATCTACCTGAAAAGGGTTGGACACAGTAGATTGGCACCCTCAAATCCTGGGACTTCCCGTTCTTTTCAAGGTGAGGAACACAAAGGTTTTCATTTTCCAACTTTTTAGTCACATGACAGCTGTTCGTGATAGTAACGTGTAGTAAACTTTTAATAAAGAATTTATTCAACAAGGGGTTTCATCTGATCAAAATGTCAATCTCCGATTCGGCCCAAAACTTTTATGTGCCTAGATCAAGATTGGCAATTGTCTGTCCGCCGACCGCGTTGATTTTGGTAGTAGAAAATTTGGTGAAAATCTGAAATTTTGGTCAGGGACCCCTTTCCGGTTTTAGTTGTTCCTTGAAAATGTTCAGCTCATTTGGGCCAAATTTGGTGGGGAGGGGGTCGAAAAATTAATTTTTGAGATTTTTGGCGATCAAGGCGTGTGGGGTATTATTTTCGACTAAATATTGGACGCTGAATCCAAAGAGACGGGACCCGGGAGGATTGGTGTCCACCAGAAGAGGTCATGGGTCAAAATGGGTATGTATATCTACCTATTATAGATGTGGGTTTTCAAGATTTCTGGTACCTAGGTAGGTGAGATATCATTTTCTAGTAAACTTTGGACGCTTAATCGATTGAAATGAGTCCCAACTCGCCTGGTCCGAGTAACCAACCCCTGTAAAAGAATTTGTAGCGTGTTTTCTGGACGTTTCAAGGTGTCTAGATCAAAATAAGAAATTGTCCGTCCGCCGTCCGCGTTCCTAGTAGTAGACAATTTTCTAAAAATTATAAATTTTGGTCTGGGACCGTTTTGCGGCACTAGTTGGTCCTCGGAACTTGTGAGCTCGATCAGATCAAAATTTGGGGTGGGTCGGGGTCAAAATGTGTTTTTTGGAAAATGGATTTTTGCGATCTAGGCGAGTGGGGTATCATTATCCATTAATGTTGGACGCTGAATCGATTGGAATGCCCCCACTGTTCTCCCCATTCTCCTGGTCCGTGTATTAACCATCACCTGCAAATAAATTTGCAGCGTTAAGTATTCAATTGCGCTCGAGTTTTTCATTTTGTTTCGCGATTCAAAGATTTGATATGCCACCGAAAGTTGGGTCGATTATTTAAATGTGATGTTAGTTTGACCCGTTGTACAAAAACAAATTTGCTCGGGAAACGGAGCTGAAGAAACTTTCAGATGAAATGAAGTTGGTCGTATTTGGCATTGCTGAAGTCAATGCAAAAATAGTATCTCAAAATCCATTCTCTTGTTTACACGCTGTGTGTAGAGTGTTCTTCAACGAGCACTAATGATGATTCTCGGACAAAATCACGAAAATTGATAGCGTGATAGCCTGGATGACGCAATCGCCTTCATAATTTTTGGTCAACTGGAGAATCACGTTCGATTTAAAATTTCATTTCGTTGATGAGGACGTATAAGGTCTTGTTCTCCAATGGCTTCACATAATAAACACCAGTTCTGAGGAGAAGAGTCCAAGTGGAACAGCTCGTATTTTTATAAACAATGCTGCTCGACCTTGGATCGCGTATTAGTAAAATAGTAAAATACTGTACGAATCTCCAATTCTCGTTGCAACTCGGGCTGTAGCGTGAAAATGATACCCCACACGTAAAAACCATTTTCATTCGTACCATTCCTTTGCTTTAAGACGACCCGGCTGAAAATCAATTGGAATTTTCGGTACGAAGGCCGGGGACCACCAAACATTTTTAGCGGGGGACTAATGTCAATTTATTATTATTATTACTATTATTTTTTTTTAGTTGAATTCTGACATTGTTTCCCAAAATTGTACCTATTTAGGAAAAATAAAATGTTCCACTTTATCTGCGAAAGCATTCGGGGAGCTGAAGATTAATATTTATCGGACAGGAGTGTGATGCAAATGTAGGTACAATTGGAATATTCCTGGTCTGTTAGTTCTAAGAAAACAATTGCAGAATGATATTTCTGTTGGTATTATTATATTTTCACACGCCTAGATAGGTACCAGAAATCTTAAGAACCCACATTCGAAATAGGTAGATACATACCTACTTTTATCCATAACCTCTTTCGGTGGGCGCCAATCGTCCCAGGACCCGTCTCATTGGATTCAGTGTCCAAAATTTAATTGAAAATTACACCCCACACGCCCGATCGCCAAAAATCTCGAAAATCCATTTTTCGAAAAAACACACCTTGACCCCTACCCATCCTCAATTTCAGTCCGATCAAGCTGAAAACTATCCAAGGACCAGAGCCGAAAACGGGCCCCTGACCAAAATTTCAGATTTTTAGAAAATTTGCTACTACCAAAATCAACGCGAACGGCGGACGGACGGATTTGCTTATTTTGAACAGGACACCTTGAAACGTCCAGAAAATGTTTTTTGCGTGAAAACATAGGTTGATTATTCAAGGAATAACCAACCAAAACCGTCACAACCCATCATTACTTTCTTCAGGGTGTTTTAAAAAATGTTGAGGAAAAATCACTCCATGGTACAATAACAACTCTGAAGAGTTCAATGACGTACAACGGGTAAATTATAAACCTTTTTCTAAGGGAAAACATATTATTCACTAAACAAAATGTGAGTCAACAAAAATTAATTCAATTGATCATCATCTGAGTCAATGAATCAGAAGTCTTCATCCATTGTTACTGGATATACCTAGTTGAACTTTATTTGCGCTGGACTTTCCTTGTTTAGGATACAATGAATAGATCGATCGGTCAATTTTACCGCATCCTGTTTGTTTTTTCATAGTGAGAAGTGAGCAATAGCCAATTAACTAGTAGTGTATGTAGTCTATTCCAAATTTTAGTTTTAGCCTATTTGAATTTAAAGAACACTCAGTCGTAGCATGCACTGAAACCTGGGAAAACAAGGATATCGAAGGAATTCTGGACACGTTCAAAATAAACAGCGAATTTTTATAGCATTTTTCCACTTAAGTAAGAAGGTAATGCGTGGATACAATAATCTTCTGGAGAAAACGGTAATTTCGAGAGGCCTGTAAATCAGCCAAGAAGACCCGACAACACTGGTTCAACCTTGAAGTTCTCCGTCTTCGATTTATTATCGATAATCCATGTTAGTTCATCTCGGCCGGCCATTCACATCCTAATAGTATTAAAGTATTATTTTCATTTAGATGCGCAACGTAAGTGTACTTTTGTTTCTTTGCTTTTAGCCGGCGAAGGAAAAGTTGTGAGTATCACAATATAGCTGATGTCCAAATTATTATCTGGATCCGAAAACATTCCGAATTTCCCGTCCATTTCTTCAACTTCGGCTAACTTGCCCTGTATTTGAGAGGAGCCGGGGAGAGATAATTTTATCAGAACATGCCCATCGACCGACTTTTCATCGGTCAGCTCGCAGAAACAATGTATTCCTGTTAGAACAGACACAGGTAAATGTTTATCTCGTCAACCTATTCATCGGTTATCACCTCGTTCGCCCCTCATCTCATCACCGTCTCATCAATCTATTCTCGGGAACCTCTTTCAGCCCAATCGGCTCAGTTTCCATCGCTCCCCAGTTATGTATTCATGTCCACCTAGGTAGGTCATCATAATGTATGACTTCCCTGTCTAGCAGTTCTCGATAATATTTCGGCTCGTTACAGGTTATACGAGTGACAGGCGGAGAAATCCCCTCCAACATACCAGAGAGGTCTCCATCTCAAGCATCTATTTTGGACATTCTACCACCACGCAGTTATGAATCTGCAGCAATCAATTCATCAATAAGGAAGAAGAGTATCGGAGATTCTTCCGGAATCACGTCATTAGAAGGTATGGGATAAAGATTTTCACGAACTACGAGATTCGAATCTACTGATTCGTTTTTCCAACAATCTTCTCAACATTTTTGCTGGATCAACAGCCCTCGCCAAGAAATTTGTGACGATGAGCATGCTTTCCATCGATGGCTTGTTCAGGACAACCACATTTTTGGTCTCTTGTGACCTAACACCTTCTCCATGTTAGCGCCTCAATTACTCTGAGTAAAATTAAAAACTGATAAATTCATGTCTCCTTCAATCAATGACGGTCTCTTCATCCATTGCCTGGGTGTTGTGGAGTTTTGGAGACCACTCGCCCCAATTAGTGACCATGATGGTGTCATGAGGTGTCAACGTTGGATGCAATCAAAGAGTTGAGCTCATTTTTCAAATATTCATGAACGACGAGTTGAGACGGGAGAGCTTTCTGGTTGCAGATAGGGCACATCCACTTTTCGTTCATTTTTAAGTACATAGCCAAATCGAAGCATGCAACATGACTGCAGTTTTGACCCAAGACTGGAATGTGGAACCTTCTCTGAGATAGAGGGCACACCATAGACACGGCAACACGGTCAACATCACAGCAAGGTCATCATTAGGTACTCAGTGAATCGTCACGCTTGAAGAGCTTTTCCACAGTTACTGAAGCAGGCCTGATTCGTTTTTCCAACAATCTTCTCAACATTTTTGCTGGATCAACAGCCCTCTCCGAGAAATTCGTGACGATGAGCATGCTTTCCATCGATGGCTTGTTCAGGACAACCACATTTTGAATGTCCGGGTTGAGTTTGACTTGGGGCGTGATTTTGATAGGAGACTCACTCAATCATTCCTTGGTAGAACGTGTCGTTCACATTCATTCTTAAATGACTACTAACATGGTCCATGAGATGCAGTCCATTTTCCAACGTGCAAATCCTGACATATATCACTTTAAAGGGTTTAGAAAATCACGAACTTAATTTGATATTCCGCTTTATTTTCCGAAGAATCAAAAACAAGTTCGGTCATTCGCGAGTGCTTTGAACTAAAGTAACATTCGCATGCCAGTTCCTTGTCATCTACTATCACATCTCTCTGATGAGAAATTGTCGACGACGTATGTATTACAAGGAATTGATGGGGGTCCCAGTATTTGTCCTACTGTATTATACCATCTATATTATAACTAAGGTTCAGTCGTACTTTTTAATGCATATGTCACTAACCGCGTAATTAAGGTACTGGGTCGAACTAGGTGGGTATAGTGGGTATTCCTCATGCGAACTGCGACACATAGAAAATACAAGTAATGGCTATAAGGCGAGAAAGTTGTGAAGTGTGTGAAGTGAAGCATTGATTTCTGCACCATTTTCGAGCAGAAATGTGACTCTCTCTTCAATTAATTCAGTTTCTGCATCCATTTCGAGTCCATCACGCTGGTCGAGTATCTCGTTGCTGCCTACAGATGAAATAGCTTCGTGTAACGGCGTCCTCATGCGAGAATCCACCGTGTTACCTTTGAGAGGGTTGATCAATATTTTCATCGCATCGAGGCCGTTTCGCCCACTCAAGCATGCCACTAAATGGAGAGGTGTGAGAGATGGGTAGCAATGACCGTCAAGCGACTTGGCGGACAAATCCGCCCCAGATTGTTTCAATAACTCCAGTATTTTTGATAGGGCTGGGAATTGGAGGGCCTGTAGTAGTCCAGAGCGAGGTGGAGTGGAGTGAGTTGCTCATTGTCAGGTGTGTTGACATTGGCACCAGTTTTAAATAAAATACGAACGATCTTGAAAAGCTGCCATCTCCACGAGCATGGTAGAGAAGATTATCAGGACTTAGGGCATGATGGAGAGCGGTAGGTACGGTCCATAAAATCCACTATACACTTACTTTTTTTTTTTGCACAGTGCTTCCAAAATTTCCAATTGCCTGGGTGAATGCAAGCTGCATACCAAATGAAGGGGTGTCCGTCTCTCAGGAACTCGTTAGAATGTCAGAATCATTCAGAATATCATCCAGAAAAGAAGTCTTTCGGGGACGTCTTTCAACCACTTCATTGGTCACTTCAACCTTCGAGTCAAGTAGGGTGTTGTCAGAGGGGGCCCCACAGAAAGAGAGAGATTAAAACCATACCATGAAAAAAATTACCAAAAATTCCGTTCAATGTAGACGTTAAGACGTTGCGCGACCTGTCGTCAAGGTAAAAAACAAATAATGGAGCCACGTTTGATGTAGGAGGAGAGTTTTTCGCCAAAAAAATAAGTATCTATTCTTTGGACGAAATACGTAGGGTTCACTGACACCAACTATCGGCTGATCTTGTCTTACCTCTCGCAACGTACGTTTTCCGTGAGATGTGGCAGCGCAGTGTCTCCTTCAAAGGCAATAACGGGAGGGGTTCCTCAAGGCAGTGTCCTGGGGCCTTTTCTATACCTCCTATATGCAAGTGACTTCCCGGCGCCATTAGGGGTCACTATAGCCCAGTTTGCGGATGATATTGCTGCTCTCTGCAGTTCTCACACATGTCAAGAGGCAGAAAATAATATGCAGTTATTCCTCGATGAGGTAGGTGGAGAATATCCATGAATTCCTCCAAGTCTACACTCGTCACCTTTACTTATCTCAAAAATATAAGATCTCCTCAAGTCAAACTGAATAGCATCCAAATTTCAACCTCAGATCGAGTGAGATACCTGGGACTCATTCTAGATTCGAAGCTAACCTGGTTAAAAGATGTCGAAGCAGAATTCACCAACTAATGTTCCTCATGAGAGTCCAATCTCCTCTGCCACTTCACTCTAAACGGTTGCTCTACATTATGTTGATTCGCCCAATATGGCAGTATGCTTGCGGGATATGGGGTTCAGCAGCGAAGACTCATGTACAGAAAGTGCAAACAATACAAAATAGAGTACTGAGAATAATGACCGGAGCTCCATGGTTTGTGCGAAACTCAGCGCTGCACACTGATATGGATATGCCCATCGTCTCCGAAATTTTCAAAGAAACCTATGAACGTTTCAATACTTCCATGCTCAACCACCCAAATGCCTTGATTCGCGAAATCGCTGAACGTCCGCCACCATTACCACCTGAAAGGAGGCTCAAGAAAAAAATCTGCAAATTCTTACACACGGGTTGGTTATTCCTCAAATGGGGGAAACAGTGGATGTGGCGGGTCCCGGACCCATTCCAATCGATTCAGGGTCCAAAATTTAGTGGCAATGATATTCCACACGCCATTCGCCCTAGTCTAGATTACACCGTGGCGCAAGTGGCTAGCGCGTTCGGCAGTAACCGGAAGGTACTCAGTGCGAACCCAGGAGGCGATTTAGTTTTTTTTACCCATAAATTGACCAATTACTACTTCCAGTGGGTGCCAATCGTTCTGGGACCAATTTATTTGGATTCAGCGTCCAAAATTTAGTGGAAAATGACACCCTACTCGCCTAGATCGCCCAAAATCTCGAAAATCCATTATTCAAAAAACACATTTTGACCCCTACCCCACCCAAATTTGGTCCGATCGGGCTGAAAAGCTTGGAGCACCCATCTCGGCAGGGAACAGACCCCTGACCCAAATTTCAGATTTTTAGAAAATTTTCTACTACCAAAAACGGCGCGGACGATGGACGGCGTACGGCGTACGGTGGACGGACATCGACCTTTTTTGATCAGGACATCATGAAACGTCCAGAAAAAAAATTTTGAGCCAAATCGGAGAGGTTGACCATTATCATGAAAACATAGGTTGATTATTCTAGGAATAACCAACCAAAACGACCTCAAGATCTGATAATCACTCCAGAATAGTTCAACCAGAACGCGAATGCTAAATAGTTATTTATCGTTACCCTACAAAAAGTGATCACAGATGTTAGTCAATTATCATATCATATATCATAATCATAATATATATCATATAATAATCATATATAATAATCATAATATATATAATAATATAATCATAATATAATAATAATCATATATAATCATTATTTATATATATCATAATCATATTGTTGTTAAATTATTACATTAAGTGTTTATATCACCTACTGTTCGATTGTTATTAGTATTAATATCTAGTTGTAGGACGATCGCTGGATCGTACCTTACCTCATATTTCAAGTGAATTAAGGCTACGCTTTACAATATTTTCTGTGAAACTAACTGTAATATCCTACGGATAATAAAGTTAAAAAAAAAAAAAAAAATGTTTGATGTGGGAGGAGAGTTCTTCGCCAAAAAATTAAGCATCTATTCTTTAGACGAAATACGTAGGATTCTTTCTACTATGAAAGAAGATAATTTATTATTATTAGTAGTATAATTTATTTTAAAGATTTCAGAGAACCTGAGATTGTTCTTAACCTAGAAAGATTATTTGTCATTTTGGAACAAACTGACATTTCCTTTTCAGATTAGGATAACCGAAAATTTGGATAATTGGACATAGACTTTTAAGGAAAAATAAAGTCATACATAAAAAAAACTTCAGACAGAGTAGAGCTGTGATACGAGAAAAAAATACTAAACTAGGTAAGTACTATTTGATGAATGAAAATGAACTCCAAAAAAAAAAGCCAATATAAGGCTAGTTTTATTATTATAGTGTTCAATTACACTTGGGACTGTGTCACACAGATCAAATATCTCGCAGGTTTTGTTTCTCGTCGTCAATGAAATTCAGCCCGCATTAAATTTGGCCTTCGCAGAAAATACCCATGAAATCAGTACAGGGCTGTTAAGGGGAGAACTTGAGATTGGGGAATGGATTCGTTTCTCACCAACAATCTTCAACTTGACGGAATACGGTGAAAATAAAGTCCAGTGGCTCAAGTGTTTTCGGAGTGGAATTTTCACGTCAGAAAGTAAGGGAAAACGTAGACTCAAACGAATGGGCTCTAATAAGTAAATTTATGTAAGCACATCCACCGTTTAATCTCCTTTTTGGAAAACTCTTCTCAAAAAGCCTCAGCACTTTGCACTGCTGATAATGTGGAGAAAAATGATCTGGTCATTGTGGAAGAAGATACGTCGCACAAAGGCATCATCATTGAGGAACTCTCTTCCAAAACTAGAAGTATTTCGGATTCCAACATCGAAAAAAGGAAACAGCGAGTTCTGGACAATATCATGAACACCCTGGATAAACCAGTTACCCTCGACTACATTGATGTGATTGATAAAGCGATCGCTCCTCTTATCCCGACGTTTGAAGCTATATATCCAGAAATAAAACTTGACCCAAGATGGGAAAACGTGTGAATCCTCTGGCAAACATATCCCCTCAGAAGCCCTTGTTCTCCTCTAAAGCTGGAAAAAAGCAAGACTTCTTTAACTATGACGAAACCCTTTCTTACCCTCCCTTAAACTTTGAAATATTTTTTTAAGCTGCGTAGATACACACGAAATCTGCACGCCGTCCGGGCCTCTAAAAGCCCCGTAGGTCAGATTAAAAAAAATTGCTTTTTGGATTTTGAGGTTTTCTCGTTGCATAGGCACGTGACGTAACGTTTTCCCCGTGTAATTTTGGATGCTGAATCCATGGAGGTGGTCCCCAGCAATGTGCAAAAGCACCTAGGTTAGAAAAATTAATTTTCAAAGGTAGGTAATTATTAGGTAATAATTTTTTTTATTTAGTCCTACTGTCGGACATTAACTTTTCTCTCCTGCCAAACCTGAAGTCGTAGCCGACGACAGAAACCCGCGCTTTCTTATCTCTACCTTGATAACGATATTCCTTCTTTTTGTCACTCCGTTTACGTTTGAATTAAAATTCCGTTGTTCCGCAAAAGCGATTTCTCTGCATTCAACCCCTCAGGTTATGGGCCTAGAATGTCAAAAGTAAATTCTAGTCGAGTGATCTGTGTTCTCCAAGTAGAAAAATCGATCGCGAATTCCGCGCAACTCGCCAACTTGTTGACTACTCGCCTACCAACAAGTGTGACGCCGTCTCCGTGAGTATCGTGTCCTTTTTCGATGAAAAATGAGTAACTCCACCTCAGTATATAGAATCGATCCTCTCAAAAGAGATAACTATGATACATGGAGCGTTCAAGCTAAGGCAGTCCTCATAAAAAACGGCGGATGGGGCTACGTTGACGGAAGTTCTAAGCGACCTACTGATCCCTTGTTATCACTCGAATGGGACAAAGGTGATCTTCTCGCACGATCCGATCTCATTTTAATCATCGCTCCTAGCGAACTAAATCAAGTGAGACAATGCAAAACCAGCAAAGATCTTTGGGACACCTTACAAGGAATATATCAGAGCTCCGGTCCAGCCAGAAAGGCTGCTCTTCTCAAACGACTCATTCTCCATAAAATGAAAGAAAATGGGGACGTTCGTGATCATGTAAATCAATTCATGGACACTGTCGACAAATTGAAAGAGCTGAGCATAGATATAAACGAGGAACTACTCTCAATCATGCTTTTGTATAGCCTCCCTCCAAATTTCGATACGTTTCGTGTAGCCATTGAGACCAGGGACAAGTTACCCTCTCTCGCTGAACTGAAAGTTAAAATATTCGAAGAAGGCCAGGCTCGGCCAGATCAGTCAGCTGAGGGCGAGGGTGCTCTTTACTCAAAACAACACCACAAGAAATGGACGAGTCGCTCCAAGAAAAATTATCAAGGGAAGCAAAATACTGAAAAGGTAAAGATCCCTGATAAAGAGAAGCCGTGCAACTCATGCCAATGCCAGAATCGAACTAAACAGGACTCCAAAACCAACACTGGATCTGACAAAAAGAAAAAGGGCGAATCTACCTTCAAAATTGAGCAGTCCTTGAAGTCAGTTGAGCAGTTTGATTCTAAATTTCATTCTTGGTGTCTCGACTCTGGTAGCACCTCGCATATGTGTCATGACCGATCAGCTATAGTCAATTTTGGCTCAAATCCTGACTCAACTCAGTTAAAGCTTGCTGCCAAAGACCAGTCAACAAATATAAATGGTATGGGAAAGGTGACATTCGAGCTCAATAATCAAAAGATAAATCTCACTGATACACTGTATGTACCCGCGCTTAGCACAAACCTTATTTCCGTCGGCAAAATCACGGAAAAAGGATTCTCTGTACTGTTTGAGAAAAATAATGCGACGGTGCAAAATCAGAATGGTGAGGTCGTGCTGCGAGCAAAACGAAATGGAGCTTTATACTATGTCACGCCCCCACAACCATTAACTGGTGAAAAATCGTGCCAGGCTGTAGAACCAGATAAAATGACGGTATGGCATCAAAAACTCGGCCACGTTAATTTCAAAGATTTGAAAGATATTCATCAACACAAGCTCCTCAAGGGAATTCACTTAAATGCAGCCACAACCGATCGCGAATGCGAAGTCTGCATTAAGGGCAAGCTGTTCAGAGCCCCATTTCCCCACAATGACGAAAAACGGACGTCAGAGCCCCTTGAAATAGTCCACTCAGACGTTTTTGGGCCCGTCCAAGTTCCTTCTCATGGGAATTCTCGTTATTTTGTCAGCTTTATCGATGAACATACCCGGTACTGTCACGTCTATTTTCTCAAAAAGAAAAATGAGGTTCTAGATAAATTTAAAGAATTCAAGAACATGACTGAAAATCATACTGGAAAGAAAATTAAATTCCTCCAGACAGATAATGAAGTCTCTGAGTACCGCAACCGTGAATTTGAAAATTTTCTCCTGGAATCTGGGATCCAGCGAAGACTTTCGGCCACATACACGCCGCAACAGAATGGCATGTCTGAGCGCAAAAACCGTAGCTTAGTTGAAAAGGCCCGATGCCTTCTTATCGACTCTAAGCTCCCCTTGTCATTTTGGGCTGAGGCTGTCAACACAGCCAATTATCTGGCAAATCGAGTGCCATCAAGAGCCATAGGTGGTCAGACCCCTTACCAGAAATGGGTTGGAAAAATTCCCTCGGCGCGTCATCTGCAGATCTTCGGAGCTAAGTGCTTCATACTCAAGAAGAGTGGAAAAAGAAGCAAATTTGAACCCAAGACTATAGATGGTATCTTTGTAGGGTATTCCAGTCTTTCCAAAGCTTATCGCATCTGGGTTCCCTTCCTCAACCGAGTCGAGATCAGCAGAGATGTTAAAGTGCTCGAAAAAATGCACAACCACTTACAAAATGACGAACAGATTTCTCTTGTGCCATTGAATGCGAAAGAGATTGATGACTTTGGTGTCGATATCATCTTTGAAAAACGTGAAGTAGGACCTGAAGGAGGCCACAACGAGAGCCTCGAGTCTCAGATCACCGTTGAATCTAGCCGACCAAAAAGAAATGCTCCACCACCAAGCTGGACAAAGGATTTCTACATGAACGATGACTACGCCGAAGCAAATCTTGTCATGTCTAGTGAAGATGAAGACGTTCATGGCTCTGATTCAAATGATTGGTCACAAGCAATCAAAGATGAATTTATTGCTCATATCCGAAATGGGACATGGACCATAGTTGAAAAGAAATCTGACCGAAAGGCCATTGGCTGTAGAATGGTTCTCAAGAACAAGCTTAATCCTGATGGATCTCTGGAACGGAAAAAGGCTCGATTAGTCGCCAGAGGATTTGCACAACTCCAAAATGTAGACTACAGCGAAACTTTTGCTCCTGTTGCAAAACTTAGCTCGATCCGTTTCCTTCTTGCTGTTGCTGCTGAGAAAAATCTACAGGTCCACCAAATGGACGTCACTACAGCTTACCTCAATGGAGAGCTGCAGGAAGAAATTTTTATGGACATTCCCGAGCATCTTGCCGAATATTTAAATGAAATCATGTTAGATGAAAGCAGCGGCGATGCACAAATTTTTGAAGGAGCCAAGAAAATGCTGCATGACTTACGAAAGGGAAAAAACCAAAAGGCCTGCCGTCTTGTCAAAGCCCTGTATGGCCTAAAACAGGCCGGTCGCCAGTGGTACGCAAAATTGGACTCTACACTCAAGAAGCTCGATTTCAAACCTTCAGCCGCTGACCCCTGCATGTACTCCAGGATCCAAAACGGCGAAACCACCATCACATGCGTCTACGTCGATGATTTGATTATAGCTTCATCAAACCAAAAGACTTTGAAGAAAATAAAAGAAGAATTGAAACAGCACTTCCAAATGCGCGACATGGGTGAACTGAAATTTTGTTTGGGCATTGAATTCAGTCAACGGAACAATGTCATTTCTGCAAACCAGTCAAAGTACATTGAAGATCTATTGCGAAAATTTAAAATGGAAAATTGCAAGAGCGTTTCTACACCCATGGAGCCTGGGATAAAGTTGAAGAAGTGTGAAGACAATGCATCGTCAGAATTTCCTTACCAGAGTTTAATAGGCTCATTGATGTATTTGTCAGTCGCCACTCGTCCTGATATTTCCTTCACCGTCAGTTTCTTAAGCCAGTTTAATTCCTGCCATAATGAGACCCACTGGGCTGCTGCCAAGCGTGTCCTGCGTTACTTACAAGGAACCAAAAACCTTGGCCTTGTCTATAGGAAAACAGGAAATCCTATTCTTGGGATGGCTGACGCTGACTGGGGGAGCTGTCACATGGACCGACGCTCTTATACCGGTTTTGTGTTTAAATTCGGAAATGGACCAATCTCATGGGAATCTCGAAAACAGAAAACCGTTGCACTTTCAACAGCTGAAAGCGAGTACATCGCTATTACTGATGCTGCAAAAGAAGCACTGCATATTCGTCAACTGGCAAGTGACGTTGGAATACACCAGAGTAAGATCGTCATTCTGAACGACAACCAGGCAGCAAACAGCCTATGCTCCAATCCCATCGTAAATGGAAGGTCAAAGCACATCGATATACGAGCTCATTTCATCCGGGATCTGGTGAATAATGGTGAGATCGACATCGAGTACCTTTGCACTGAAGACATGGAGGCAGACGTACTAACGAAGGCCTTGTCAGGACCAAGACACCGAATCCTAATGGAGAAGATGGGAATGTTTTGCAGTTCGTGAATGGGGGAGTGTCGGACATTAACTTTTCTCTCCTGCCAAACCTGAAGTCGTAGCCGACGACAGAAACCCGCGCTTTCTTATCTCTACCTTGATAACTATATTCCTTTTTTTTTTGTCACTCCGTTTACGTTTAAATTAAAGTTCCGTTGTTCCGCAAAAGCGATTTCTCTGCATTCAACCCCTCACCTACCTATGTGCGTCAATGTAGAAAGGGGTTATGAGATTTGGTCCCAATCTTCGACATACTCCTAATGCGTATCAAAATTATCTGCTGCGTTGTTTAATTAACCAACCGCTTTTCGAGAACTAGAAACGCTGGTTTTAGTGGCGGGAGGCAGTTTGAAATTGCCGCGCAGGTAGTTCATGGTTGCGACTTGCGGAAGCGCTAGTTGTGCCTTATTTGCTGCTGCGGCGAGGCTCTCCTGAAGAGGCAGCAACTTGCCTCCCCTGGCCCAGCCCAATCAAGGGGTTAACGCCCCACAGCAGCAGGGTCCCCATGACTTCCGCAATGGGGTATAGGGTATGTACAGAAACCAGTGTATAGTTTTGATTCCCTTCAGAATGTATGACAATATTTCTCAAGCCTTATGATTTGGGTCCGATCTCCCAATGGTGGATTGAAGGTTACGACGGTGGCGAGCGTGTAATTATTGGGATTTCCACTGAGTTCGCCGAGTATTTCCACATGGAGCCGGCCCAGCAGTATGAACCCCTCAATCAGGTTTTGTCTCAAAAAATACACACTGCTAATTGGAGAGCTCGGTAGTCGCTCTCCCAAATGGGCTTTCAAACACCGCCATGCAACCACACACCAACTATCCCGCGTCACCGAGCATATTGAAAGCCAAATGACGGAAGCAAATTCTACTGCCCTTGTATTGCTAGACTCGGAAAATTTCATTCCTACCTAGATTAGACACATTCATGTGAGAGTTAACGAGTCCACCTCCTCGAGGCGGCTCATCCTGGCGGGTGTTCCACAGGGCTCAGTACTATCCCCCATTCTTTTTATCCTCTATATCTCGGAAGTTTTTGATAACATGCCAAGCCACATACATATCGCCGGCTTTGCTGACGACTTGGCCCTGTACACTTCAAGCGCTTCCCCCACTAAATCGATTGGTCGGCTGCAAAACGCCACACACTTAGTCATGCAGAAGCTGGAGAAGTGGAAGATTAAAATTAAAGCCGCTAAGACTGAGGCAATTCTATTCACTGCCAAGCGCAAAGTTCCATCCAGCAACCGGCCCCACAGTATGAACCCCTCATGCAGGTTTTGTCTGAAAAAATACACACTGCCAAATTGGTTGATGAGTTCGTGGTAAACGACAATCAAGCTGATAATGAAGACCTTCTTAACTAGATTCAGGTTAGTGTGAAGCTGTATGAGTTATATGGGGGAATGTTTCTCTGGACCATCATCACAATACCCTAACGTTCAGAATCCAAGTCAAGAGATTTCATTCATGTATTCGATAAGTTTAATCTACTATGCTTATTGCTGTAGGCCAAGTTCGGCGCAGGAGTGATTATGAAAAGGTCTAATTCGCAGTTCAAAAAACTAACTACGATATATTATGACGGTGGAAGTACTTATATGGTCGTACATTACCTACTGTTTCGCTTTACCTTTTGGGTCATCTACCTGAAGGCGTGGGAGACTGTTTGGTAGGTTATAGTTGTGCCCAACAGTAACATAACAATGTATCAGTTGTAACAACATATCTGAGACAACATAGACCTGTGCCGAGTTTCTAATAGCTCAGGACTACCTAGTGCCTAGGGGGTATTTTCCGCCCATTGAACCGGCAATACTTCCATGAAGTAAGGTTTTAGGCAAGTTACCCCGTGAAACTCAAACGGAGAGGACATGGTGGGTCAGACAAGAAAGAGGTGTTCCACAGTTGTAAATTTCACTCTACTATTACTGCTACTCCTTTGTTCTACCAAATGTGGCTGGTGATGAAGATGAAGACGACGCATTGACCGCAGCACCCCGCATTTGCAGTCATGCAGAAGCTGGAGAAGTGGAAGATCAAAATCAACGCCGCTGGAATCCCAAAAATCACCAAAGATTCAAGAATTAGGCACACTCAATTCGTGTGTGATCAAGTCGCCAGTTACGAAGTGGCTGGTGATGAAGGTGAAGACGAAGCACCCTGCAGCACCCCGCATTTGAACGCATATATAAGCCTGGGTGGATCTTTGTCGCGCAGAGGAGGGTATGTTGACTGCTTTGTGTTGTTAGGCCTACCAGATTCACTTTTCTTTGAATCGAATGAACGCTTATATATTTACAAACCGCAAAATGCTCTCACTGCGATATACGTGCAATGTATTATTGATGAAAGACCTTCGTCGTTCTCATAGCAGATTGTCACTTGTCAGAGTTGGGCAGCGTCATGCGGTGATCAAAAAGGAAAAACGTGTCAAGGACCAGTGGACCAAAGCCACAACAACGCCACTGGCCAACACAATATTTGACGCCTTCTTTGGCGACCGACAATCAATGACGAAAAAATCAAGGTAAGTATCATACCGCTTATGCTCGGATATGAGGTCAGGTTGCGGTTACCTCAAAAGTATTTGGGCTATTTCCAGGAGCTGCGCAAACCCATTCTAAGGGCAATATTTACTTTTTTTAGTGAAGTAATGACAGTAGTGGAATTAAGAATCATGAAATAAAATTTAAAAAAATTAGAGATATAGTAGCAATAGGTCCATCCCAATCAATTCATCAGTCTGATTAGTACTAGAAAATAATAACCCACGCGCCCAAATCCCGCGCGTTAAAATTGGCGGAAGCTAAAAAGCTGTCGATTGAAGATAGAATAAAACAGTTTTCATTCCTTCACACATACATACCAACTTACGAACGAGACAGACCCCATCGATATTCGTGTCCAGCATGTAAGTCAATTGAAGCCTTACCCTAGCTCAGGATCACTGACCCTGCAGAGTGGGGGGATGACTGTTATGGTCGTTATGGTTAAAAATTTATGGGTAAAAAAAAATTAGCTCGGCTGTCAGAACTTCCTTCAACGTTCCTTCTGTCCATCGACACCGATCGAATGTCGAACAAGTCTGGACGTGTTGGCTGACATTGTTGAGTGGTGTCGAGTCGAGGCGAATGCAACCCGAATCAGGTCGGTCCGGATCAAAGACAGTCGAGTCGAAGGCACCAGTGTGGACGTGTCGATCTTGTCACTGCCGTTTTAAAAAATAGTGAATGGTGTGTCTTTTTTAATCATGTTAGGCGCAATCATTTTCAACAGATTTTCAAAATCGGAACTTTTCATTCTAAAGAAGTTTTTAAAGCCCGCGTCACATCTATGTTCTAGATTTAATTCTTCAACCTCATCCAGCAATAAATCTTGCATAAATTCCTCCGTACTATATGTTCGCGAAAGGTAAACAATGACACAAGTTCACGAGCGGTTTCTTTCGAGCTCGGGGACCCTTAATGAGCATGCGCAACGTTGACCCGTTCCTCGCTCGAGCTGGAAAAGGTTAGTTAGTTCGCCGACAGGAGCCATCACATCCATTGCTTGGCCACCGATTTCCTGCGGCCTGCTCTACCTCAATATCGAATTTTACCGAATTTACCACCATACCACCTCAAATTCTGATTGGATCATCGCACGCTACCAAATCAGAATAACACCGCCACCGAGCTCGGTCCACTCCACCTCGTCGCCACCGCCTCTCATAATTACCAACGGGGCAAATCGTCGTCGCGACCGTCATCTCCCGAAGTCAAGAGTCGGTCAGAATTTTCCATTATTTTTCCTGTTACTTATTAAGAATATTTATTTTCGTTTTGTTTCCTTTTCATTAATTTATAAGAATTAATTTCATTTTGTATATCTTGTTTATTTTCTCGTTCCAACGGAGCTCCAACTAAGTAGGGTAGGTACCGATTTTGATTCCGTTTAATTTAAATATATCAAACCGCTATCAATCACTTTAATGTTTATTGCCTACCCTAACTCAGAAAAAACTAAAAGAACACGAAGGTGCATATCGCTCGCACACTATACCTTTTTCTGCCTCGAACGAGGCTAGGCCGTACCCGAAATCTCCGCGGGCGGCGATTAGGATCTTTTTGGCTTCTCAAGATGGCAATAAGAATTGCAGCAGAAGCTGCTGCTCCAGCATCTTCATCATCACTCATATTTTATATATAAAAATTTATGATGGTTTTCGGTCGACTCGTCCACGTGTTCTGAGGCAATTTAGACGAGTTGGCACAGTCGAAGGTATCGAGCGATTTTATCTACATAGTGTGGACATGGCTTAAGAAGCTGCGTTGCGGCGTATGTTCGGCCTGTCAGTTGCCAGATTGTGGTACCTGCACGAACTGTTGGGATATGGTGAAGTTTGGAGGCTCTGGCAAAAATAAGCAAGGATGTGTAAAACGAAACATTTTACTTCAAGATGCCCCAATATGGCTGTAAAAAATCATCGAATTCCCACAGCGACAGTGACTTGGAAGATAATTCAAGCAAAGGTGCTGTTGAGGTTGCAAAAGGACCGAGAAGTCGTGGGGTGTTTGAATCACGGAAAGAGAGATGTGGATTGGATAGCCCGTGTTCACTCAATAATAAATTATCTTCTTTCTTAGTAGAATGAACCCCACGTATTTTGTCAGTGGGTGTCAGACCGTAAGTGATATATTTATCTCTGCATCTGAAAGCATCAGGCACGGAACAATGGGGCGAGATAACGTCGATGACCCCTCTCATAAATAATCTCTCAAAGCTCCAATAGGTATCGCATGACGATACTGGTCAACCCTTCTTCACATCAAATCCTTTCAGCCCGTTAATGTCGCCTGATGAACCAAATACACCAATGACAATAGAAACCAAGTCCAATGTGAACATTGAAAGACCTCCTCCCATATACCTACATAATATTCAGGGCGTCAACGCATTATTAGATCAGATCAACAGATCCAATCTGGGTAAATTCACCTATTGAAGTGTCTATAACAAAGTTAGAATGAACTTTGAAGGTATTGACGGATATTGCAAAATGATAGACTATCTGGAAAAAACGATAAAGCTCATTATCATACTTCAATTGAAAACAGACAAAGCTTTCCGTGTTGTTGTTCGTGGGCCACACCACACCTCAAACATAGATTTAATGATGGAAGAACTAAAAAAAAAAAAAATGGGCTATAAACCGAATCGTATGACTCTCGTACTTTACCCTGCTACCAAACTTCCTTTGTCCATATTCTTTCTGGATTTGCAACCATCAGAAAAGAACCCTGAAATCTACAAAGTTAATCGCGAAGACGGCACTACCTTCATTCTTCGGGTTTAAATACACATTTATCTCGCCATCGCCTCGAAGGGCACCAACTACTACCTGCTGAAACTCGTCACAGGAGCCTCAAGGACATCGATACCCACAGATTCGTTAATCGGTTCAAAATAAATTTTCATTTAATAATCCTGGGCCCAGTAGGTAGGTGATTGGTATTTTTATCGAAATAAAATATCGTAAATCGAAAGTCTTGTCACGCTTGAAGTTCAAACTTGCATTTTAATTTCTCTTCCACTCTGCTCCTGGTAAGTGTAATTTGATTCTATGTTTAAATTACTCTGCACTCGAATCACTCGAGACCAGGGTAGAGATCCCCTGAACCCGGCGTGAACAATGTCCTCTTCTGATAGGTTCTTAACCTACATTAATATGACTGTTTGAGTAATGCTTTGTTTGTTGTAGATATTTCACATGTTTCAGGTCCTACTAGCCGAGACTCTTCAGAAATGAATATAAAATTCTTGCCCCCCTACTCTCCGATGTTGAAGGTAGTCGTGCTTTTCATTATTTTTTAAAACCCCGCCCAGCTCAAACAGTTTGTTTCGTCTGTTCACAGATACTGAGGCACAATGACGTCATCCCCTCCGCCGAGCCCGCCGATGGACAGCGATTCAACCCTTGGACTCGCCACCAACCCCCGAGGCAGTTCTCTCCGCGGCGATGGTGCAGTGTGCCATCAACTCGCCACCACCCGTGGTCCCACGCAGACAGCACCGCCACCGACGCCCCTCACGTGGAGGACTCTTCAGGAGCTTCGGAAAGGGATTGCCAAGGTGGGCCAACCCCTTGGTATCTAAGAAACGCTCTTTGGAATGACAGCTTGTTTCACAGGTGGACGATTTGGAGAAGATTGTCCTGGGGGTAAAGCTAATGATACCGGACCTATCCGATGAATCCAGTGATGATGAGGAATTGCGCCAAAAAGTGACTTCCATTGTGCAAGATGTTTTGGATGGTAATTCTAAAAAAGGCAATATCGTGAAGCCAGCTGCATTTCATATTCCCTGGAATCGGAGAGGATCTAATGACGTACAAAATGAAAAATGACCTGGACACGGCAAAATTGCCCAAGAGCGATGACGACATGGACAGCGTTCAGTTCAGTTTGGGTGCGATTGTCGTCGCCAAACATGGCCGTTCTGTTCACTTCCCAATCGAAGTTTGTCCGGAAGAATTGGCGGAAGCTAAAAAGCTGTCGATTGAAGATAGAATAAAACAGTTTTCATTCCTTCACACATACATACCAACTTACGAACGAGACAGACCCCATCGATATTCGTGTCCAGCATGTAAGTCAATTGAAGCCTTACCCTAGCTCAGGATCACTGACCCTGCAGAGTGGGGGGATGACTGTTATGGTCGTTATGGTCGACAGCCACCCACTGTCCCCACCCCCCATTGGGCCCACCAGTGACGGCCTCCCCTCCACACAATGTTAAATTACATGGTGTGAATTTAAATTGAATACAAAACAATGACGAATGACTCATGATCTTTTGCTGCGATTTTCCTGTCTACTGTGAATCAGTTGATTCATCCTCATCCGAGCAGTGTGCCTTGTCATTCTCTTCTCGGCCACAGCTGGCGCCTGCCCTATGTCATCTTCATCACTACTTTCAATCACAATTGGTAAATTTGATGACTCTTGACTTACGCGGCTTGGTGGTAAACTCCTGTCGACTGGCAAAACTATCGTCAAAGGAATCCCCATGTCAGCGTGGATCCTCTCAAAAACTGGCCTCAACCTTGGTGAGCCCCGGTAAATCCACTCTGACTGTCTGTTGTTACCAAAAGCCACTCGAGCCAATGATCCGTCCAACAAATCAACTTTCCCGCTGATCCAAAATCCTTTGAGTTCGACGTGCAGGAAATGATTTGTTTCCATTTTCACCATTGGCCTTTCAGGGAATTTGTTCAAATAACGTTCAACGAATCTCATGCAGAAGCCAGTAAAGTACTCGTGCACTCTTTTTGAACACTGGTAGACTTCCCTCAAGTCTCCGTGCGAACAATACTGAACTTTGAAGTCGTCGAAAAACACCAAATACCGGTAGTTGTTCAGTTTTTCGGGCATTTCAGGCGATCATGCCGGACAGAAACACGCTTCCGCTTTTCCGGTCTCTGTTATCGTTGAAGGCGCACAACGCTCGGGTGCCAATTCCCAACCGAGTCCTCGGCACGTTGCTGTAGGACGATTTGGTCGCCTTTGACGATCCTCCGATACATAAAATTGTTGACAGGGCCCACCACTGACGGCCTCCCCTCCACGTCCTTCTGCTGACGATGTATCAATAGACATTGTTTTTCGTTTATACAACTTCTTAGCAGCATACCTCAAACAGAGGAAGTTGTTGGAGGATTTGTTGATCGACGTTGGGACTGCTGTAGATTCACATAAAAAGACTAGTGTTTTATTTTTTTTTTTTAAATTTATTTTATTTTATTTTTTTTTTTACTTGTATACAAGTAATTATGAGAGTATGCCATTCCACTATATATGCGAACTCCTTGTTGTACGGTCCATGTTACCATAAACAACAAATTGATTGATTGATAGATTATTACTATCATTTCAGTCGGTAGTTGGTATTTTAATAGATATAGATAGAGGTTGCAAAAGGACCGAGAAGTCGTGGGGTGTGTCCTCTCCCTGGAATCAGAGAGGATCTAATGACGTACAAAATGAAAAATGACCTGGACACGGAAAAATTGCCCAAGAGCGATGACGACATGGACAGCGTTCAGTTCAGTTTGGGTGCGATTGTCGTCGCCAAACATGGCCGTTCTGTTCACTTCCCAATCGAAGTTTGTCCGGAAGAATTGGCGGAAGCTAAAAAGCTGTCGATTGAAGATAGAATAAAACAGTTTTCATTCCTTCACACATACATACCAACTTACGAACGAGACAGACCCCATCAATATTCGTGTCCAGCATGTAAGTCAATTGAAGCCTTACCCTAGCTCAGGATCACTGACCCTGCAGAGTGGGGGGATGACTGTTATGGTCGTTATGGTCGACAGCCACCCACTGTCCCCACCCCCCATTGGGCCCACCACTGACGGCCTCCCCTCCACACAACGTTAAATTACATGGTGTGAATTTAAATTGAATACAAAACAATGACGAATGACTCATGATCTTTTGCCGCCAGGTCGTAACTTTTGATTTATTTACACCATAGTTTTCTATATCCACGAAGAAACCGAATACATATTATACGTCTTAGAATTGAAAAATGGGTTCATGAAGACATTTTGATGAGTCTCATTCTTACCGAGGCAATGACGGTATGAGGCACAAGTCCTTAGTGGTAAATATAAATGAACAATATACCATTATACAAACAAAAACCTGTTGATGCTTATAAATATTTATATTTTAAATTTTCGTTTGTTTTCTAGTTGAAAGATAGTACCAACTATAAATTTTACATCAACTGAACGAAAAACGTATGAGAGAGAGAGAGAGAGAGAGAGAGAAAGCATGCTTTATCGAATTAATTTAACAAAACTTGTAATATATATTATATGTCGAGGAGTCACGCATAATCATGGTCCGTGGGCCGTCTGATTGGGTTCGCTCCTAGTTTATTTTTAACAAATCAAGTAAACAGAACAAACTACAACAAAGAATCACATAAGCTACTTATACATCATTTTCCCATAGTCCATATTCTTTCATTGCTCTTACCCTAAGTTGCCATGCTACTCTACAAAATTTAACTACTCTAATATCACAATTTCGTAACATATCCAAATACTCCTGTATTGCAACTACCCTTTTATCTAAAAACCTTTGTCTGACTGCTATCAAGGCTGAACAAGTGGCTACAAAATGAAAAGCGTTTTCAGTCTCATTAGAGCTACACAATGGGCAGGTTTGAATCTTGTCACCGAATGGACGATACCTCAGTGCCACAAGATCGCCACGCAATTTGAACAGCCATCTCGCTTCGGAAAACTCTTTGCACTGCAGAATCGATACAGGTTCAATGGAACTCCTTCTTAATTCCAAGTATTGAGGATGATGCTCGGAAAGTGATGCTGTTCTCTCAACTTCCGCCCACATACATTCCGCTATTTTTTCCAGGGACTCCTCAATCTGGGATTTCAGAACACTCACGTTGCCAGTTCTGTCCAACACGACTCCATACTTGACTGCGATCTCATTCCAGTCTTTCGCAAAAAACACATCTTGTTCCAAACACTTTTTAGCCAAAAAATGTGGGAGTCGTTGCTCTGATAGCTTCAATATTTTAACAATATATTCTAGGTGTAGTTTTAACGTATACAAAAATATAGGTCTCATTTTCGTCTCTATATACAACATATAATTAGGCGTAGACATTGGTAACCCAAACACAGATTTAACAAAAAAACGCAAAACTGACTCTACCTTATCACTATTTATAAAACCCCAGACCTGGGCACCATATGTTAGGATCGATCTTACGGCTGCATCAAAGACCTTAACTTTGTCACTCCACATAATTTTTTGCTGAGACAGATATGGTTTCCATAGACTCATCATTGCAGTTTTGGCAGCTGCAGCCTTATCCTCGATGTGGGGGTGGATAGACAGCGTTGGTGTGAGTGTTACTCCTAAATATTTAAATTTATTCACCACCTCCAACTGCTGTCCGCGATATATCCATTTCTCTTTGCAACTCGGTTTCCCCCCGTTACGGAACACCATAATTTTTGCGAAAAACGTATGTACATTTTAAAACTAAAAATCAGAAATTCAAGCATTTCAGTACCTCGCGCTTACGTACACGGCGCTTGAGTCATGTTCGCCGTATCCTATTCGCTTAGCATATTTGAAGGCCTCGTGAACGATGCTTCCAATTGGGATCGGATGGTCCATGGATTCTGCCATCTGGAGGCTGAGGCTCATGTCCTTCTGCATATGCTTCAATGGCAAACAAGCAGGGAAGTTGCATTCGACCATGCATCCGCCTTTTTCTAGGAGCATAGGGCTGCAGAGGCTGTGCACATCTAAGAGGTCCGTTATGCTGACGGAAGATCTTTCAGCCAAGGCCATTGTCTCAGCCAGTCCGGCTAAGAAGATGCCAGTTAAATGTTGAATGGCCAAGTTCATCTTAATGGCCTTTCCCACATCTCCGACGAAGAACGAAGCCCGGGCGATTGCTTCGAAATTGAATACAAAACAATGACGAATGACTCATGATCTTTTGCTGCTATTTTCCTGTCTACTGTGAATCAGTTGATTCATCCTCATCCGAGCAGTGTGCCTTGTCATTATCTTCTCGGCCACAGCTGGCGCCTGCCCTATGTCATCTTCATCACTACTTTCAATCACGATTGGTAAATTTGATGACTCTTGACTTACGCGGCTCGGTGGTAAACTCCTGTCGACTGGCAAAACTATCGTCAAAGGAATCCCCATGTCAGCGTGGATCCTCTCAAAAACTGGCCTCAACCTTGGTGAGCCCCGGTAAATCCACTCTGACTGTCTGTTGTTACCAAAAGCCACTCGAGCCAATGATCCGTCCAACAAATCAACTTTCCCGCTGATCCAAAATCCTTTGAGTTCGACGTGCAGGAAATGATTTGTTTCCATTTTCACCATTGGCCTTTCAGGGAATTTGTTCAAATAACGTTCAACGAATCTCATGCAGAAGCCAGTAAAGTACTCGTGCACTCTTTTTGAACACTGGTAGACTTCCCTCAAGTCTCCGTGCGAACAATACTGAACTTTGAAGTCGTCGAAAAACACCAAATACCGGTAGTTGTTCAGTTTTTCGGGCATTTCAGCGATGATGCCGGACAGAAACACGCTTCCGCTTTTCCGGTCTCTGTTATCGTTGAAGGCGCACAACGCTCGGGTGCCAATTCCCAACCGAGTCCTCGGCACGTTGCTGTAGACGATTTGGTCGCCTTTGACGATCCTCCGATACATAAAATTGTTGACAGGGCCCACCACTGACGGCCTCCCCTCCACGTCCTTCTGCTGACGATGTATCAATAGACATTGTTTTTCGTTTATACAACTTCTTAGCAGCATACCTCAAACAGAGGAAGTTGTTGGAGGATTTGTTGATCGACGTTGGGACTGCTGTAGATTCACATAAAAAGACTAGTGTTTTATTTATTTTTTTTTTAATTTATTTTATTTTATTTTTTTTTTACTTGTATACAAGTAATTATGAGAGTATGCCATTCCACTATATATGCGAACTCCTTGTTGTACGGTCCATGTTACCATAAACAACAAATTGATTGATTGATAGATTATTACTATCATTTCAGTCGGTAGTTGGTATTTTAATAGATATAGATAGAGGTTGCAAAAGGACCGAGAAGTCGTGGGGTGTGTCCTCTCCCTGGAATCGGAGAGGATCTAATGACGTACAAAATGAAAAATGACCTGGACACGGAAAAATTGCCCAAGAGCGATGACGACATGGACAGCGTTCAGTTCAGTTTGGGTGCGATTGTCGTCGCCAAACATGGCCGTTCTGTTCACTTCCCAATCGAAGTTTGTCCGGAAGAATTGGCGGAAGCTAAAAAGCTGTCGATTGAAGATAGAATAAAACAGTTTTCATTCCTTCACACATACATACCAACTTACGAACGAGACAGACCCCATCGATATTCGTGTCCAGCATGTAAGTCAATTGAAGCCTTACCCTAGCTCAGGATCACTGACCCTGCAGAGTGGGGGGATGACTGTTATGGTCGTTATGGTCGACAGCCACCCACTGTCCCCACCCCCCATTGGGCCCACCACTGACGGCCTCCCCTCCACACAACGTTAAATTACATGGTGTGAATTTAAATTGAATACAAAACAATGACGAATGACTCATGATCTTTTGCCGCCAGGTCGTAACTTTTGATTTATTTACACCATAGTTTTCTATATCCACGAAGAAACCGAATACATATTATACGTCTTAGAATTGAAAAATGGGTTCATGAAGACATTTTGATGAGTCTCATTCTTACCGAGGCAATGACGGTATGAGGCACAAGTCCTTAGTGGTAAATATAAATGAACAATATACCATTATACAAACAAAAACCTGTTGATGCTTATAAATATTTATATTTTAAATTTTCGTTTGTTTTCTAGTTGAAAGATAGTACCAACTATAAATTTTACATCAACTGAACGAAAAACGTATGTACATTTTAAAACTAAAAATCAGAAATTCAAGCATTTCAGTACCTCGCGCTTACGTACACGGCGCTTGAGTCATGTTCGCCGTATCCTATTCGCTTAGCATATTTGAAGGCCTCGTGAACGATGCTTCCAATTGGGATCGGATGGTCCATGGAGTCTGCCATCTGGAGGCTGAGGCTCATGTCCTTCTGCATATGCTTCAATGGCAAACAAGCAGGGAAGTTGCATTCGACCATGCATCCGCCTTTTTCTAGGAGCATAGGGCTGCAGAGGCTGTGCACATCTAAGAGGTCCGTTATGCTGACGGAAGATCTTTCAGCCAAGGCCATTGTCTCAGCCAGTCCGGCTAAGAAGATGCCAGTTAAATGTTGAATGGCCAAGTTCATCTTAATGGCCTTTCCCACATCTCCGACGAAGAACGAAGCCCGGGCGATTGCTTCGAAATTGAATACAAAACAATGACGAATGACTCATGATCTTTGCTGCTATTTTCCTGTCTACTGTGAATCAGTTGATTCATCCTCATCCGAGCAGTGTGCCTTGTCATTATCTTCTCGGCCACAGCTGGCGCCTGCCCTATGTCATCTTCATCACTACTTTCAATCACGATTGGTAAATTTGATGACTCTTGACTTACGCGGCTCGGTGGTAAACTCCTGTCGACTGGCAAAACTATCGTCAAAGGAATCCCCATGTCAGCGTGGATCCTCTCAAAAACTGGCCTCAACCTTGGTGAGCCCCGGTAAATCCACTCTGACTGTCTGTTGTTACCAAAAGCCACTCGAGCCAATGATCCGTCCAACAAATCAACTTTCCCGCTGATCCAAAATCCTTTGAGTTCGACGTGCAGGAAATGATTTGTTTCCATTTTCACCATTGGCCTTTCAGGGAATTTGTTCAAATAACGTTCAACGAATCTCATGCAGAAGCCAGTAAAGTACTCGTGCACTCTTTTTGAACACTGGTAGACTTCCCTCAAGTCTCCGTGCGAACAATACTGAACTTTGAAGTCGTCGAAAAACACCAAATACCGGTAGTTGTTCAGTTTTTCGGGCATTTCAGCGATGATGCCGGACAGAAACACGCTTCCGCTTTTCCGGTCTCTGTTATCGTTGAAGGCGCACAACGCTCGGGTGCCAATTCCCAACCGAGTCCTCGGCACGTTGCTGTAGACGATTTGGTCGCCTTTGACGATCCTCCGATACATAAAATTGTTGACAGGGCCCACCACTGACGGCCTCCCCTCCACGTCCTTCTGCTGACGATGTATCAATAGACATTGTTTTTCGTTTATACAACTTCTTAGCAGCATACCTCAAACAGAGGAAGTTGTTGGAGGATTTGTTGATCGACGTTGGGACTGCTGTAGATTCACATAAAAAGACTAGTGTTTTATTTATTTTTTTTTTTTAATTTATTTTATTTTATTTTTTTTTTTACTTGTATACAAGTAATTATGAGAGTATGCCATTCCACTATATATGCGAACTCCTTGTTGTACGGTCCATGTTACCATAAACAACAAATTGATTGATTGATAGATTATTACTATCATTTCAGTCGGTAGTTGGTATTTTAATAGATATAGATAGAGGTTGCAAAAGGACCGAGAAGTCGTGGGGTGTGTCCTCTCCCTGGAATCGGAGAGGATCTAATGACGTACAAAATGAAAAATGACCTGGACACGGAAAAATTGCCCAAGAGCGATGACGACATGGACAGCGTTCAGTTCAGTTTGGGTGCGATTGTCGTCGCCAAACATGGCCGTTCTGTTCACTTCCCAATCGAAGTTTGTCCGGAAGAATTGGCGGAAGCTAAAAAGCTGTCGATTGAAGATAGAATAAAACAGTTTTCATTCCTTCACACATACATACCAACTTACGAACGAGACAGACCCCATCGATATTCGTGTCCAGCATGTAAGTCAATTGAAGCCTTACCCTAGCTCAGGATCACTGACCCTGCAGAGTGGGGGGATGACTGTTATGGTCGTTATGGTCGACAGCCACCCACTGTCCCCACCCCCCATTGGGCCCACCACTGACGGCCTCCCCTCCACACAACGTTAAATTACATGGTGTGAATTTAAATTGAATACAAAACAATGACGAATGACTCATGATCTTTTGCCGCCAGGTCGTAACTTTTGATTTATTTACACCATAGTTTTCTATATCCACGAAGAAACCGAATACATATTATACGTCTTAGAATTGAAAAATGGGTTCATGAAGACATTTTGATGAGTCTCATTCTTACCGAGGCAATGACGGTATGAGGCACAAGTCCTTAGTGGTAAATATAAATGAACAATATACCATTATACAAACAAAAACCTGTTGATGCTTATAAATATTTATATTTTAAATTTTCGTTTGTTTTCTAGTTGAAAGATAGTACCAACTATAAATTTTACATCAACTGAACGAAAAACGTATGAGAGAGAGAGAGAGAGAGAGAGAAAGCATGCTTTATTGAATTAATTTAACAAAACTTGTAATATATATTATATGTCGAGGAGTCACGCATAATCATGGTCCGTGGACCGTCTGATTGGGTTCGCTCCTAGTTTATTTTTAACAAATCAAGTAAACAGAACAAACTACAACAAAGAATCACATAAGCTACTTATACATCATTTTCCCATAGTCCATATTCTTTCATTGCTCTTACCCTAAGTTGCCATGCTACTCTACAAAATTTAACTACTCTAATATCACAATTTCGTAACATATCCAAATACTCCTGTATTGCAACTACCCTTTTATCTAAAAACCTTTGTCTGACTGCTATCAAGGCTGAACAAGTGGCTACAAAATGAAAAGCGTTTTCAGTCTCATTAGAGCTACACAATGGGCAGGTTTGAATCTTGTCACCGAATGGACGATACCTCAGTGCCACAAGATCGCCACGCAATTTGAACAGCCATCTCGCTTCGGAAAACTCTTTGCACTGCAGAATCGATACAGGTTCAATGGAACTCCTTCTTAATTCCAAGTATTGAGGATGATGCTCGGAAAGTGATGCTGTTCTCTCAACTTCCGCCCACATACATTCCGCTATTTTTTCCAGGGACTCCTCAATCTGGGATTTCAGAACACTCACGTTGCCAGTTCTGTCCAACACGACTCCATACTTGACTGCGATCTCATTCCAGTCTTTCGCAAAAAACACATCTTGTTCCAAACACTTTTTAGCCAAAAAATGTGGGAGTCGTTGCTCTGATAGCTTCAATATTTTAACAATATATTCTAGGTGTAGTTTTAACGTATACAAAAATATAGGTCTCATTTTCGTCTCTATATACAACATATAATTAGGCGTAGACATTGGTAACCCAAACACAGATTTAACAAAAAAACGCAAAACTGACTCTACCTTATCACTATTTATAAAACCCCAGACCTGGGCACCATATGTTAGGATCGATCTTACGGCTGCATCAAAGACCTTAACTTTGTCACTCCACATAATTGTTTGCTGAGACAGATATGGTTTCCATAGACTCATCATTGCAGTTTTGGCAGCTGCAGCCTTATCCTCGATGTGGGGGTGGATAGACAGCGTTGGTGTGAGTGTTACTCCTAAATATTTAAATTTATTCACCACCTCCAACTGCTGTCCGCGATATATCCATTTCTCTTTGCAACTCGGTTTCCCCCCGTTACGGAACACCATAATTTTTGCGAAAAACGTATGTACATTTTAAAACTAAAAATCAGAAATTCAAGCATTTCAGTACCTCGCGCTTACGTACACGGCGCTTGAGTCATGTTCGCCGTATCCTATTCGCTTAGCATATTTGAAGGCCTCGTGAACGATGCTTCCAATTGGGATCGGATGGTCCATGGATTCTGCCATCTGGAGGCTGAGGCTCATGTCCTTCTGCATATGCTTCAATGGCAAACAAGCAGGGAAGTTGCATTCGACCATGCATCCGCCTTTTTCTAGGAGCATAGGGCTGCAGAGGCTGTGCACATCTAAGAGGTCCGTTATGCTGACGGAAGATCTTTCAGCCAAGGCCATTGTCTCAGCCAGTCCGGCTAAGAAGATGCCAGTTAAATGTTGAATGGCCAAGTTCATCTTAATGGCCTTTCCCACATCTCCGACGAAGAACGAAGCCCGGGCGATTGCTTCGAAATTGAATACAAAACAATGACGAATGACTCATGATCTTTTGCTGCTATTTTCCTGTCTACTGTGAATCAGTTGATTCATCCTCATCCGAGCAGTGTGCCTTGTCATTATCTTCTCGGCCACAGCTGGCGCCTGCCCTATGTCATCTTCATCACTACTTTCAATCACGATTGGTAAATTTGATGACTCTTGACTTACGCGGCTCGGTGGTAAACTCCTGTCGACTGGCAAAACTATCGTCAAAGGAATCCCCATGTCAGCGTGGATCCTCTCAAAAACTGGCCTCAACCTTGGTGAGCCCCGGTAAATCCACTCTGACTGTCTGTTGTTACCAAAAGCCACTCGAGCCAATGATCCGTCCAACAAATCAACTTTCCCGCTGATCCAAAATCCTTTGAGTTCGACGTGCAGGAAATGATTTGTTTCCATTTTCACCATTGGCCTTTCAGGGAATTTGTTCAAATAACGTTCAACGAATCTCATGCAGAAGCCAGTAAAGTACTCGTGCACTCTTTTTGAACACTGGTAGACTTCCCTCAAGTCTCCGTGCGAACAATACTGAACTTTGAAGTCGTCGAAAAACACCAAATACCGGTAGTTGTTCAGTTTTTCGGGCATTTCAGCGATGCATGCCGGACAGAAACACGCTTCCGCTTTTCCGGTCTCTGTTATCGTTGAAGGCGCACAACGCTCGGGTGCCAATTCCCAACCGAGTCCTCGGCACGTTGCTGTAGACGATTTGGTCGCCTTTGACGATCCTCCGATACATAAAATTGTTGACAGGGCCCACCACTGACGGCCTCCCCTCCACGTCCTTCTGCTGACGATGTATCAATAGACATTGTTTTTCGTTTATACAACTTCTTAGCAGCATACCTCAAACAGAGGAAGTTGTTGGAGGATTTGTTGATCGACGTTGGGACTGCTGTAGATTCACATAAAAAGACTAGTGTTTTATTTTTTTTTTTTAATTTATTTTATTTTATTTTTTTTTTACTTGTATACAAGTAATTATGAGAGTATGCCATTCCACTATATATGCGAACTCCTTGTTGTACGGTCCATGTTACCATAAACAACAAATTGATTGATTGATAGATTATTACTATCATTTCAGTCGGTAGTTGGTATTTTAATAGATATAGATAGAGGTTGCAAAAGGACCGAGAAGTCGTGGGGTGTGTCCTCTCCCTGGAATCGGAGAGGATCTAATGACGTACAAAATGAAAAATGACCTGGACACGGAAAAATTGCACAAGAGCGATGACGACATGGACAGCGTTCAGTTCAGTTTGGGTGCGATTGTCGTCGCCAAACATGGCCGTTCTGTTCACTTCCCAATCGAAGTTTGTCCGGAAGAATTGGCGGAAGCTAAAAAGCTGTCGATTGAAGATAGAATAAAACAGTTTTCATTCCTTCACACATACATACCAACTTACGAACGAGACAGACCCCATCGATATTCGTGTCCAGCATGTAAGTCAATTGAAGCCTTACCCTAGCTCAGGATCACTGACCCTGCAGAGTGGGGGGATGACTGTTATGGTCGTTATGGTCGACAGCCACCCACTGTCCCCACCCCCCATTGGGCCCACCACTGACGGCCTCCCCTCCACACAACGTTAAATTACATGGTGTGAATTTAAATTGAATACAAAACAATGACGAATGACTCATGATCTTTTGCCGCCAGGTCGTAACTTTTGATTTATTTACACCATAGTTTTCTATATCCACGAAGAAACCGAATACATATTATACGTCTTAGAATTGAAAAATGGGTTCATGAAGACATTTTGATGAGTCTCATTCTTACCGAGGCAATGACGGTATGAGGCACAAGTCCTTAGTGGTAAATATAAATGAACAATATACCATTATACAAACAAAAACCTGTTGATGCTTATAAATATTTATATTTTAAATTTTCGTTTGTTTTCTAGTTGATTGATTGAATTGATTGATTGAATTGTTTTATTTATCCACCAGGGAAGGTTAGGGCCTAGTGGCCCTCTCTTCCACCTTCCCTGGCTCATTATGGTTTGTACAATATTAGTCTTCAAACAGAGATATAATAATATAAATAAAATGAAAAGAATACAGTTGCAGATGTAAATAAAAGAAAAATGAAATATTTTGTCTTCTTTTCAAACAATAAACTCAAAGTTCGCTTGAAAGTTTTTGAAAGTTGAAAGATAGTACCAACTATAAATTTTACATCAACTGAACGAAAAACGTATGTACATTTTAAAACTAAAAATCATCGCCTGTTTGTCTTGTGGATTTGTATGTTTTCATCATCCGGCTTATCTTCCTGGTTATCTTTTGGAATCTTTCGTCAACATGGACTGTGCCAAGTGTTTACGCGATTTGTTTTTACCTAAGAAAACTGCTAAATGCTCCCTTTGTAATAAGGCGTATCACCTGGCCGGCACCGATGGAGAACATCAGAAAACTGAAGAGGGAGTTGCGCGATAGGTGGAAATGTGACACCTGTAATAAGGGTTGTATGGGGCCAGCGGATGAGAGCGAGGTGGGAAGTGAATTGGAGCCCGAGTCTGTCCCCGACGCGTGCGAATACCTGCATGAGAATGTGAGGAAGTTTGGGAAAGTTTGCGGGTCGTGACAAGAAATTCAGCGGAATGCAGAAATCAATGGATTTCTTCAACGAGAGCTTTGAGGAGATGAAGACCGCTCTATAGCGGGGATGATGGTGGACATAATGAGAACTATGAACGTCTCAGAAAGGAGAATGAGGTGCTGAGAGGGAATATTGCTGAACTTCGGAGCACTACGAACGACCTACAACAAGCGGGTGTCTGCGCAATGTGGTCGAGGATCAGGGGAATTCCTGCTACGAGAAACTAGCACCTTTGAGCTGGTGAAAATCCGGCCTGGATGCAAAAAAACACGGCCTGCGTTTTACTGCCAAGAATGCTTCATCAGTACCGTTGGTCGTTGAGTTTGGGAACATCGAGTCGAAGAAACTCTGGATTAAGCAGGCAAAACTCAGCAAGACCAAAACTGCGCGCGATGTTCACGTAGGGTTCCCTGAATGCAAGTTCTTCATTAATGATCGCCTCACCCCACAAAATGGGAGATTATTCTGGCTCGTAAGGGACTTGGCCAAAAGTATGAATATCGCTTCGCCTGGACGACGGATGGGCGTATTTACTTGAAGAAGGACAACGCTGACGCTTCTCGGGCCATTTGAATTGGGAACAGCGAACAACTGAAGAAAATGGACTCACGTGAACTTCTGACCTTCGATCCTCCCTATGATCGCAGCACTTACTAATCTCAATAAGTCGTTTTTCCTTCGGTAATCCTAATTCTCATTGATATGGAGAACAACTTCATACTCTCTTTACCGAGTGGTGGAGCTGATGTAGGTATCGCAGAAGATATGGACTAAACTTATTCTGTTCCTCACAAGAGACAACGAGAAACGGCTTGATAGTTGTATTCTCTTTAAAGGCACTAATTTAGTTTGAATTGATTGTTCGTTGTTCTCTTGGATTCATTCTACTTGTTCATTTGGTGTCCGCCATGACGAACGTAAAATGGAAGAAGAAGAACTCGGCTTGAGTTTTCTGGGAAATGTTAGTTTTGTTGTTCGAATCGTCCATGTTACGCGTGTATCGCTGTCGTGATTTTTTCTCATGTTCAAATTAATAAAAGGTGTTTTCTGTTGCCTATACTACGTTGTAAATCCGGCAAATCATTCTAAGGGTCGAGTGTTTGACATCCTGAATCCCTGGTTGAGACAAAAATTCAAGTTCACTATTCTTCTTCTCCTCCATATCCTCCGATTCTCCAGAAAGCAGCCATCGTGTAACATCTCGTTTTTATTTTGCGGTTTATTCTGAGTTTGAATGTGATAAAATTGAGGTACAATTGCGGAACCCAAAAAACATGACAAGGTTGTCCGCGGAATGCGCCTAACTCGTCCTCGACGAATTTACGCAAATCTGGTAACAACTCTCAGTATATTACACACAGTGTAGTACACAACCCCAATTTAAATTCTCTATGGAAAAATTGCATTTCTCACTTTTCACAACATCACTTCACAACTTTCTCGCCTCATAGCCATTACTTGTATTTTCTGTGTGTCGCAGTTCGCATGAGGAATACCCACTATACCCACCTAGTTCGACCCAGTACCTTAATTACGCGGTTAGTGACATATGCATTAAAAAGTACGACTGAACCTTAGTTATAATATAGATGGTATAATACAGTAGGACAAATACTGGGACCCCCATCAATTCCTTGTAATACATATACGTCGTCGACAATTTCTCATCAGAGAGATGTGATAGTAGATGATAAGGAACCGGCATGCGAATGTTACATTAGTTCAAAGCTCTCGCGGATGACCGAACTTGATTTTGGTTCTTCGGAAAATAAAGCGGAACATCAAATTAAGTTCGTGATTTTCTAAGCCCCTTTAAAGTGATATATGTCAGGATTTGCACGTTGGAAAATGGACTGCATCTCATGGACCATGTTAGTAGTCATTTAAGAATGAATGTGAACGACACGTTCTACCAAGGAATGATTGAGTCTCCTATCAAAATCACGCCCCAAGTCAAACTCAACCCGGACATTCAAAATGTGGTTGTCCTGAACAAGCCATCGATGGAAAGCATGCTCATCGTCACGAATTTCTCGGAGAGGGCTGTTGATCCAGCAAAAATGTTGAGAAGATTGTTGGAAAAACGAATCAGGCCTGCTTCAGTAACTGTGGAAAAGCTCTTCAAGCGTGACGATTCACTGAGTAATGATGACCTTGCTGTGATGTTGACCGTGTTGCCGTGTCTATGGTGTGCCCTCTATCTCAGAGAAGGTTCCACATTCCAGTCTTGGGTCAAAACTGCAGTCATGTTGCATGCTTCGATTTGGCTATGTACTTAAAAATGAACGAAAAGTGGATGTGCCCTATCTGCAACCAGAAAGCTCTCCCGTCTCAACTCGTCGTTCATGAATATTTGAAAAATGAGCTCAACTCTTTGATTGCATCCAACGTTGACACCTCATGACACCATCATGGTCACTAATTGGGGCGAGTGGTCTCCAAAACTCCACAACACCCAGGCAATGGATGAAGAGACCGTCATTGATTGAAGGAGACATGAATTTATCAGTTTTTAATTTTACTCATAGTAATTGAGGCGTTAACATGGAGAAGGTGTTAAGTCACAAGAGACCAAAAATGTGGTTGTCCTGAACAAGCCATCGATGGAAAGCATGCTCATCGTCACGAATTTCTTGGCGAGGGCTGTTGATCCAGCAAAAATGTTGAGAAGATTGTTGGAAAAACGAATCAGGCCTGCTTCAGTAACTGTGGAAAAGCTCTACAAGCGTGACGATTCACTGAGTAATGATGACCTTGCTGTGATGTTGACCGAGGTGTCTTTGGTGTGCCCTCTATCTCAGATAAGGTTCCACATTCCAGTCTTGGGTCAAAACTGCAGTCATGTAGCATGCTTCGATTTGGCTATGTACTTAAGAATGAACGAAAAGTGGATTCCAGTTTTTGACATTTGGATTGTCTTGCATTCAAAATATTTTGAGGTGTTTAATTTGTATTTTGTGTTGAAACTCTCTCCCGATAGTTCCAAGGTGGGAGTATGTCCGAGTGTATTCGAATTTAGGAGGGAATTTGAGTTAACATGAGATCATTATTAGTTGAGAGTCAGGAGATTTTCATTTATTGTTGTGGCAAGACTGTTTTTCGTGGAATTTTTCGCTCGACCGTGGTCGGTTTTCTGTAGTTCAAGTAGTTCGATTTTATATTCGCTCGTTGTAATCATCCTCAAGTTAATGTTAGTTGTAACTGCGTTCTGAGATTTGATAATAAAGGTTTTTCAATCGTCAATCCGGTTTTCTTCTTCACAGGTTCCACAGTTCCCACTATAAAAAATATTCTGCGTTGAAGTAGTGAGACTTCATAACCATTTCCATGAATGAAATTTCCATTTCATGAGAGTTTGAAGAGTGGGCATGAGTAGGTAGGTTCTCTATTCTAATAACTTAATAATAAAGCAGCTAAAGTCAATTAACTTCTGATGAACATGAAATAAAATAAAAAAGGTTATACTTTCAACGTAAAATTTCTGCACTGAAATACTGCGTTTGCACTCAATACATCTGTAAAAATGATTGATTTTAGCTAGAAAATCGATGTTTCTAAACCAATCGATTTTCATCTTCAATTGGACTGTCGATGTTGAAAATTGATTGTTTGGTTCCCATGTTTCGTCCCTAGAGGAGTGCCAGCACCACCTCAATGTTCGTCAAGTATAAGATATTTTTGTTTCTTGAATACGTTTGGTTATTATTAATATATAATAATTCTGCTGTTACCAGGAAAAATAGTTACCGTCTGGTTGAAAATGACTGTGATTCATCACTGGCAGCTTTTAAGATGTCTAGTATGGTTCATTGAAGCTCCTTCTCTTATGTAGGCGGGACCAAATGATAATGCAACTACTAGGAATAATTATTTTGAAGTTTATCAAGTCGGTTTAGTCACAGAGATACGATAATAAAAATGATACCTACCTAATTTCAACTTACCGAGCTATAACTAAGAAAGTTTAGACTGAAAGAACGCGTGATTTAGTAGAAATAACTCTAGTCATTAAATCCACGTCAAGTTTTTTGGAAGTTCCTACAATAAAAAATGATACGTTGTACACAATTTTGTTGTGCATCAGGGATTGAGTCTGCAAGGATGGCAACATCATCAGCAAAGCTCAAGGACAGGATTTCTCTTCCTCCGATCTTCAGCCCCGTGCACCCAGCCTTTTTTAAAAATTCCTCGAGGTCATAAAGGAATAGAATGAATAGTAGAGCACTTGCCGGATCTCCCTGGAGCACCCCCTCAGTGATGTCCTGCACAATGGAATCCTCATCTTCTTCTCCAAGTCTAAAATGTGCGTTGTCATAGAGCGCTTTCAAGACACGAATCATTCCTGAGTCGACTCCCATACGGTCCAGCTTGGCCCATAAGAGGTGATGTTTCACAGAGTCAAAGGCTCGTGAAAGGTCGACCATAATCGCGACCACAGGCTGATTTTTCTTTATCCTATATACTGTGGCTATGGTCTGTACATGATCTTCCGGGTCTAAAGCCTGCTTGAGACTCAGGTAGGATACCCCTTGTCTCCGCCCATTCCATCAGTCGCGATGCCAAGAGAGAGGTGAATAACTTTGGGATGGTGCCAATCAGCGCGATTCCTCGGTAGCTAGACGGTAAAAGTTTGTCTCCTTTCTTGTATAGCATTTTTAAGATTATAGTGCTCCAAGACTTCGGAACCTCCCCTTTGATGATGCAGAGATTGAAGATTTTTACCAGCGCCTCGATGTAATTGTCGGGAAAGCCTTTGAGTACTTCGTTAGGGAGGCCATCGAATCCAGGGGCTTTCTTGGCTTTAAGCTTCTTGAGACCTGCTTTCACTTCATCCGTCGTGATCGGATTTTCCCGAGACTCGTCACTGGCATCAGAGCATCCCGGCATATCCCGTGGCCTCCGCACTCCATAGATCTCGTGAAAAAACGTCTTCCACGTAGATAATGGGACGGGGTTGGGTGTGTGTGGCGGTTTCCTTGCCCATTTCACAACCTTCCAGAACTCCGCCGAATTCCTAGCGTTGTTTATAGCTTCTGTAATCTTCTTGGAGTAGGCTTCTTTGGCACGGCGTATCGAGTGTTTATATATCCTCTTCAGGTTGGTATATTCAGATTGATGAGCAGGTTGGTAGCCTCTTCTCCGCATTCTTCTATAGCTCTGTGCCACTTGAGACCTCAGCATTCTGCAATTAGTATCGAACCAGGGTTGATCAGCACGCTTTTGATGAAATGGTTTCTTTCGACTTATAAGGCCTGTTGATTCGCCCACCCTCTCGATTTCCAAAATCATTTTTTCGTATAGTTCATCCACCTCCTCACATAGGTCGCCTTCTAACACCACATGACTTGCTCAGGACGTCCGTGAAGATCTCAATTTTTTCAGGGGTTCTCGCGTAAGATTTGAAGATGGCTCTTGTGTTTTTCATATGTCGTTCTCTTCTCGTATTTTCTGTCTCGTGATAGGGGATATTCGTTTCAATTGCGCATGGCAGGTGATCCGATATGTGTGAGAAATCCTTTACTTCCATATCTTCAAAGTATTCCAGTCCAATAGAGTTTATAAGGATTAGGTCAATTACGCTCCTTCCCGTGCCCCGAGTGAATGTAAAGTTTCCTGGATTGTCCTTTGAGGAGCGACCGTTGCACACCATTAGATCAAATTCTCGGCAAATCTCAATCAATAGTCGCCCCCTTCCATTCACCTTCGAATCCAGCGAAACGCGTTGGGCTGTTAAGTATGCCCCCGCAATCAGGTCCTCATCAACTTCCCCAAGCCTTCCGATTCGTGCATTCAGGTCTCCTCCTAACAGCCACACAGCATTTTGAGGGGTGGATTCCTTAACGCTAATGAGGCAGTCCCTCAGCATATCAAGGGATACTTCATCGTTGAGGGCTGGACTGATGTATATGGCACCTATAACCAGGGTAACCGCGGGCAGGGTAACTTTTATAAAAATCCAATAACGTGACACCTCTAGCATGGTGCAATATTTTGACAGGCACTTCTTCAAAAATAAAATTATTCCTCCACTGGCGTGGCCAGTGCTTTTTTCTCGGATGGCTGGTGATTGAAAATGAATGTATTCCTCCAGACACACAGGTCTTGAAAATTTATTATATTCATGCCATGTTTCTGTTAGTGCAAGGACTGTGTAGCTAGAGGAAAGTAGTTCGGAGCGGTACAGGACGATGCGTACGGCATGGACTCTCGGCCCGAACTCTCCATAATAAAAATGATACCTACCTAATTTCAACTTACCGAGCTATAACTAAGAAAAAAGTTTAGACTGAAAGAACGCGTGATTTAGTAGAAATAACTCTAGTCATTAAATCCACGTCAAGTTTTTTGGAAGTTCCTACAATAAAAAATGATACGTTGTACACAAAGTGTTGTTCTATTTTCCATTGAGTTTCCTCTAATGCTTCGATGCTTTCAATTTGATAAGAGCAACAATCCTATTTTTCAGCATGGACTCAACTGTCATTATTTGAGAGAGCAGCAGAATGAAAAGGGCACTACTGTGTCTCATGAGGGCACTACTTATATAACTATTAGACAAATATGATTAGGAAATGTTGGGCTAATGTTTAGCAGACCGTAAACTATAGAAATTTATCTCGCATTTGGGCGTGTGGGTTACTGTTTTCAACTAATTTTTGGATGGTGAATCGATTTAGGAATGACTAATTCCTGTGAAAGAATTATTTTGTTGTGAAAAAACTTGTGCCCCTTCCATTCTCGAGGTGCGATATGTATACCTACATTTCATCTGAGACCCTATAAACTCTACTCCCGTGTTATTTCTTCTTCAGAAGGTTAGGAAACAGACAGACAGTCCCTCTTAGGATGGATGCAGGGAATTTGAATGAGATTTGAATTAATTTATACTGCGAGAGATGAATAAATGTATACCGCCCGATACTCCCTTCGCCTGTTATCAGATCACCTTATTCACGTTACTGACTCGACGTCACCATGAATTTTCAACATGACGAAATATCCGGAATTTTCTACTCGGTACAGTTTACCATGAAGAAAATCATAACCTAAGAATGAACAAAGAAGTTCAATTTTATATACTTTTTGGTATTTTATTAAGGCACATCTTTTAATTGCGTTATTAGTACATGATCTCGCTATCCATTATGTATTGCACATACTTGTTCATGCTCAAGGATACGTAATAGGTACGTAATAGAACTTGATGATTTAGCCCAATTAAACCCTGTGGCATTAGATTGATAAAAGATGGGCAGGCTCCTGAGTGATAATCTCTGAATGGAGAGGATGTGGAGTCAGCAGAAGCTGTCAGCAATTGGTTATTTGTTAATCAAGTTCGTCCTCTGAGAAGAACTTTGGCTTGAGGAAGGACCGAAAACATCGCTGCGCAGTAGCACTTTTCTGAGAGGAAAAGGGAGAGATTGGCCGGGTTTCAGCAATACCAGCTTAACTTGACCCGTTCAAGGGCGGATAAGAATAATGGCACGGTGGAACCACCAGAACTAAACTAAGCCACGAAGCATTTCCTTGTGAGGCCAGCCTGTTCACGGGATTTCTCAAGCAGCTAGCTTGCGTTTTGTGGACCATGTAGGACGATGACCACCCAGGATTTCGAGTGCTTCCACAAGAGATCCCAGATTGCGAAACTCGTCTATGAGAAACAGGCCTGTTGAGCATCACTGCATGTTAGGTCTTCCAACAAGACTTTAATGTCCTTCTCAGAGATAACGCGTCTTGTTCCAGAACTTGCCTGAAATTTACCCCCTACACGCCTGCCATCCTACGACGGTTGGCAGGCTTCAAAAAGATTCCACCTCTCCACGCAAAGATCAGTTCACTGAGAGTAACCGGGTAAAATCGACAAAGAGATAGAAAATAATGCGACCGGGTTTGAGCTAAAATCAGAAGAACGTCCTACTGATTCCTCATGTCATAATTTCAACCACGAGGGTTGCTCGGTGGTGTATAAATGAGACTACACCACCAAACGTTTGGTTTCCTGGTGGAAACGAAGTAAGATGGCTACATCCCCAGAAGAAGCAATGCAATGAATTCGGTAAAAACAAATTAATAAGAAAATATGAATGAAATTTAGAAGACCTATTCGAATTTGTTCATTCTGTGCCATGATTTCGTTTGAGAAAATAAACCGTATTCCGCCAAGTTGAAGATTGTTGGTGAGAAACGAATCCATTTCCCAATCACAAGTTCTCCCCTTAACAGACCATAACTGATTTCACGGGTATTTTCTGCGAAGGCTAAACATTGATGCGGGCTGAATCTACATGACAAAGAAAATTAAACCTGCGTGATATTTGATCTGTGTAACTCGGTGTAACTGGCGCTTTTGTGGAGTTCATTTTCATTCATCAAATAGTACTTAGTTTAGTATTTTTTTCTCATATCAATTCAACAGCTCTACTCTGTCCTAGTCGAATGAAATGTCCAACTATCCAAATTTTCGGTTATCCGAATATGAAAAAGAACTGTCAGTCTGTTTCCAAAATTACAAAAAAATAATCTCTCAAGGTAAGGAACAGTCTCATGTTTTCTGAACAAATCTTCTTTCTTAGTAGAATGAACCCTACGTATTTTGTCTAAGAATGGATACCTACTCAATTTTTTGGCGAAAAACTCTCCTCCTACATCAAACGCGGCTCCATTATTTGTTTTTTACCTTGTGGACAGGTCGCGCAACGTCTTAATGTCTTCATCGAGTGGAATTTTTTGCTAATTTATTCCATGGTATGGTTTTAATGTCTCTTTCCCCTCTGACATCACCCTGGATGACTAGATAACAATCCGAATTTTATGCTGTCCTTAGCAGTTGATGCCAGCAATTTTGCTATTGGTAGTGTGGTGCAACAATTTGAAGAAAACGGTTGGCGACCAGTTGCAATCTACTCCAAGAAACTGAACGTAGCTCAGACATCATATTGTTCGCGACGCCTTCAGCCTCATCGCCTACAGCGACCCCCGTTCGAGCCCCGTCGGATGGCAGCTGGATCCGAGTCAGCGGGAAATTGTCGTCGACCTCCTCCGTGAAGCGATTCTCCGCCGGACGAACCTCAACAACAAAACGGTTCTCGAGCCCGCCGCCCATTACGCCAAAGAGCTCCTTCGCCTTATGGAAGCCTACGGCATTGGGAAGGTCACCTTCGTCAATTTCGACGACGTCGTCAATTGACACGGTTTGTTAACGCCTTGTCGACGTCACTTTCCCCCTTTGACGGTTCGTTCCGTATACGTCCGTCACGTGCCAACTTGATAATATCGTAGATACTTGTTCTAGAGTTCCAAAAAATCTATTTCCTGTATGACGCACCTTGCCTATCGCTATAAATTAAAGTTATCGTCAATCTATTCGTACTTATTCTAAAGCAGTTGCTAGATTTATACGATAACGTATCTATGCCTGACTGCCCTTTTCAATAATCGAATTGATTCTATTCTATCATCGATATTTCCATTTTTTCTAATTTTCTCTTCATCGAAGTATGATCATTTACTTTACTTGTTTTCATCAGCCGAACAAAATTTCAACGGCAAAATGCGTCATGAAGAACATGACTCACTTTTAACTTCATTCTTCAAATATTGTTAATGCGATAAAATCACATTTTTGACAGCTAAGTAGACAACGAGAGTTCTTGAATGCTTGTGGATGGTAAATTTGGTCAAGTGTGGTTCCTAAATTGAGTGCCCAGCGTGCTCATAGGTCCTGTAGTAGCTCAATTAAACTCAAAATTAACGTTTACAGCTCGATGTTTGGCGCAATATAACAATAATCAGTGCATTTGTGAGCATTGATACCTGATAATGACCTAAATCTGAAGCCTACATCACCGTAACATGAGCTGATTAAAGCATCCTCAAATTCCGAAGTTACTTGAGCAGATGTCGTCGAAAGATGTTGGCTGAGCAAGGTTGAATGAAATTCAATGAATTGGTGAAGAATTACATCCAAGCTGGTCAGCGTCACAACGCTGGATGAAAAATGCGTTACGCGGTCAATCACTGAACATCTGGTATTATTTGATTTTCCAATGACGCATGGTAAGTGGGAAAAAAAAAAAAAAAAAAAAAAAAAAAAAAAAAAAAAAACCAGGCCATCACCAAGGAGGGAATGGTGATAAAGGCCGCTAGGGTCCAGGTCACTCAACACTCTTTTGTATACCGTCGCGGTGCAAAAAAAAATCGTTATCCAAAGAGTCGCGGGGGAAGGGTAAGATCAATATTCGCAGGTCCTGATCTACTTAGACCTCCTATATCCCTGGCTGCCCGAGGGCCGAGCCGCCATTAACTGGAACGAAAACCAATCACAAAAGGGGAGAGGGCCCAGTGCCGAACTTGGGCAAGGGAGGTCCACCATGTCTCATCCCTTCCGTCGTCTCCATAATCTTCTGGCGAGAAGCGATGTTTATTCCCCTTCACTTCGACGAACATTCGACACTGATAAAGAATCTTTAGACTTCTTTGAGAAGGTAAATTCACCTTGTACTCTTTCTTTGTTGGCTGATAACTGAGGAAAAGCTGAACGTTCACCACATGAGAACAGAACTGAGAAGTGGGGAACCTCCGATCAACGATAACGATGGACCTTAATTCACTCTCAGTTATTTCTTACATACAAAATTTATCATTTCTCACTGTCTAGTAGAGTAGGAGTAGAGTAGTAGGGAAAATTGTTTCGATTCCCCCAAATCGAGGAAATGCGGTGTATTGATAAAAATGGAGGACAATATCATGTGAATAGGTCTTACGATAAATAAGACGATGTGTACGATAGGTAACATAATCTACCTCTATACTTTCAATACCCCTTAATTGCCATTTTTCTGATAAATTCGTCATTGAATGTAAAATGAAAGCTCGTTCTTTCCATCCGCAATGAACACGCCAACATTCGGACGGTAACATCCCAGTCAAACGCTTTCGGAGGAAATGAATTTTCAGCATCGCCAATATAGTTAAAATCTGCATCACGGCACTAGAATCGAATTACTTCTCAAGTGTTTGTGGAATCGATTCCTCCCTCCGTTAGTTAGGTAGGGAGGTTGATGCTTTACTTAAGTACACCACGCTCTTCATCCACCTACGTTGTTCAACGCGGATGAAGGGAGGGATGAGCTAAAGAAGGAGCTATCTACCTCAGAAAATCAGTACACACTGCATGATTAATTTAATTTTGAAAGTTTTTGATTATTAATTTGTATATTTATATGAAAGTAATGTTAGTTGTATATAGTGAAAAATAATGTTTCAATGTACCCAATGAACACTCGATTTTCAAACACCTCAAAGCTGCCTCCTGGCGCATGCTCTCTTCCAGTTCTCAGGAGGCAGTAAACCTGAAGGCTTACAAAGCATATTGCTTACAGCTCCAAGTCGATACAGCATACAGGAAGTACCTCATTGGGCAATAAATTATCACCAGGAACCCAAGTTACCAACTCTAGTTACCCTGCCCATGTAGAAACCGCTGTTGTTCAAATACAATTGTCCAATACAGCGATATGTGCGTTCGCACATTCGTGCCGTCAATCTCATCATTTCTTGTAGGTTTCCTCCAGACCCCTTTTCACAACTCAACGCTTCCGCTACGAACATACCGACGGAAATTCGGTATTGGTGGCTGCCCCCCTCCTCGTTGGATTCCGGAGAGTCGAAGTACTGCTTCAAGAGGTTGACGAGGTTGTCCGCGGATTCGGATGCGTCGTCGAAGCAAGTAATATACGAGCTACGGCAAAAGGTGCTTAAAACCCGACTAAACGAAGGAGTAAATCGAATACAAAACTGTCTGAAACTCCATTTGGTGACGATGATATTGTCCAACATCCAATCGTCTTCATTATAATTTCTAAGAGTGACAGTGACAGCCATATTGCGAAAGGGGTGCCTGTGTTACGTGTTGCCTGTCCGAGTGTCGGTTTGCTACTGGTCTACTGCTACTGGTTTAATAATTATAATTAACCTCAAACCTGTAAGTTAATGTTTCATTGTAATATATATTGTTGACAGAGCGGATGAAGGGAGGGATGAGCTAAAGAAGGAGCTATCTATCTCAGAAAATCAGTACACACTGCATGATTAATTTAATTTTGAAAGTTTTTGATTATTAATTTGGATATTTATATGAAAGTAATGTTAGTTTTTATTTTATTTTATTTTTTTTTTTTTTTTCAAGGTTTCAATGTAAATATAAAATACTCCTCTATCCAGAGAAATTCGATCTCCCAATCGAACAGTTATCATCCCTTCACAGGTACAGAGGGAGAATAACACTTTTCGATGAAGAAGGAAGAAGAACAGTCATCAAAGGTAGCCAAGCTACGGCAAAAGGTGCTAAAAATCCGACTGATATAATCGCTGGGGCGCAATAGGCCAGAAGGCAGAAGCTGCCTCCTGGCGCATGCTCTCTTCCAGTTCTCAGGAGGCAGTAAACCTGAAGGCTTACAAAGCTTATTGCTTACAGCTCCAAGTCGATAGAGCATACAGAAAGTACCTCATTGAGCAATAAATTATCACTAGGAACCCAAGTTACCAACTCTAGTAACCCTGCCCAATTATAAACCTTTGTTGTTTAAATACAAGTCAACCATTTATTCATGTGTGAACCTGGAGAAGGAGCAAGTTGCTGAGCGAGGAACAGCTGTTTAACTTTCAAATCGGTAAAACACTATAACACAATAGTAACAAAGCGTTAATATCTCAAGATGTACCCTATGGACCAATTACTCAAACTGGCTTCAGCTATTCAAACAATGGACCCGGACACCAGGAAGCTATTATCTGAGACAAACCTGGCTAATTCTCGTGCGATAAGAAGAGCTAGTGACACATCACGAGTAGCGCCCCTCGAATCGACTATGTCAGTAATGTATAGGAAATTCCCCATAAGCGTTGATGCCCCTAGAGCCAGAGCACAAGGGGTCGATCCTACATACATGAGTGGAGTAGAAAATTCACATGGAGAGGGGAGTGTCCTATGTAAAATGGAGGCAGTTTCGTGGTACACTGAGCATGGGGAAGAAGCCAGCACTGAGGCTATGGCTATGATCCACAGACTGTTTAGAGATCAGTTCAACACATGGGCCACCTTCCGCAGGGTCGACTGGGCCAGCAGCAAAGTCTATTGGGGCACTGTAACCGTAGCGAGGAAAAAAAGTGGTGACCAGAACCCCCATCATCCAGGTGCCCAGCCTCTTCCGTCGAAACAGGATCCCCCATATACAGTATCGCCCAAATTAATGGAATCACTAACTGAAATCATAAGTTATGACCAATTTGTTAAGCATCCTGACAAGATGTTTTGGGGGTCCTTCAACCATGCTGGCCCTCTAGCGTTGGTCCCTTGTAATGGAATGATGAATTCCGAAAAATATAAAGAAATCTTGGAACAGAGAGTGGTACCTGAAATCAGAAAAACCCCAGGAGCAATTTTCCAGCATGACTTGGCTCCAGGCCACACTTCAAAAACGATTCAGAAGTTCATGAAGGACAACAAGATCCATGTATTGGACTGGCCTGGTAATTCACCAGATTTAAACCCTATTGAGAACCTGTGGGCAATTTTGAAACGCCACCTCAACGACGCAGATTGCACTACAAAGGAGAAGATGATTTCCAGCTTGACCCGGGAGTGGTTTCATTCTTCAAAAATCAAGGAAGCATGTGGGAAACTCGTTGAGTCTATGCCGAACCGTGTTAATGAGGTCATAAAGAACAAGGGTGGTCACATTTCGTTTTAAAATGTTGTTTTTATTACTGTAAATAAAGTTTCTTGTTGCAAAAAGTTGAAATTCCTATGTTTGCTGCACTGATTCCATTAATTTGGGCGATACTGTAAGTATGTCAATGGAGGAAGCATTCCAACGTGAGAATACAGCGACATCAATGGGGGAGAAGCTCGGTGGTCTAGTGGTATATAGGAAGGATTGGTTCAGTAAATTCTTCGTATTACTCAATCAGACGATTGAATCGTCGTTCTCCACGACACCTGACCAGCTAGTTGGACGAACAGGTGAAATCCTCGCTTCATGTTGATGAAAATACTCGATTCGTTGTGGAGATCCGTCGAAACAGGATCCCCCATATAAGTATGTCAATGGAAGAAGCATTCCAACGTGAGAATACAGCGACATGAATGGGGGAGGAGCTCGGTGGTCTAGTGGTATATAGGAACGATTGGTTCAGTAAATTCTTCGTATTACTCAATCGGACGATTGAATCGTCGTTCTCCACAACACCTGACCAGTTAGTCGGAACGGGAAATTTATGAATTTAATAATCAATAATTTTTCCTCCGAATGATAGGATTACGGAGATTACAAACCCTGGGTACGATTCAAGTCGTTGGAATGCGGGTGGACGCGACGCACAATTCATCTCCTAATTGATAAGGTAAGCAGCGACAAATTTTAGTGGCAGGACGCCTGTAGTTGAATAAATTAATTAAATCTGGTATTTTGCCGCCGTCGTAACGGGATCCCCCATATAAGTATGTCAATGGAAGAAGCATTCCAACGGGAAAATACAGCGACATCAATGGGGGAGGAGCTCGGTGGTCTAGTGGTATATAGGAAGGATTGGTTCAGTAAATTCTTCGTATTACTCAATCGGACGATTGAATCGTCGTTCTCCACAACACCTGACCAGTTAGTCGGAACGGGAATTTATGAATTTAATAATCAATAATTTTTCCTCCGAATGATAGGATTACGGAGATTACAAACCCTGGGTACGATTCAAGTCGTTGGAATGCGGGTGGACGCGACGCACAATTCATCTCCCAATTGATAAGGTAAGCCTGACCAGTTAGTCGGACGAAAATCTAAGGTGAAATCCTCGCTTGATGTTAAGTGAAAAAACTAGATTCGTTGTGGAGATCCGTCGAAACGGGATCCCCCATATAAGTATGTCAATGGAAGAAGCATTCCAACGTGAGAATACAGCGACATGAATGGGGGAGGAGCTCGGTGGTCTAGTAGTATATAGGAAGGATTGGTTCAGTAAATTCTTCATATTACTCAATCGGACGATTGAATCGTCGTTCTCCACAACACCTGACCAGTTAGTCGGAACGGGAATTTATGAATTTAATAATCAATAATTTTTCCTCCGAATGATAGGATTACGGAGATTACAAACCCTGGGTACGATTCAAGTCGTTGGAATGCGGGTGGACGCGACGCACAATTCATCTCCTAATTGATAAGGTAAGCAGCAACAAATTTTAGTGGCAGGACGCCTGTAGTTGAATAAATTAATTAAATCTGGTACTTTGCCGCCGTCGTAACGGGATCCCCCATATAAGTATGTCAATGGAAGAAGCATTCCAACGGGAAAATACAGCGACATCAATGGGGGAGGAGCTCGGTGGTCTAGTGGTATATAGGAAGGATTGGTTCAGTAAATTCTTCATATTACTCAATCGGACGATTGAATCGTCGTTCTCAACAACACCTGACCAGTTAGTCGGAACGGGAATTTATGAATTTAATAATCAATAATTTTTCCTCCGAATGATAGGATTACGGAGATTACAAACCCTGGGTACGATTCAAGTCGTTGGAATGCGGGTGGACGCGACGCACAATTCATCTCCCAATTGATAAGGTAAGCAGCAACAAATTTTAGTGGCAGGACGCCTGTAGTTGAATAAATTAATTAAATCAGGTACTTTGCCGCCGTCGTAACGGGATCCCCCATATAAGTATGTCAATGGAAGAAGCATTCCAATGTGAGAATACAGCGACATGAATGGGGGAGGAGCTCGGTGGTCTAGTAGTATATAGGAAGGATTGGTTCAGTAAATTCTTCATATTACTCAATCGGACGATTGAATCGTCGTTCTCCACAACACCTGACCAGTTAGTCGGAACGGGAATTTATGAATTTAATAATCAATAATTTTTCCTCCGAATGATAGGATTACGGAGATTACAAACCCTGGGTACGATTCAAGTCGTTGGAATGCGGGTGGACGCGACGCACAATTCATCTCCTAATTGATAAGGTAAGCAGCAACAAATTTTAGTGGCAGGACGCCTGTAGTTGAATAAATTAATTAAATCTGGTACTTTGCCGCCGTCGTAACGGGATCCCCCATATAAGTATGTCAATGGAAGAAGCATTCCAACGTGAGAATACAGCGACATGAATGGGGGAGGAGCTCGGTGGTCTAGTAGTATATAGGAAGGATTGGTTCAGTAAATTCTTCGTATTACACAATCGGACGATTGAATCGTCGTTCTCCACAACACCTGACCAGTTAGTCGGAACGGGAATTTATGAATTTAATAATCAATAATTTTTCCTCCGAATGATAGGATTACGGAGATTACAAACCCTGGGTACGATTCAAGTCGTTGGAATGCGGGTGGACGCGACGCACAATTCATCTCCTAATTGATAAGGTAAGCAGCAACAAATTTTAGTGGCAGGACGCCTGTAGTTGAATAAATTAATTAAATCTGGTACTTTGCCGCCGTCGTAACGGGATCCCCCATATAAGTATGTCAATGGAAGAAGCATTCCAACGGGAAAATACAGCGACATCAATGGGGGAGGAGCTCGGTGGTCTAGTAGTATATAGGAAGGATTGGTTCAGTAAATTCTTCGTATTACACAATCGGACGATTGAATCGTCGTTCTCCACAACACCTGACCAGTTAGTCGGAACGGGAATTTATGAATTTAATAATCAATAATTATTCCTCCGAATGATAGGATTACGGAGATTACAAACCCTGGGTACGATTCAAGTCCTTGGAATGCGGGTGGACGCGACGCACAATTCATCTCCCAATTGATAAGGTAAGCCTGACCAGTTAGTCGGACGAAAATCTAAGGTGAAATCCTCGCTTGATGTTAAGTGAAAAAACTAGATTCGTTGTGGAGATCCGTCGAAACGGGATCCCCCATATAAGTATGTCAATGGAAGAAGCATTCCAACGTGAGAATACAGCGACATGAATGGGGGAGGAGCTCGGTGGTCTAGTAGTATATAGGAAGGATTGGTTCAGTAAATTCTTCATATTACTCAATCGGACGATTGAATCGTCGTTCTCCACAACACCTGACCAGTTAGTCGGAACGGGAATTTATGAATTTAATAATCAATAATTTTTCCTCCGAATGATAGGATTACGGAGATTACAAACCCTGGGTACGATTCAAGTCGTTGGAATGCGGGTGGACGCGACGCACAATTCATCTCCCAATTGATAAGGTAAGCCTGACCAGTTAGTCGGAAGAAAATCTAAGGTGAAATCCTCGCTTGATGTTAAGTGAAAAAAGTAGAATCATTGTGGAGATCCGTCGAAACGGGATCCCCCATATAAGTATGTCAATGGAAGAAGCATTCCAACGGGAAAATACAGCGACATCAATGGGGGAGGAGCTCGGTGGTCTAGTGGTATATAGGAAGGATTGGTTCAGTAAATTCTTCATATTATTCAATCGGACGATTGAATCGTCGTTCTCCACAACACCTGACCAGTTAGTCGGAACGGGAATTTATGAATTTAATAATCAATAATTTTTCCTCCGAATGATAGGATTACGGAGATTACAAACCCTGGGTACGATTCAGGTCGTTGGAATGCGGGTGGACGCGACGCACAATTCATCTCCTAATTGATAAGGTAAGCAGCAACAAATTTTAGTGGCAGGACGCCTGTAGTTGAATAAATTAATTAAATCTGGTACTTTGCCGCCGTCGTAACGGGATCCCCCATATAAGTATGTCAATGGAAGAAGCATTCCAACGTGAGAATACAGCGACATGAATGGGGGAGGAGCTCGGTGGTCTAGTAGTATAGGAAGGATTGGTTCAGTAAATTCTTCGTATTACTCAATCGGACGATTGAATCGTCGTTCTCCACGACACCTGACCAGTTAGTCGGAACGGGAATTTATGAATTTAATAATCAATAATTTTTCCTCCGAATGATAGGATTACGGAGATTACAAACCCTGGGTACGATTCAAGTCGTTGGAATGCGGGTGGACGCGACGCACAATTCATCTCCCAATTGATAAGGTAAGCCTGACCAGTTAGTCGGAAGAAAATCTAAGGTGAAATCCTCGCTTGATGTTAAGTGAAAAAAGTAGAATCATTGTGGAGATCCGTCGAAACGGGATCCCCCATATAAGTATGTCAATGGAAGAAGCATTCCAACGGGAAAATACAGCGACATCAATGGGGGAGGAGCTCGGTGGTCTAGTAGTATATAGGAAGGATTGGTTCAGTAAATTCTTCATATTACTCAATCGGACGATTGAATCGTCGTTCTCCACAACACCTGACCAGTTAGTCGGAACGGGAATTTATGAATTTAATAATCAATAATTTTTCCTCCGAATGATAGGATTACGGAGATTACAAACCCTGGGTACGATTCAAGTCGTTGGAATGCGGGTGGACGCGACGCACAATTCATCTCCTAATTGATAAGGTAAGCAGCAACAAATTTTAGTGGCAGGACGCCTGTAGTTGAATAAATTAATTAAATCTGGTACTTTGCCGCCGTCGTAACGGGATCCCCCATATAAGTATGTCAATGGAAGAAGCATTCCAACGTGAGAATACAGCGACATGAATGGGGGAGGAGCTCGGTGGTCTAGTAGTATATAGGAAGGATTGGTTCAGTAAATTCTTCGTATTACTCAATCGGACGATTGAATCGTCGTTATCCACAACACCTGACCAGTTAGTCGGAACGGGAATTTATGAATTTAATAATCAATAATTTTTCCTCCGAATGATAGGATTACGGAGATTACAAACCCTGGGTACGATTCAAGTCGTTGGAATGCGGGTGGACGCGACGCACAATTCATCTCCTAATTGATAAGGTAAGCAGCAACAAATTTTAGTGGCAGGACGCCTGTAGTTGAATAAATTAATTAAATCTGGTACTTTGCCGCCGTCGTAACGGGATCCCCCATATAAGTATGTCAATGGAAGAAGCATTCCAACGGGAAAATACAGCGACATCAATGGGGGAGGAGCTCGGTGGTCTAGTAGTATATAGGAAGGATTGGTTCAGTAAATTCTTCGTATTACACAATCGGACGATTGAATCGTCGTTCTCCACAACACCTGACCAGTTAGTCGGAACGGGAATTTATGAATTTAATAATCAATAATTATTCCTCCGAATGATAGGATTACGGAGATTACAAACCCTGGGTACGATTCAAGTCGTTGGAATGCGGGTGGACGCGACGCACAATTCATCTCCCAATTGATAAGGTAAGCCTGACCAGTTAGTCGGACGAAAATCTAAGGTGAAATCCTCGCTTGATGTTAAGTGAAAAAACTAGATTCGTTGTGGAGATCCGTCGATACGGGATCCCCCATATAAGTATGTCAATGGAAGAAGCATTCCAACGTGAGAATACAGCGACATGAATGGGGGAGGAGCTCGGTGGTCTAGTAGTATATAGGAAGGATTGGTTCAGTAAATTCTTCATATTACTCAATCGGACGATTGAATCGTCGTTCTCCACAACACCTGACCAGTTAGTCGGAACGGGAATTTATGAATTTAATAATCAATAATTTTTCCTCCGAATGATAGGATTACGGAGATTACAAACCCTGGGTACGATTCAAGTCGTTGGAATGCGGGTGGACGCGACGCACAATTCATCTCCTAATTGATAAGGTAAGCAGCAACAAATTTTAGTGGCAGGACGCCTGTAGTTGAATAAATTAATTAAATCTGGTACTTTGCCGCCGTCGTAACGGGATCCCCCATATAAGTATGTCAATGGAAGAAGCATTCCAACGTGAGAATACAGCGACATGAATGGGGGAGGAGCTCGGTGGTCTAGTAGTATATAGGAAGGATTGGTTCAGTAAATTCTTCGTATTACACAATCGGACGATTGAATCGTCGTTCTCCACAACACCTGACCAGTTAGTCGGAACGGGAATTTATGAATTTAATAATCAATAATTTTTCCTCCGAATGATAGGATTACGGAGATTACAAACCCTGGGTACGATTCAAGTCGTTGGAATGCGGGTGGACGCGACGCACAATTCATCTCCCAATTGATAAGGTAAGCCTGACCAGTTAGTCGGACGAAAATCTAAGGTGAAATCCTCGCTTGATGTTAAGTGAAAAAACTAGATTCGTTGTGGAGATCCGTCGAAACGGGATCCCCCATATAAGTATGTCAATGGAAGAAGCATTCCAACGGGAAAATACAGCGACATCAATGGGGGAGGAGCTCGGTGGTCTAGTAGTATATAGGAAGGATTGGTTCAGTAAATTCTTCGTATTACTCAATCGGACGATTGAATCGTCGTGCTCCACGACACCTGACCAGTTAGTCGGACGAAATGGTGAAATCCTCGCTTCATGTTAAGTGGATATACTCGATTCGTTCTGGAGATCCGTCGAAACAGGATCCCCCATTTATGTATGTCAATGGATGAGGCATTCCTAGGGAATATACAGCGACATGAATGGGGGACGAGCTCGGTGGTCTAGTGGTATATAGGAAGGATTGGTTCAGTAAATTCTTTGTATTACTCAATCGGACGATTGAATCGTCGTGCTCCACGACACCTAACCAGTTAGGTAGTCGGACGAAAAGGTGAAATCCTCGCTTCATGTTAAGTGAATATACTCGATTCGTTGTGGAGATCCGTCGAAACGGGATCCCCCATATAAGTATGTCAATGGAAGAAGCATTCCAACGTGAGAATACAGCGACATGAATGGGGGAGGAGCTCGGTGGTCTAGTGGTATATAGGAACTATTGGTTCAGTAAATTCTTCGTATTACTCAATCGGACGATTGAATCGTCGTTCTCCACAACACCTGACCAGTTAGTCGGAACGGGAATTTATGAATTTAATAATCAATAATTTTTCCTCCGAATGATAGGATTACGGAGATTACAAACCCTGGGTACGATTCAAGTCGTTGGAATGCGGGTGGACGCGACGCACAATTCATCTCCCAATTGATAAGGTAAGCCTGACCAGTTAGTCGGACGAAAATCTAAGGTGAAATCCTCGCTTGATGTTAAGTGAAAAAACTAGATTCGTTGTGGAGATCCTTCGAAACGGGATCCCCCATATAAGTATGTCAATGGAAGAAGCATTCCAACGTGAGAATACAGCGACATGAATGGGGGAGGAGCTCGGTGGTCTAGTGGTATATAGGAACGATTGGTTCAGTAAATTCTTCGTATTACTCAATCGGACGATTGAATCGTCGTTCTCCACGACACCTGACCAGTTAGTCGGACGAAAAGGTGAAATCCTCGCTTCATGTTAAGTGAAAATGCTCGATTCGTTGTGGAGATCCGTCGAAACAGGATCCCCCATATAAGTATGTCAATGGAGGAAGCATTCCAATGTGAATACGTGTTAACATTTTGAAGAAGATTTAAGGCTAGGTTTTTTTATGTTAACTACTTTTTCTAGTTTTTCTTTCCCTATAGAGCAATCGATTTGGATATTGATGTTTTTGATGGACAAATCGACGTTTTGCATCCACCATTGAGAAGGTTTACTTTACGGACAGCTGATCACAAGGTGTGTGTTGAACGTCGATTGAAACAGCTCGATAGTGTTGTGGGTTGTTCGCTGTACGTTTTATTTGATGTTTGTTGTCAGGGAAAAGTAATTATTTTGATTGGGTGATTGTTTGTTGTGAAAGAAGTGCGTCGAGAGGTGTTTTTCTCGAGTGAAATCGACGGAAGGGATGAAGAAAAGAAGATGGAAGGAAGTGATTGTATAGCGTTTTCAGTTTCTGTTCCTTTTTTTTTTTTTTTCTTTTTTTTTTTATTGTTGTTGTCAGTGAACAAGGTACGTTGTGGAAACACAGTTTTATTGAATTGTATGTTGTGCGATGGCTGATGATGATAAATTGAGTAATGGCAGCGTGCAATGTCTCGGAGATACGATTTTTCGTGGTTTTGAGACGATTGTTCCCAAAGGCTGGTCGACCAGTGACAGATTCTCCTTCATCAGCGTGTCCAAAGAGAATCTTCGCATCCACTTCAAATCCGGACCGCACGAGTCGCACAAAGAGGGCGCTGCAGTCCGGGCGACTCATCCCGTGCCGCCGTCGTGCGGCCTTTTCTACTTCGAAGTGAAAATCGTCAGCAAAGGCGCGAAGGCGGAGTGGCCGTCGGGCTGTCGACCCAATTCGCCGCCTTGTCTCAATTACCCGGCACTGAGCCCAATTGGGCAAACCCTACGGGCCGCCCTACACGACGGGCGACGTCATCGGGTGTGGAATCAACTTCGCCGACAACAGTTGTTTCTTCACGAAGAACGGCCACCATTTGGGCGTCGCCTTTACGGATCTGCCCCGCGGTTTTTTTTTTTATTTTTATTTATGGTTGAGGATCTCAACCGGAATGTTAAATTTCTGGGTATTATTTATTATTTTATACTTTGTTTTTTTCTTTACCTTTACTTTTAGGTATTTTTTATATTAATTCTTTATGTTTTAGTTTATTTTATTTTTCAATTTGTGTTGATTACAATTTATATTTGTATATATCTATATATATATGGCTTTTATGTGAAGCTATTATTGTTTGGATAATTAAAATAAGTCCTATTCTTATAGGATGATTTAGAATTAGAAAAATTATATTTGTTGATAATATAAATATTAAAATCCATCGGATAATTTATTAAAATGTCAATTTTGGAGATTGGTGATAAGGTTTTCCTTTCCGTTGAAGTTTTAAAGCTTTTAGCTATCTATGATTTACAAGATCATTATTTTCTCAAACTATTAAAACTTATATCAATTTTTGATTATAATTTCATAGATTTTTTTGTTTTATTTTTAAGAGAAAAACGGACTTTAACCGCTTTAAAAGATAGTTAGCAGCTTCTTTTAGATTCTTCTTTCTCTTTTAATCAGAATTTTTATTCAATAGTTTCATTAACAATGAAATGCCTCTTTTTGGCTTTGATTAAAAGTAAGAGGATATTTCCTTAATATCAGGTCGAAACTGATTGTATATTTTACTTCACTACTTAAAATGAGAAAGATCTATTTGATACTTTTTAATTGCAAATTAAATGTTATTTTTAACTACAATCCCATTTAGTTCATTCTAATACTCCATTTTTTCATTCATGGAATACTCCAACAACTAGGCGATGGAGACGGACTGTGAGTGTGGCGCCGGAATGACGAACGGACATACGGCGGATGAATTACGGGGGAGTAAGTTGGAGAGGATTCTGGACTGCGGGCGGAGGCTCTATACCTGGCATGCACGGCTTGCATGCGAGGAAGCATTCCAACGTGAAATTTTTTTTTTAACTTTTGTTAGGATATATAACGTTACTTCTTAGTTGCTCAAGTAAAAATAATAATATAATAATAATAATAATCCGTCATGGAAGGGCAAATCAGCCAAGCGATGGTTCTTACTGACACCTACTACCCCGGACTTTTAGACGACCAACCGAATCTCGGGTTACTTTTGAGAGTGCGGCAATTTATCGAAGTTGTCAGCGGTGCGGACACCAAGTACGTCTCTGAGATGCCGGAGCCCGCTCGACGGACTGTAATTATGGGCGAGGCGATGGAGACGGACTGTGAGTGTGGCGCCGGAATGACGAACGGACATACGGCGGATGAATTACGGGGGAGTAAGTTGGAGAGGATTCTGGACTGCGGGCGGAGGCTCCATACCTGGCATGCACGGCTTGCGTGTGAGCACACCGTCTGTGATCAGTACCGGTGAGTAGAATGCGAAAACCTCAATTCCATATGGCACTCTCAATTCTATCTGAGGCATAAGTTAGATAATTCGCCGCCTGAGAAACCCATGAATCAGGTCAATCTCAATATCATCCTATTTGAGATAATAAAAACAATAATAAAAACGTGCCGAGACCTCTTAGCAGGCACCCTCGAGCCGTTCGTTAGTAGGGCTCCTACAAGAGCAAGTACACAGAAAATAATTAGACCACCAATCAGAACCACGGCGATGGGACAGAGATGCTATGACTACAGGGGCCCCATATTATTTAACGCGCTACCGGAGGAATCGAGGGAGATAATAAACCTTCAATCCTTCAAAAAAAAAAAAAAAAAAAACTAAAGGGTTTGGAATAGAGTAGGTAGGCACTAGAAAGCCAAACACATACATGTAAGTACTAATCTCCCAGGAGGTTCTTATTTATTTATTTATATATTTGTTAAAAGGACGTTGATTTTTGTTCCACTCTATAATATACACATTTGAGGTAATATATGTACCTATAACTAAACCTGTTAACACAAAATACGAGAAATACTCTAGACGAAGTTCATTTTTTTATTTTTATTTATTTTTAAGAAGATGAGAGGTTACTCGAATATTGCAAAATGAATTATGAATATATTTTAAAAAACGAAGTATTTTTATATAACAGGAGATGGTTATTTTATTGTTCATTATTATTAATCTATTTCATTTATATCGGTCATAACGACTCTCCTCCCCCCCAGCACAAGCTTAGCTTATAGGGGGGAGTAGCATAACCAGAAAATTGTATGTAGTTTATATTTTTGTCTTCCAAAAAAAAAAAAAAAAAAAAATATATATATATATATATATATATATATATAATATATATATATACACAGCAGTCCCTCAGCGGCAATCAACAACTCTTCTGCAGCCATCTTCTGCAAAATAACGACTGGCTGCATATTTTTTACATTCGCGCTGTGACGCGGGTATAGCACGTTAGTTCCGACTAGTGGCACGTCCTCAATATCGGAATCCGACTCCGCCGCACCATCTACACGAATAGAATCGCTAGTTCCGATGCTTGGACTTTCACAGAGCCAGTCATAACTGGAAGTGGTGGGGATCCGCGTGGAGGGACGATTGCTCCCGCAATTGCAACCTTTGTTTTTTAAATACAAGTCAACCACTTATGTGTGAAACTGGAGAAGGAGCAAGTTGCTGAGCGAGCGAGGAACTCTGCCCATCACTGTCTGATCGCAGCCCATGACAAAACAAGTTATCTGGATTTAACCGATCAGTTCATGGTTCAACCATGGTTACCATTCCTTCGTTTCATCAAGTTACCCGCGTGACTGAATTTCTCCATTCCTCACGGAATCCTGATTGGTTTAGTTGATTAGTAACGACCCGAATCGGGGTCATTGGCGTTATGCGCCTGGTAGTTGCTCAAATGAAATATTTTCCGTTGAATTAGTGAATCATTTTCCCTTCGTACTTTCCGGGCATTTAATTTTCGCTTTTGAGTTGTCCATGAAACTACCTTCAAATACGAATAAAATTATATTTTATTGTTAGAATTTGTCTCTTTTTTTCGACCTCGTAGAGAAAAAACCAAGATGAAATGCTGTGGAAATTCTGGCCATATTTTGGTCGGCCCAAGTCACTACCTTCAGCTAGAACAAAAATTTGTTGAGAAATTATTTTTATTATATTATATTATAATTATATTATTTTATTATTTAAAGTACTCGATAACATTCAAGATACTCGTTTCTTTATTTGAATTTTAACGAAATTATGACCAAAATTATTTTATTTTGCGTAAAACAATCATATTTTTTTTAGCTCATGTGTTCGCTCAAACATGGTGAGTGATGAAAAAGTTGGAAAATGACCATTTGATGCTTTCTTTTCTACCTTCTTCCGGATAAAGTTTCATATTTATTCATTTATTTTTATAGTTACTGGCGAACCCAATTTACAACGTTATGAAATAGTACAACATAAATACTAATCCTTTTCTCCTCATATTCATTTCACTCGACAGCCTTATTCAATTAAAAGGTATACTTCCCAAATACGATTTCTTCACGAGCAAAAACTCACGCAAAATTAAGTATTTTTGGGCGAGCGCTCTCTAAAAGTTTGCATTCAAATTTGTAAGCCCGCTTGCACAGTGCCTAATGAATATTATCAGAAAAAAGTTTATATTTCATCACTTTCCAGAACAAAAATATAGACTTCCAGTTGGAATAATTTAAGCAACAAAGGAAAGTTTTAAAGCTCAGGCATACAAAAAACATCCTCGCTCGTGAGGATTTGACCGAGGGTGTTGAGGGTATAGGTCTCTTTCTGTGGAACAAATTAAACGTAGGAGCCGAGGTTTCAGTAAATTGGTGAATACAGTAATTTGGTAAGCTAATGCTTAAACCCCTTCAGCGGCCACGACTCCGCATCCTCGCCTCAGAGGCACTATTCGTTGCGCATGCTTAAAATGCACATTCCCTGACCCCCGTGCCCCCCAGCAAAGTACGCTCTGAGGAACATTCAAATGCGAATAAAATGTAAATAGGAGGGTAGGAATTAATGCAGAAAGATCCGCTCTTTTCACGGGATCCTATTCCTTGGCGACATTTATTCCAGCGTGACGTTTACACAATGCTGTCTCCACCGCTCTTATACTTGCTTTGATTCTCTCTCATTCTCTCTCTTCTCCGGATTCAATTCCCGGTCCTAATTTCCTTTTAAAAAATTTAAATTTCAGGCCGCTTTGTAAAATGAGGCATCCACCCTCGGAGTTGGGTTAATAGCCCCCTTTCTCCTTTAGAGCGAGTCCCTGTGCCAAGGAAGTTGACGAAGAGCGTACCCTCTCTGCCATATATTATCATCATCATAATGACCGTAATTGTTATAGTACGAAATACTAGTAGCTTTATGTGACACAAATGTACCTGTTGTGACAGAAAATCGCTCGATAAAGAATCAATATAAAGTAAAATACAATGGGCAAGCAGAGGCTTGTCCGGCCGGATTCATTTAGTTTGATGGTACTCACTTCTAAACGGGAAGGGAAACTACAATTTGGAAATAATACTCCAATCAACATTGTGTTCATATTAAATGACAACCGTACTTCGTGACAGTGGCTGAGCCTGCGTCTATTTGAGCGGAACAATCAGCGACGAAGGCACGAGTTGCATTATTGTTTTGCAGGTGTTTTCAACGCTGAGCGTTACTGACACTGCAGTGCTCATGTTAAGCGCTCCAATCTACACTCAAGTGTACAACGTCGTCATTCATACTCGACCTGAACTAATATTTCTCGTCACACTCGGACCCAGTGGCCCATAGTACCAACCCCTGGAGCTCATCTTGGCCGAAGCTCCGTGTTCCCGACTAGGTCCAGCAGAGCTCCGACCAAGTTCTCCTGGTTGGGGAAGTCCATTTATAAAAGAAAGGGAAGTAGTTTCGCGGACATACGATGAAGAATTTGAATTTTATTTAAATACGGGTGGAGTATAATGGGGTCTATCGTGAATTTAACGAAGATTGAAGTTTGAACCGAACCTTTGAAAACAATCAGTGGTATTAGTTCAAAAACACTTGCTGTTTACAAGTGACAAACCCGACTCCGTACAGTATTATTTTCAAAATTAAGACGACAGCGTCATTCCGATACTACGTCACCCCGAACATGGGTCTGCTTATGCCGTACAGTACAGCCAGCAAGCGATAACGATTGGAATGAAAGCTCCCAAAGGAGACACCGAAGACAAGTTCAAGTTGATAGCCGTGGTCTCACCAAACACTGGGGAGAATCCAGCCGAAGTTTGGGAGAAAACCGACGAAAATCTCGCAATGATCAGCAAGTTAACGGTGTGTTTTGTCGACGAAGAGCCAGCAGCTGATGAGTGAAGAGTTGGAAGACGAAATTGGAGATACAACAACAGTTCGGTCAAATTTTAAATATGATCGGGGGTGAATATAGTCAAGAATGCTTTTAGCCTCATCATTCCAACGTTACAAGCGCCTTCAGTGAATGTCCTGCCTGACGATATAACCACGACGAACAGTTAATCCTTCATTAGGAAACGTCAATTGAAAACCATCAATAATAAAGTTGCCAAACTGGAGATTGGAGAAATTAACTCAATAATACAACTGAATAATTCGTACTCAAAGAATCTCTGATCGCCAATAAGAGTGAACCGTTTGAAAAAAAAAAAAAAAAAAAAAAAAAAAAAAAAATCCGACGGTTATACCCGCCAAATCGAGCAGAATACGTGCAAGACGCGAATGCTAGTGATAATACTGGCCGATTATTCAGCTTCCCTTAGAGACACTACATACAATTTAACTGTCTCAGGAGTATGTGGATATCCCTTGTTCTACCTCAGAGAATGGAGATCCTGGTCACGTCTCACAGGATGGATCCATTTCATCCTCCTAGAAGAAGGAGCGTAATACGAAAATGGCGTCTTGCCCTACTAAGAAAAAGAATGACCTCATTCCAGCCTCCCACCAAACACTATCTGACGGTTATACCCACCATACCGAGCAGAATACGTGCAAGACGCGGGAGAATAACGCTATTTGATGAAGACGGAAGAAGAACAGTCATCAAAGGTAGCCAAGCTACGGCAAAAGGTGCTAAAAAACCGACTGATATATCCATATCAGGACCCTAAATCAAGGTCAATAGGTTGAATATTACCTTTCAACAAATATATAATACTCCTCTATCAAGAGAAATTCGATCTCCCAATCGAACAGTTTTCATCCCTTCCCGGTACAGAGGGAGAATAACACTTTTCGATGACGAAGGAAGAAGAACCGTTAGCAAAGCTATGGCAAAAGGTGCTAAAAATCCGACTGATATAATCCATATCAGGACCCTAAATCAAGGTCAATAGGTTGAATATTACCTTTCAACAAATATAAAATACTCCTCTATCCAGAGAAATTCGATCTCCCAATCGAACAGTTTTCATCACTTCCCGGTACAGAGGGAGAATAACACTTTCCGATGACGAAGGAAGAAGAACCGTTATCAAAGCTACGGCAAAAGGTGCTAAAAATCCGACTGATATAATCCATATCAGGACCCTAAATCAAGGTCAATAGGTTGAATATTACCTTTCAACAAATTTTCATTGCGATTCATTGTTAATTATCTGTTTTTCTCAAGCTGGCTAGGATCGAGAAAGTATCTCAGCCGGTCGGAAAATGGTTTGGTATTGGTACACTCGTAGGTGCAAGACGCGAATGCTAGTGATAATACTGGCCAATTAATCGGCTTGAGACGCTTCATACATTCAAACTGCCTCAGGACTGTGTGGATCTGTGTGTGGGCAGCAATATTCATGATACCCCCACCCTAATCCCTTCGTAACTGTTTTCCCCTCTTACCCTAGTCCTTTTCTCTTTCTTTACCCAAATTGGAGAATTTAGAAGAGCTAGGCTCGTTTTGAGAATTCATCGGCAAATCAGGCTACCAAAAAATAAAATAAGGTTAGTGAAGAATATGTTGCTTCAAGAGCATGATCAAATTTCCCATTGTCCTTTGTTTTTGAGCAATGCAATATAACAGTTCCGATAGATACCTACTAGACCTGCCACATTTCCCTATTTGGCTACTTTAATTAGAACTGGATAAAGGGACTACGACCGATTTTGCCCAGTTTTTAAATTACCAGGTTGCACTTAATGGTCTCAACAGCGTGAATGCTAACAAGTGCTAAACGGGCCTATCGATCTAGCGGTGTGTACTCCTTAAATGCTATTCTTAGGTGCTATTTTTTGGAGACGAAGTACACTAACTTGGCCTCGAGGAGTTTCCCACCCGAGGTTTTGGCTCCAGCAGCAGTTGGTGGAGACGTAACGACGCTGATGCGATGATCCCGATGTCTTCTTTGTCGATGTTGATGTGTAGCCCGTCGAATATCTTCTTTTAACTGGAATCAATCAAGAACGGTGGTCAACATCGATTGGGTCGTAGTAGGATTCAATAAGATGGGGAATCCATACATTTCAAGACTAGTACTATAAGAACTGCATTCTTAAATGGTGCATAGTGAAGAATGCAACAGACCTACTCTTTTATAACAAGTCTAGAGCATGTTTCGGACTAAAACAAGGAGAAAACTCTACATTCGCTTAATAATTTATATTGAGCTTGTCTTAGGCAATCAACAAGAGCAAAAATCAGAAGAATAGTAATGAAAAATTCCTATCTTCTTCATTTTGTCGGCTTCCAGCCATTCAAGCAAAGCAGCTAAAGTATTTCCAGAATGAGCAGTCTCAAAAATGTTCATTACATGTGCAACCTTCCAACTGATCTTGCAGTTCCTTCAAGTTCGTGTTAAATTATGAATGTGTAACGCAAAATCATGAAATTTGGCCGATAATTTAGAAAAGACGGTTTGCAAATAGAGCACAATGTGAGATTTTATGGCGATAATGAGCTTTAAAAGAGGAAGAAAAAGCTGCAAATTCTTTCACAGGGGTGGGTTATTCCTCGGACCAGGCGCATGGAGACTCGTCCCAATCGATTCAGCGTCCAAAAATTAGTGGAAAACGCCTCACACGCCTAAGTCGTCGAAAAATGGGGGAAACAATGGGTGTGGCGGGTACCAGCCAACTAGTATGTTATCTTCCCTCTCCAAACCCCCATTGATTGGTGCTATATTAATGAGGGTACAATGTAAAATGTACATGAGGATGCGTCACCGATAATTGTGAGTTAATTTACATAATCTTTTATTCAAGGTCTCTATTGGTAAGAAGAACGAATCCTGTAAATTGCCCTGAAAGGTTCATTTGTGAGTGAAGAATGTTCCCGTCCGAGAAGTGGGATGTAAAAGGAGCATCCCTCAATACACAAAAAGGAATCCTCGTCAGAATATGTCGACTCTTTCAGAGATCAGACACCTTGTCGCTATGCCAGTAGTCGCTAATCCATGATCCACGTGGAAGAAACCAGTTCCAACCCCTAGTGACCTGGGGGCGACCATGACGATGAATAAATCACCGATTCTACCTCGTGTCGAATGTAGGTACTTGATAAAACGGACGCACACTTCATAAACAGTCTCATGATGTCCGTGTTTCCGCATACAAAAAACCCCCAGCTCCTGATCCCCAATCAAATATTGAAATGGGATCGTTCCAGTAGTTGGAACGATGTTTGAAGGAGAAAAAGGTCAGCAAAACCATCTGCATCAGCACCTGAGTCGCCAGTGGACGGGATAGACCCAAATTCAGTTGAACTAGAAGGAAAACTGCAAATTAATCTATCACAGGGGTTGGTTATTCCTTGAACCAGGAGCATGGAAAAATGGGGAAAACAGTGGGAGAGGAGGGGCTACTCCCCTACTTTGCATCGGCCAATTTGCCTTTTGCCTCCAGCATTGAAGTATCTAACTATTCTTATTTCGGTTTGCACAATTTCAAGTTCCGGATTGGAAACTGTCTACTGTTATCTCTCTGCCCTATACCTAACAAAACTCGAATGGTTAAAAATTAAGTAGAGAAAGGAATTAAGAGAAGCGAATATAATGTATAAAATTTCTAACTCACACAGGCCGCAATACTTGTACGAAAAATATATAAATTTATCACAACAACGTGCCATGTTAATAAGAAAGATCGAGACCTGGTGAGAAATAATACCAAAACACTATACAGAATGCTATAGTACATCATTTTCAATCGAAAGCATATGGATCTTCAACAGCAATGTGGAGATGTTCAATGATGCTGTTGACTGTGATGCAATTTAAACAAAGGTATCTTGAGGAGCTGATGATTCGAAATATTAAAATTTGGTGTCGTCAACAGCGTAAATGTGCAATAACTGGAGATCATATCGTACCTGGCAGGAGAAAGAGCAGTACGCTGCTGTGAAACAACACTGGAAACGAGCCTTTTTCTTACAATTTGCGCACCAACGCTCCATTTTCAAGTTGTCCTCCTTCGCGGACTCGTTTCAACCGGTAATGTTGGCGACGATTGAGGGCGAATTCGGATACCTCGAGCTCAGGCGTTCCCGGGAAATTCATCATGGCGGCGGCTGCGGGAAAATTATTAGGTTGATTGACTCACTACATCGTCAAAATAACGGAGAACGTTGAAATCGGCGTCAACACTCACTTAATTCCTTAATGTGTTGAAATAGGTCCATTTTACATTTGGATTCTGCCCATTAGATGCTTCAAATTTTGTGAGAACCCAACTGATTCGCCAGTAGAAAATGAGCTCTCGGAATCGCTGTTCTCAATATCCTGAATGTTGCGCATTGCTGGACGACTAGCCCTCGCTGACCGCTTGCACGTCAGAGGTTGGCCTGACGCGACGCTTCTTCTTTGGTGCATAATCTTCCGAATCCGAGTCGCTGTCATCGTCTTGACTGAGCTTTGCCTTTTGGCGAGCACCACCACTTCTCCGTGGCTCACTGTCATTAGATGTCTCTTCATCGCCAACATCATTCTCCGAATTATCAGTCTTCAAGCATATTCCTCCTGAACCGCTGCCTCCACTTGTACATGGTACATCCATCGTGTGCCCTCTTACTGGTAATTCCCCTTCTTGAGCAACACTTTGAATGTCCCCGTCCGGAACTTCCATCGTTTGTCCAAAAGTCGGTTTCTCGTCTGAGTCCGAATCCATCCGACCTTCAAAACTAGCTTCGCATTCAGTTTTCACGCTGGACGTGTCAGTGTTCACTAATCGTCACGGAGAGTGGTCGATCGTTCAGGGCTCTCAGTCCTATCATCAAACACTGGATTCAACCGAAGCAGTTCGTCGTTGAGCGTCATGGTGGCTAGGTTGCAGTAAGACTTGTGGGACGTATTCCAGTGAAGGCGCTAGAATTAACATTCGAAATATTAAAATTTGGTGTCGTCAACAGCGTAAATGTGCAATAACTGGAGATCATATCGTACCTGGCAGGAGAAAGAGCAGTACGCTGCTGTGAAACAACACTGGAAACGAGCCTTTTTCTTAAAATTTGCGCACCAACGCTCCATTTTCAAGTTGTCCTCCTTCGCGACTCGTTTCAACCGGTAATGTTGGCGACGATTGAGGGCGAATTCGGATACCTCGAGCTCAAGCGTTCCCGGGAAATTCATCATGGCGGCGGCTGCGGGAAAATTATTAGGTTGATTGACTCACTACATCGTCAAAATAACGGAGAACGTTGAAATCGGCGTCAACACTCACTTAATTCCTTAATGTGGTTAACAGATTCGTGGCCACTGGGCCCAACCTTCCACTCGTTCTATCAGTGGTCCTACCGGAACAAAACACAATTTTCATTCATTTGCGACATCCCTGCGCGTTTTGAATTCATTATATGATAATAAATTACCTTATACCTACGATATGTTTTTGAAAATAGGTCCATTTTACGGCGTGGATTAGCCCTGACGCGACGGCTTCTTTTGGTGCATAATCTTCCGAATCCGAGTCGCTGTCATCGTCCTGTCACTGAGCTTTGCCTTTTGGCGAGCACCACCACTTCTCCGTGGCTCACTGTCATTAGAGTCTCTTTACGCCAACATTCTTTCGAATTATCAGTCTTCAAGCATATTCCTCCTGAACCGCTGCTCCACTTGTACATGGTACATCCATCGTGGTGCCTCTTACTGGTAATTCCCTTCTTGAGACACACTTTGAATGTCCCCGTCGGAACTCCATCGTTTGTCCAAAAGTCGGTTTCTCGTCTGAGTGAATCCATCCGACCTTAAAACTAGCTTCGCATTCAGTTTTACGCTGGACGTGTCAGTGTTCACAATCGTCACGGAGATGTGTCGATCGTTCAGGGCTCTCAGTCATCATCAAACACTGATTCAACCAAAGCAGTTCGTCTTTGAGCGTCATGGTGGCTAGGTTGCAGTAAGACTTGTGGGACGTATTCCGTGAAGGCGCTAGAATTAACATTCGAAATATTAAAATTTGGTGTCGTCAACAGCGTAAATGTGCAATAACTGGAGATCATATCGTACCTGGCAGGAGAAAGAGCAGTACGCTGCTGTGAAACAACACTGGAAACGAGCCTTTTTCTTAATTTGCGCACCAACGCTCCATTTTCAAGTTGTCTTCCTCGCGACTCGTTTCAACCGTAATGTTGCGACGATTGAGGGCGAATTCGGATACCTCAAGCTCAAGCGTTCCCGGGAAATTCATCATGGCGCCGGCTGCGGGAAAATTATTAGGTTGATTGACTCACTACATCGTCAAAATAACGGAGAACGTTGAAATCGGCGTCAACACTCACTTAATTCCTTAATGTGGTTAACAGATTCGTGGCCAGCTGGGCCCAACTCTTCCACTCGTTCTATCAGGTGTTCCTACCGGAACAAAACAACAATTTTCATTCAGATTTGCGACATCCTCGCGTTTTGAATTCATAGTATGATATAATTAACTTATATACCTACATATGTTTGAAAAATGGGTCCATTTTTACGCGTGGATTAGCCTGACGCGAACGCTTCTTCTTGGGTGCATAATCTTCCGAATCCAGTCGCTGTCCATCCGTCCTGACTGAGCTTTGCCTTTTGGCGAGCACCACCACTTCTCCGTGCTCACTGTCATTAGATGTCTTTACCGCAAACATCATTCTGAATTATCATTCTTCAAGCATATTCCTCCTGAACCGCTGCCTCCACTTGTACATGGTACATCCATCGTGTGCCCTCTTACGGGTAACCCCTTCTTGACAACACTTTGAATGTCCCCGTCAACATCCATCGTTTGTCCAAAATCGTTTCTCGTCTGAGTGAATCCATCCGACCTTAAAACTAGCTTCGCATTCATTTTTCACGCTGGACGTGTCAGTGTTCACATCTTCACGGAAGTGTCGATCGTTCAGGGCTCTCAGTCATCATCAAACACGGGATTCAACCAAAGCATTTCGTCTTGAGCGTCATGGGGGCTAGGTTGCAGTAAGACTTGTGGGACGTATTCCGTGAAGGCGCTAGAATTAACATCGAAATATTAAAATTTGGTGTCGTCAACAGCGTAAATGCAATAACTGGAGATCATATCGTACCTGGCAGGAGAAAGAGCAGTACCTGCTGCTGTGAACGTTGTAAATCGGCGTCAACACTCACGTTAAATTTCCTTAAGTGTGGTTTAACAGATTCGTGGCCAGCTGGGCCCAACTCTTCCACTCATTCATCATTGGTCCTACCGGAACAAAACAACATTTTCATTCAGATTTGCGACATCCTCCGCTTTTGAATTCATAGTATGATATAATTACTTAAATACCTCCATATGTATGAAAAATAGGTCCATTTTACGCGTGATTCTGCCCATTAGATGCTTCAAATTTTGTGAGAACCCAACTGATTCGCCAGTAGAAAATGAGCTTTCGGATTGCTGTTCTCAATATCGGACGACTAGCCCTCGCTGTCCGCTGCACGTCAGAGGTTGGCCTGATGCGATGCTTCTATCAGAACAATGTCTTCTAGTATTGAATTAAAAACGGAAAAATCCCAATTCCAGTATTTTTAAGGACCATCAATTTCGAAAAATTACACGAAGTCAGTGTTAGGGATATTCATTTCCAACACTATAGAATGACTAAGTGCCCCTTTTTTAGGAAGAGCCTAAAACCGAGCGTTGGACGGTAAAATAACATCGTAGAGACCCGAAGTAAACCGTGGGCACTCAAAAGACAGGACAGGAAAGCCTAACCAACTCCACTTAGCTCGGGGAGAGCCCCTTCAATGAGCGTGATATATTATTTTAGGGCCCTCGGAGAACCAACCGAGTTTAAAATGTATCAGTTCATTTATTTGGAGAGCCGTCCGAAGGGAGATAGGAGGCAGAAAAAGAGTAAGAGCGTGTTGTTCTTGGGAATGGCCAGATCGCGAGAGAACGGACATTAGAGAGAGTTAGTTAGAGGAAACGTGCTTGTCTATGTAAATAACATTGGCAAGGGAGATAGCTTTTTACTGTCGGGCCAAGTGTTTTGGTAAATCCAGGGACTGGAAACGGACTTTTCCCTCCATCATCTCACTCAGCACGAAGTGATCCTGATAATTCCTGAGAAAATTGTTGAAAAAACTCGAAACGGGCAATTTTCCTTGGACAATTTTTACCAACAATCAGTTTGAAAACACCTTTTCATCAATCAACAGAATCAATTCATATGGGCAAATGTAGTTTACCTTTTGCTGGTCGTGGAGACCGTTCTGACTTCTTCATCCTTTGCAGGTGAAGAAAACTTTGGGGCGTTTGAAGAGGAAATTGTCACGATAGGGACATTTTGACGATGATCGGCACCTGCAACAGGATTTACACGTTACTATCAGGTCACGCCTTTATAGGTTGTTAGGATTAGAAATTAGTATCGCCACATTGGTATATACCGGGCACTTACCGTGTTCTCATCCTTCCATGTGTCTATTAGTTTTCATGGAGGGCTGCGTGCATTTCCTTGATATCGTGTTCCACACTGCAGCCATCTTCACACGGGCAACTCACGAACTTCCGTTCTGTATTCATCAGTTCGACTGGTCCGTCGGAGCGCTCCTATTCCTCCTGTTCACACCAGTAACGCTGGCTTCGTCAACGCATGACATGGCGCATTTTGAGTGGCCAATTCGAGAAGCTGCCTTTCTAAAATTCGTAAACGCCCAATATTTATTGGTAAATTAATGATAAATGACCAGGAATCTTGAAAACCCATTTTTGAAATAGGTCAGAGTTAAATAAATACCCATTTTGATCCATTACCTTCACTACAGGTGAGGGAAAATCATTCTGGGAAATGTCTCAATGGATTCAGTGTCCATAATTTAGTATGAAATGGTACCCCTTACACGCCTAGATCGCCAAAATTCTTGAGAATCGGCGGGGTAGCAGACACCAACAGATATTTAGGTCCTTTGATCTATACACTTTTAATGCAAACTGTCAAATGTTGGGGCAAATTGTAGTGACTATCAGATTATTCTACAACTTTAGGCAAATGGGAAATTCGCGAGCTTACCCTACAGCAGTCTTCACAGGAGCTTCTCGAGCTCACGAAGTTCTTCCAATCTTGGCGAGTTCGATAGGGCCAGTTGTAGGTGCAGGTTAAGGAGCGCTCCATCAATTTCGTGCATGATCTCTCCAGGAACACCAGTAATGCTGACTTCGGTAATGCATGACATCGCGCATTTTGAGAGGGGATTCTAACATTCCTAAAACAATATTCATAAAACATATTTCAAAAAATGAATAAAAACAAGTGGAGCAATTGATGGGATTTCAACAGTATTCACTTTAAAATTGGTTCATTAGGTGTCATTCTAATGGGATTCACGATTCTAATACGCATTAGTATTTTGTTGAAAAACGCTGCAAATTTTTTCATAGGGGTTGGTAATAGGAGAAAAAACATATTCCACACGCCTAAATCATCAACAATTTTGAACATGGGGAGAATATGGAAAACAGAGGGTGCGGAATATCCCGGACTCATTTCCATGGAGTCAGCGTCCCATATCTATTGGAAAATTAATTATAAATGACCAGAAATCTCGGAAACCTTCATTTGAAATAGGTCAGAGATAAATAAATACACATAGATACAAGTTTTGATCCATTACTTCCTCAGGTGGGAGCAAATCATACTGGGACCCGTCTCAAAGAATTCAGTTTCCATTAAGGATGAATTTGTACCCCTTACACGCCTAGATCGCCGAAATTCTCGGTAATCCTTTTTCAAAAAACACATTTTTATCCCTCCCCCAACACCCCCATTACCCAATTGAGTCCGATCGGGATGATAAGTTCCAACAAATCAGATTCTTAGAAATTGTTCTACTAACAAATTCGGCGTGGACGGTGGAGGGCAAACAGACATCTCGATCGTTTGATCTATACACTTCTAACGCAATCTGTTGAATTTAGGGGCAAATCAGAGAAACTATCGGATTATTCAAGGTACAATCAACCAATAACTATGCTATATAAGGACTGATGGGAACTAGACCCTGGGAAGGAGGTATGGACGAGCTATTTCCACATTTAAATTAAGAGCTGGATCGTGTTGCTGGAATCGTCTGTTACTATTGAGAATGAATAAAAATTACTGTTGACTCAATGTCAAGGTCGTGGACCTTTGCACCATTAAGCCGCTAACTAAGGATGCAAACTAAGTTAAGGCAAATGGAAAATACGTGTGCTTACCCTGCAGCAGTCTTCACAGAAGCTTCTCGAGCTCACGAAGTTCTTGCCAATCTTGGTGAGTTCGATAGGGCCAGTTGTAGGTGCAGGTTAAGGAGGCGCTCCATCAATTTCGTGCATGATCTCTCCAGGAACACCAGTAATGCTGACTTCGGTAACTCATGACATTGCACATTCTGAGAGGTAGGCATTCTAAAACTCCTGAAACAACATTCATAAAACATTTTTTAATGTATAAAAATCGGAAAATTTTTGCACATGTGTTGGTTATTCCTCAAACCAGGCGCATGGAAACTAATTTGAACCTAGGACCAAGGCGCCTAAGGACCTAGGCGCATGAAGATTCATTTCTTCAAAATTGGGAGAATGGGGGAAACAGTGGCTGTGGCGGGTCCCAGGCCCATTCCAATCGATTCAGGGTCCAAAATTTAGTGGTAAATAATGCCCCACACGCCTAGGCACCAGAAATCATGAAAACGTATACAAAATGGGTGGATAAATACACATTTTGACCCATAACTTCTATTGGTGGGTGCCAATCGTTCTGGGACCCACTTCATTGAATTCAGCGTCCAAGATTTAGTGCAAAATTATACCCCACACGCCTAGGTACCAGAAATCCCGAAAACCTTTTTCGCATAAAAGACATTTCAACCACTCCCCTCGCACCGCCACCCCCAATTTAGTCCGATCGGGATGATAAGTTTTGAGGATTATTTTAAGCCAAAAATGGGTCCCTGACCAATAATTATGATTTTTAGAAAATATTTTGCTACCCAAAACGGCGTGGACAGCGGGCGGCGGACGGGAACTGACATTTCCGTGTTTTGATCCATACACTTTTAACGCAAACTGTCAAATGTTGGGGCAAATCAGAGTGACTATCAGATTATTCTACAACATTAGGCAAATGGGAAATTCCCGAGCTTACCCTGCAGCAGTCTTCACAGGAGCTTCTCGAGCTCACGAAGTTCTTCCAATCTTGGCGAGTTCGATAGGGGCAAGTTGTAGGTGCAGGTTAAGGAGCGCTCCATCAATTTCGTGCATGATCTCTGAAGACCAATAATGCCGACTTCGGTAACGGTAACCGCGCATTTCGTGTGGCCAATCTGAGAGGCTGCCTTTCTATAATTCCTGAAATTCGTGAATGAAATACGAGCCGTTGAAATTATTCTTTCTCACACACAACCTTCATAAATCATTCAAAAACACAAAAATAGTTGAATTAAAAGTCTAAAATTGCGTATGGAGGGCGTTTCCCAAATTTTTTACATTTCTGTTTAATCGTCATTGATGGCATTTCAACTGTTTTCACTTTAAATTGATTCATTAGGTGTCATTATTCTGATAGGATTCACATTTCTAATACGCATTCTAATCATAAATTTTGAACATGGGGAAAAAATTGAAAACGGAGGGTGAGGAATATCCCAGACTCATTTCCATCGATTCAACGTCCAATATTTACTGGAAAATTAATGATGAACGACCAGAATCTTGGAAACCCACTTTTTCATCAATCAGCAGAATCAATTCACATGGGCAAATGTAGTTTACCTTTGCTGGTCGTGGAGTCCTGCCCTGGAACACAGGCGTTTCAGAACCTTCGGGACTTCGGACCGAGGGGACTTCCTCAACCTAGAGAACCTGATCGGAGCTCTGCTGGACCTAGTCGGAACACGGAGCTTCGGCCAAGATGAGCTCCAGGGGTTGGCACAATGGGCCACTGGGTCTTGGGGGGGGGGCACGACGATGGACGTCCCCTCTACCCCTGTGTAACTAATCTATTCTTGCTGGTCGTGGAGACCGTTCTGACTCCTTCATTCTTTGCAGGTGAAGAAAACTTTGGAGCTTTTGAGGAGGAAATTGTCACGATAGGGACTTTTTGACGATGATTGGCACCTGCAACACGATTTACATGTTACTATCAGGTCACGCCTTTATAGGTTGTTAGGATTAGAAATTAGTATCGCCACATTGGTATATACCGGGCACTTACCATGTTTTCATCCTTCCATGTGTATAGCCAATGAAAATTCCGGCGGATGATTGGCATCATTAGTTCTCATAGAGGGCTGCGTGCATTTCCTTGATATCTATTTCACACTGCAGCCATCTTCACTGATTGGGCTGGTAAGTTTCGGGGACTAACTAGATTAGAAAATTTTCTACTATTGAAATTTCATCGGATTCAGCGTCCAAAATTTAGGTGAAAAATGACCCCACGAACCTTGCCACAAGATTGCCAAGAAACTCGATAATCCATTTTTGAAATACACATTTTGACCCCTACCCCACCCACATTTGGTCCGATGGGCCTGAAAAGTGTCAGAGACCTACAAGCCGTCCACGCCGACTTGGGTAGTAGAATTTCTAAAAAATCTCTAAGGGCCGAATCGGAATGATCTTTTTGCATGAAAACAGGTTGATCGTTCAAGGAATGACCAACCAAATCCCCCAGACATTTTTTCCACAATAGGATGATCATTCCTTGGAGCCTTTGGAGGATCCAACAAGTGGGGAGAACATTAAATTAAATTGTACCTTTCCAGTGGCGAGGAACCATTCAGGGATGTCAGCTTGGAAATTCCCGACGAACAAGGGCGCTGTTTGTCCTCCTTTGTGAAATCAAGACCTGCGAAGTGTTCATCGCCGTGTAATGAGCCCCACTGAAAAGAGGAGAAAATCATGACTTATTGTACAACCAGGCAGCATAAAAGTATCATTCACTCTTAGTTAAATTGACGTGAAGTCGCTGAATTGCCGATACCAAACGAAAAGTTACTCTACTTTTCCAGAAATTAAAAGCTACAGTAAATTGTTTTGGAGACGCAGGTAAAGACAAGTACCTATTTCCATTTCATGTGAACAGCAGTTGTGGTCCTTAGGTTTTGCATCTCGTCAAAATGTGCGCTATGCGAGCAGAAAATTCGACCAACTACCGAAAACGGCGTTCCAGGACCCATTCATCGGATTCAGCGACCAAAATTTAGTGGAAAATGACCCCACACCTAAATTGCCAAAAAACTCGATAATCCATTTTTGAAATACACTCTTGACTCCTACCCCCCCAAATTTAGTCCGGTTGGCCTGAAAAGTGTCGGAGACCAACAAGCCGTCTACGCCAACTTGGGTATAGAAAATTTCTAAAAAATCTGATTTTTCGGTCAGGGGTCCGTTCCCGACTCTAGTTGGTCCTAAACACTTTTCAGTCCGTTCGAACCAAATTTGGGAGGGGAGGGGCAAAATGTTTTTCTCAAAAATGGATTATCAAGATTTTCGGTGATCTGGCGGGTGGGGTCATTTTCCACTAATTTTGGACGCTGAACCCAATAAACGAGTCCGGGAAGATTGGCGCCCACCGGAAGAGGTTAAGGTCAAAATGGGTATATATCTACCCATTTGGTAAGTCAGTCTTTGAGATTTCTAGTACCTAGGCGAGTGGGGTGTTATTTTCGACTAAATTTCGGACACTGAATCCAATGAAACGGGTCCCGGAGCGATTGTTTTGATCTAGACACTTGAAACGTCCATAAATATTATTTGGGCCTTTTGACTTTTTGCATGAAAACAGGTTTATTCAAGAAATAACCACCTAATCCCCCATAAATTTTTTCCACAATAGGATGAACTTTCTTTGGAGCCTGACTATGGAGAAACAACAAGTGGGGACATTTAAAATTAACAAATTACATAAATTGTACCTTTCCAGTGGCGAGGAACCATTCAGGGATGTCAGCTTGGAAATTCCCGACGAACAAGGGCGCTGTTGTCCTCCTTTGTGAAATCAGATCTGCGAAGTGTTCATCGCCGTGTAATGAGCCCACTGAAAAGAGGAGAAAATCATGACTTATTGTACAACCAGGCAGCATAAAGTATCATTCAATCTTAGTTAAATTGACGTGAAGTCGCTGATTTGCCGATACAAAAGGAAAAATGAATCAACTTTTCCAGAAATTAAAGAGCTAATCAGCAAATTGTTTTGGAGATGCAGTTAAAGGCAAGTATTTGCAGGTTTGAACAGCAGTTGTGGTCCCTAGGTTTGCATTTCGTCATGAATGTGCACTAGGCGATTTTGATGAATACACAAGAGGGGGGAGGGGTTACCGGACTCAATTTCGATCGATTCAGCGTCCAACATTTATTGGAAATGTTACCCCACTTGCCCAGTTTCCAACAAATCTCGAAAATTGATTTTCAAAAAACTATTTTATCACAGATTTTCCAAATTCGGTCCTAACTAGAACGGAAAGTGGTCTCTGATTGATTTCAAATTTATAAAAGATACCCTACGACCAAAAAAAAAGGAAAGGCAGTAGACATATATTTTAAAATTTCAATCTCTCCGATTTGGCCCAAAATTTTTCTTTTTCGGTGCTTTCGGGCAAATATTCATTCGCCCTTTACGGCGCCGATTTTGGTAGAAGAAAATTTTCTGAAATAGTGATTCAAGGAGGAACTAACCAAAACCACAGTTTCTGACCGACTTTTGTAAGGTGAAGGAAAACCCCTAACCAGGTACTGAAATATCCCGGTAAAGTCAACTGATCGACAGAGGATTAGAAGGGGACGCACTTAAGGAGCGACAATACATTTGCCACCTGTTGGCACCTTTCACCGGTTTGAGTGACAGATCATAACACCTGGATGATCGTAATTTTTCAAGAAAACGAAATTT
>CM033998.1:14912524-15193743 GCA_019603395.1 Cyrtorhinus lividipennis | reverse complement strand
GACTATCCTCCAACGACTCGTTGTGGGGTGACATCTCTTTGGCCCGTCGATTAAGCGAAGCAGGAGTTCGCAGAACGTCAGGTAAATTTTTTTCATTTGTTGATTTACGTATTTTATTCGTATTTCGCTTGTCCTACTAAGCTATTGTGCACCCTTGATACGTGTGTGTTTGTGTACATCCGTATATTCAGGTGATTATTGATGTTCAAGAAGGAGCATGTGAATTATTGACATTATTGGTGATTATTGATTTTCCTTCGAAATACAACTCTTTGTTCAATTCAGAATGGCTCCATGTCTGAAATAAGTGAGAGATTCAATCATTGATCATTTGTTCAACAGGGAACCATTGTTGGCTCGTCGTCAAAAATTAACCTTTATTGCACACAGCCCACAAGCTGATACTGTACTTACCGTGACGGTAGAATTTACTGAGCGACTGAAAAAGAGGATTAAAAATTCATTGATCCTCCAATCCTTCTAAAAAACTTTACCCATATATCAGCTGCTATATTCCATTAGCCAGTGATGCATTCAGATCTTATTTATTGCATTGAGATGTTATTTACACCAGAGCGTTCATACCTCTAAAAACTACTGTACATTACTACCACTGGGTAGTTAATTTACCACAGGCGCCGCATGGAATTGTATAAATCAAATAATGTACCCACTCTATAGTGTATTACATAATAAAGTTACTCTTGGGGAAAAAAAAAAAAAAAAAGTTGCAAATTCATTTACAGGGGTTGGTTATCCTCGGACCAGGCGCATGAAGGCACATTTCAATCGATTCGGCGTCCATGACCTTTTCCGGTGGGTGCCAATCGTTCCAGAACCCAACTCATTGAATTCAGCGTCCAAAATGTAGTGGGAGATTTTTGGCGATCTAGACGTGTGGGGTATCATTTTCCACTACATTTTGGACGCTGAATCCAATAAAATGGGTCCGGAAACGATTGGCGCCCTCTGGATGAGGTAACAGGTCAAATTGGGGGCCTATCTACCCATTTCGAATGTGTGTTTTCGAGATTTCTGGTACCTAGGCGTGTGGGGTATCATTTTCCACCAAATTTTGGACATAGGTGCAGCATGGCCGATATCTACTTATTTCCCAGGAATTCCGATGATGTACATAATTCAATTCGAAATCCCTTAAGTCAAAGAAGCATTTGTTTCTTGAAAGGATTTTTGTACTCAACTGTAACGGGATGTTCTGACATAATCTTAGGAACTATCGGCTCTACAAGGTATCCCTAAATTATCTGGGTTTTTTTTTTTAATATTAATTTTTTATTTTCTATATTGATTTTGATATGGGAAACGTGTGAAGACCGCGCAGCTCCTTGATTCTCCAGGAGGAAGTCAGTAGTCTAAATCTAGTCTGAGCAGTTGTCTATCGCCCAACAGTTTCTATTTGCCATACAACTTTTGCGATAACCAGGTAAATATCTCGTTCGTCTTATTAACAATCGTGAGATCAAGTTGGCCTTTTCTTTCGGGTCCTGAAGTAGCCTCCCCATTCGATCTCCTTATTCGTATTTTTACCCTCATTATCTCGCCTCGTCTCGAAGAATTGCACCATTCATTCTGCCTGACCATTTACGTCGCTCGTTGTTCGATGACTTCGTTTATCACTCCACCCATATGCTGGACACTGAAATAACTACATCTTCCACGTCACTAATTTATTTAAGATAACGAATTTTAAGACAACTCAGAAGTAGCACGTTTCGAGCAAATCCAACGGATTTTATTTGTGTACATGCTTACGCGATTTCTAGTTCATTTAGTACAAAAGATCGCTTAAATTAAAGACAAAATTAATGAACAAAATATACATTTACATTTTATGGGTGGAATGTGAATATGACCAACATGTGAAAATATTCTGAAAGGAGTTGAAGGAAAGGTAATCTCAATCGTGACTGTTTTGGTATATTGTTTTTATCAGGATGAAGTCCGAAGTTTTGGTTGGTTATTCCTTGAATAATCAACCAATGTTTTCATGCAAAGAGTCAATCTCTCTGATTCAGCCTAACATCTCTTTCTTGACGTTTCAAGGTGTCTAGATCAAAATTAGCAAATGTCCGTACGCCGTCCACTCCGATTTTGGTAGCAGACAATTTTCTAAAAATCTCAAATTTTGGTCAGGGGCCTGTTTCCGGCTATTGTTGGTCTTCAAAACTTTTCAGCCCAATCGGACCAAATTTGGGGGGAAATAGGGGTCAAAATGCGTTATTCAGAAAATGAATTTTCATGATTTTCGGCAATCAAGGTGTGTGGAGTATAATTTTCGACAAAATTTTGGAAGCTGAATCCAATAAAACGGGTCCTGGAACGATTGGCACCCACCGGAAGAGGTTAAGGGTCAAAATGGGTATATATCGCACCCGTCGTGGAATACTGTCACATCTCATAAAATTCATTTTTCTGTTTGTGACGGTAGCGTCTAATTTGCTCGTAGAATAGAGCACCAAGCTCAGTCCAGTAGTTGGCCGCCGTACAGCGGTAGTTACAGTTTCAAGTTGAGGGGATTCGCCTGCTGCATTTGCTGCATACTGTTACATCCTTCATTCCAGTAACAACCTTGAACCCATCTGGTCCTTTTCGCGATGTGACAGTATTCCACGACGGGTGCGATATCTACCCATTTCGAAAGTGGGTTTTTGAAATTTCTGGTACCTAGGCGTGTGGGGTATCATTTTCCACTAAACTTTGGACGCTGAATCGATTGAAATTAGTATCGATGCGCCTGGTTCGAGGTACGCGATCCTTTTGTATGACAGCAACGGGGGACCTACCGGAGGGAGTCTACTATTTGACAGCAACACGAAACAAAAATGCTGCAGATTTTTCACAGGGGTTGGTTATTCCACGGACCTGGAGCATGGAGAAAATGGGGAGTACAGTGAGTGTATAATGTCCCGGACTTATTCCAATCAATTCAGCGTCGAAAATTTAGTGAAAAATGACACCCCCCACAGTACCCACTTTCGAAATACCCCGTCTCATTAGATTCAGATTGCCTATAATCTTGAAAATCCATTTCAAAAATTGTATGCCTTATTAGACTTAGGAATCAATAATATTATATTGATTCAGGAACAGTCCATTTAGGTCCCACGTATGTCACCGAATGACTCGTTCAAACGTTAGATCATTTGGGTAGGTATATCAGCTTTAATTCACAATCCTTCGTCACAATTATTGGTCCCCTAAGAACCCTAAATCGCTATTTTGTAGTCAACTCATAAATCGATTTTGCCGAATCAACGAATTAAATTGACCACCGTACACCTACGTTTAATTTTATGAAAGCCGATCTGTCGACGATAAGGCCGTGTTATCCAGGAAAACGTATAATTTACTCGAGAGCTCTGAGAGTCCTTGATTGGGTTCTAAACGTACGCTCGAACGTAACCTAGTCTATTATCATGCGTCTGATTGAGATCCAGGCTTCATAATACTAGGTTGGGATGTTTCGTCAAGATTCTTCGTCGGTGGCCTCGTTTGTGGTCTTTCAATGGTATCTTCTGTAACCCTGAGAATACGAGGAGAATCGTATATCAAGGGAATCAAGGGCAGTTTTAACCTTCTGATGAAGTATTATGGTGTTTTCTCGATGTTTATGGCATGCGTAATGAAAGGATGCAATACGTGAATACAATATTTGTATATGTGAGACACCTACTTGATGTACTTTTAATTACTGTTGGAAGGTAAAACGTGTTTTACTGATCACAAGTACGAAGTAGAATTGAACTGCAAAGAGCAATACTGACTAATGACTAATAGAGTAAGACTTGACCTCCATAAAGTCCCAGACAGCCATAAAAAAAAAATAAATAAATAAAAATAAAGTGAAGGGGCAATTTCCAATTTCATAGTAGCTATAAAATCACGAAGAAACCGGTCCCACGGTGCGACTTCATTTTTTCGATTTTCCGCCACATTTTGAGGTAATTTTGACCTGGAATAATTTTCAGCGTTTTTCCATTGATCGACCTGAATTGACAATGAATCGACTCGTCAACGATGGGTAGTATAGTATGTATGCTGTTGACATATTATGCCAAAATCTACGCGTATGTTCCTCACTCTACACCTCTATCAAGCTCTCGAAATGTACGAGCCATGCGATGAGGCTTATTTCGTTAATGACTTGTCTCGTTATCTTATTTGATCTTCTACGTCCGACTTACAACCTTCCTATTGTTTCAGACAACAGCGTGATCCTGACTGAGGACACCGATAGCTTCATCGTCGGAGACCGCGTTTGGGTGGGCGGCACAAAACCTGGTCGGATCGCTTACATCGGAGAGACCAAGTTCGCCCCAGGTGACTGGGCCGGTATTGTTCTCGACGAGCCCATAGGTGGGTGAACACATTTATGTTTTGATCGTTGTGTGTATAGAATTTTTTCGTGTGTCCATCATCTTTGCTGCGGACGGGTGGACAGTTGATGTAACCTACGACCCTGAAGAAACATCTACACAATCATAAGTACATTTATTGTGTGATTATTTGTGATAGTGCAGAAACCCATTTGACGCTTGAAGTCATTGACGGTGATTGATGGAAGATTTGGATGACTCAAGCGGACGGTCAAGCCGCTTGATAGATTAGGGCAATATATTTCATCTAGCATTCTATCAGTCTCCCGCTGGAAGCTAGTCATCTACCCAAACCGTGCATTCCCGAAGACTCAAAGCGGGAATTTATTAAGTGCATCAATTTGATTCTGCGCAAATTTTACCACAATGGTTTATTATTCCATAGAGGAATAATATGGAGATAACAGTGAGTGTACCATACTCACTATAATCAGTTCAGCGTCCGAAATTCAGGGGAAAATTGGTCACACGCCTCGTTCCTAAATAAATCCCAAAAATTGAATTTCAAATAACACATTTTCACCCATACTCTCTCTAAAGTTCGGTCGATCGGGCTGAATACGAATTTATGGTTAAAATAAAATAACGGAACTCCTGCTGACGAGCCTTGAAGGCCTAATGCATATATCATGTTTAGTTTATTCATCTTTTTTGTTATTGTACTTAATTTAGTTAGGTTAGTTATATAGTGGTGTACAGTTTATACTTTGGGAACGATTAACGATGTTATTCATTCATTCAAGTACTCATCGGAAATAAGTAGAATTTAGGAAAATTTTATTTAATTTCGTTTTTAATGTCTATAACACTCATTGGATGCAAAGAATTTTTTTATTACGCAGAATTTGTTTTATTGTTTTCAGGCAAAAACGATGGGGCTGTCGGAAATTTCCGATATTTTCAATGCGAGCCGAAGAAGGGGATATTTTCAAAATTGACTCGGTTGACCAAGGCTCCGCTTTCTCTGCCCGATGGACCCTCGCCGGCGCTTACCCCCCTCCCCTCGACGCCCATCGCCTCCCCGCCGTCCTCCGTCAAGGGCTCGACCTCCTCCAGGACTCCGCCTCCGTCGTCCATCGTCAGCCCTTCGTCCCCTCGTGAGTTCCCTATTTGCGTCTGTGTTTAACCCTGCATTAGCAGCCCAGTCGCGTTTCGGGTATTACGAAATTAATGTGTATTCATTTACAAAACATCAATGTTTTGATGTTTTATTAATTTATTTCATGAAACATCGACGTTCAAAAAAATTTATATTGGGATGCATCGATGGTTTTAAAAGGAGGCACAAAGTAGTTATCAACACTCACAGCATCAGCACCTTTTTATCTCTTTCCTTCCTCAGAAAGTCGCCAAATGACACTTATTGTCGGCATTATCAACTTATCATCTTCAACTTCAAATTCCTCGCGTTCCCGCTACGCTTTTCTTTCCTTGTTTCCCCGTTCTTTTCATAGTACCAAACGAAAAGTGATATTTGGCAACCTATAAAGAGGATTAAACACTAAGTAAAACACCCTTAATACGTTTATATGTTTTAGTAATTTCTTTTCCCCTCCTATAAAAATAATAAATATCGAATCATCGATGTTTCCCCGACGTTTTTGGGATGTGGCAATATCGATGTACTTGAATCTGCTTAGGATTATTTTGAAAAAAGGACCCGAGTAAGCGTTTACAAAAGAAGAATTTAAAAACAAAATCATTGTGTCAAAAACAAATACGTGGTACCTCGCCATACGATCTTAATCCGTTCCTGGACCGGGATCGTATCGTGAAAAAATCGTATAATGAACAATGTAATCTTATGTAATTTAATTTAAACTTAAATTTGAGGTGATGCATCATCGTCTTCACTTTCTTTTCTAGTTTTCTTACTAGAAACACTCGCTTCTTCACTTTCTGGGGCACTTCTCTTCCAAAAATATCTATCTAAAGAAGCCTGTTTCTGACAACTCCTCAAAATGTATCGAAAATGACTCATACAAATGTCATTCACATTGTCCATTGCACGAGCTGTACGCACATGTGAGGTTTGCCCGTAGCGCGCCAACTTGTGGCAAGAGGTATTAGGATCGTATCGCGAAAAACGAAAAAACGTATCGTTTCGCGACCACAAATATTTGCGATATTCCACTTCGTATCTTGAAAACATCGTATCCTGAACCCATCGAATCGCGAGGTACTACTGTACCAGGGTTTTTCCATGTAGTTGAAAACTGATGACCCCCACTATAATGCATCCTTGTCGTAGGACCCAGTTGTGTCATTTTGATGCATTACGATGTGACTTTCAGTGCCTACTGGGGAGCTGAAAGTTGGAGAACGAGTAATCGTTATGAGTCAGCAAGGGTCAAAAGCTGGAGTCCTCAGATTCAAGGGCACAACTGGCTTTGCAGCTGGCGACTGGTGCGGGGTCGAATTGGACGATCCATTGGGGAAAAATGACGGAACAGTCGACGGAGTCAGGTAGATATTATGAAATTCACAACTGACTTCCTGGTGAAACAAACTCATGACTTGCCGTCCCTGTGTGTTGGCTTATTACCATGTTTCCATGTTTTTCAGGTACTTCACTTGCGAGCCCAAATTCGGTTTGTTCGCACCTGCTCACAAGGTCAGTAGGTCGCCAGCTAAAAATCGTCGACCGAGCTGCCAAGTTCACCACACAGCCACTTCCATTCGCCGAACGTCGTCCAAGGAGAGCTTGACGAGCTCGATCGCGTCGTTGGCCTCCAGTGTCCGAACCAACAATACGGCTACAGCGCGGGTATGGAAATTTCGACTTAAATCCGCTGTTTTCTTTTGCCCAGTCCGCGTCCTGCATACCATCCCACCACTGGCAAGGAAAGACGCTCTGACTTGAGAACGCAGCCCCTTGTCAAATTTGTAACAGTGAATAGAGTAATCACTTCACGCCAAGCGTCTACGTTTTTTTAGTCTTCTCAGTTATTTTGTCCTCATCAAGCCATCAAATACTTCTGAGATTAGACTCTGGGAAGATGGCTCCAAGTGGTGGGGGACTGGTTCGAGAAACAACATCCTGATGTCCAGCGGCTGTGCTGTCCTGTGAGTTTGGACCGTTCCTCTTGCATGCATTGAAGGAAGGATGTCAGCACCCATTCCTTTCCTCAGCTTGGTCCATTTGGTCATTCATGAGTTATTAGCAAGATGAGGCAAAAAAGAGCCGGTGCCCTATTACTTTTTAAGCTGACATCAATCAAGTCCTCCTGCCCAGCTTATCCCACCAGGTGGTATGTGCAGCTGTTTTTGGGTATTTTCCATTTGTGGAAGAAGACCTGGGGCTGCCTTTCTAATCACTAGTCGGTGCTCCAGTTAACTTGCCCTTCATTTTCCCAAATATAAACTGTGGCAGTCTGGAAAGATTGAAGGATACATAAAGGAACAACGTACCTGTGTATGAAAGGGGATCAGATGGGCCGTTTTATGCGGATGCTGGTAATCAAGACTTATTAAGGGGAACTAAGGACCAGCTTTTTTTTCCTTTTGGCCTCCAACTGAAGGGCGTGGGGCAGTTCGACCCCCGCAGGGGTCTATTGTGCCCGCGCTTAAAAAAAAGCAGGTTGGATGGGCCTTGCCGGCCTCCTCAACCTTGGGCGAGAGGACGACGACAGGGGCTGTCCAGACATCCGACATCCTCTCGCCCAAAGGTGAGAGTTGGTCAATTTTGCATGCTTCTACCAGGGCAGACATGCATGTGTGTTGAGCTCCTTCTAGCTCTCCCTCCCAAATCTAAACCTCGTAGGTTCCCTACTAAAGAGCACATCTTGAAGAACTGGCTCCTATACCTGACTGGAAACATCACCCATCCATGGTGTCTGCCTTCGACAACTTCCACAATTGAAAAAGCCCCAAGTTTTGTTCAAAGAATTGTTTCAATGTCATCTTCACACGCTGGTATTTTCATCAGTTTTTCTCTCCGTATTTCAGAAAACACTGATCCGCCCTCTCTCCACATCGACTCCCAAACCATCAGCCCAGGTAAAACACGGATCCATGCGGAACATATAATCTTGTTCTCTTTGCCTGCTCTTTTGTACATATATTTATATATAATTGCGCTTTGATTCAATTTAAGCGACTTGATAGCGTGAGACGGTATTCTGTGTCTATTTCTTAGGTGTATTACTCTCCTTGAAACGAGGGTTTGTTTTTCCTCGGTCAGAAAATCTTCCTTCCTATATTATGTGTTAATCTTTAACAGTTGTTTGTCACTTTAATCTGAGGTGTTGTCCTAACGTGATTAACGGCAAGTCTAATCAAATTTAATTTACCTTACTCGACCATATTACTTATTCCTAGTACACGGTTTTTTAGTCATTATTCTTAGCGATAACTATTTAGGTAGTCACTGAAATTTACGTGCAGATGTCAGGTTTCCTATTGCTGGTAGGTTGACGTACTTTGCTGTCTTATTGTTGCATTGGTGCACTTCAATTTCAAAATGGATTATTCCAATCTATTTGAGTCCGATAACAGTACTTAGGGGCGAGATCAGTATCACAAAAACCAAACTGTACTAAAGCGTAAACAGATCTTCTTCACTCTTGTTAACGTGACAGGTTAACTAGTCCTCAGAGAAATCAAATGACAGCGGAAAAACTGACACTTATTATAAGTTTTTACCTTCTAATTTTAATACACGCTAATATGGGCTTGAACCTTTCTAAAAATTACCTAATCTATGAGTTGTGACTTACCATGTAAAGTTGATTGTTGGTTGTGGTTGTGTTTTGTGTTGTGTTTGTTATAAATTAGTTTAATATTTCAACATTATAGGTAGCTCTGAGAGAGCTTGTATCCCTCTTGCAGTAAACCTCGGGTTATCATAAATTACTGTCGCTAGGCCACATTTATAAGCTCAAGGTTTCTCCATTTCATCCCTGTGTGAGCCTCTCTCCCCACAATCACCTCTAAGGGAATTTCAGGGTGATGTCAATCCTCAGAGCTACCTAGTGTTGAGATTCCCAACTAATTGAAAATGAAAGCAGCAGCAGTTGATTGATCAACTTTAACCTAATTTGTGGTTGTCGTTATTTCTGCACGTTTTACGACATGGCCCTAATTCGAAAATTATTTTGATTAATTCTAGTTCATTGTATTTTCAGGTGACCATAATTAAGTATTACTATCCTCACTGGGAACACGATTTCTTCTAAATCACACTTTGTGTACAAAATTGCACTAATTGCATTATTTATTGTTAAGTTCTTGATATTAAGTGATTAATTTGTACTTTTAATGTTGGCTTTTATTTATTTTGACATAAATTTAGGTGTAAGACTAGGACCAAATACCGCCCCTAATAGACTGATCTCCTGTAGCACTAAAAAAAAGCTTGTTGTCGAGTGTAAAAAATTATTTTCGTGTTTGTTTCGAACACTTCGGATTAGTGACAATAATCTAGGTTTTAAGTTATTTTTAGGGAATTCCATCAAGAGAATCTCACCAGTCCTCGTCCAGCTTCGACGGTTTGAAACTCCAGTTTGGATCACCGCTTCACGCCTTCCAGTATTTTTTTATTCCCTGTACACTGAAGATTCAATGTGAAATAAATACATTAACCTTTCCTTACACCCAGGGTTGACGTGAGGTCTAATCGAAGAGGTGAGGAACGTCAGAAGAACAGCGCCAAACACCTCAATACAGCGGAACTTTTTGGTTAGGATATGGTAATTTATTATGGCCTGGACGTATATCGCTACGTTTAGTTCTTATCAAGAAATTTTAATAAAAATACGTAATTCTTAACTAGATTTATCTGCACGCTAATATATTTTGAATATGAACACGCAGCTTTGTGCTGTGTCATGATGGTTTTCTCTGCGCATAGACTTGACCAACCCATATAATGAATTTTTTTTTTGCTTTTACTGAATTGGGGTTTGGGAGTATTTAAAATGTCAGCGTGTGTTCTATTTTTTCTTCCTTGTATTCGTTTCGAAAAAAGGTAAGTAAACATATTCCCACCAACAAACCAATGGCTCTATGGATCTGGGTCGTCAGTAAAAAGCGGTATAACTGAGTAACCGCAGTTTACAGTGAATCGACCACAGTTTTACCTATGAATCTTATAACTTGACCTCTACATTCATAAATAGAAAGGCATAGGCTCAAGAGGCTTAAGGTGTCTGAATAGGTGTGAGTTGACAACTCCTGCGGATAAAACCTGCTTAGTCCTTGATTCGACCATGAACCCAAGTAATTTCAGTGAATAAATGACGGTGGGATGTATGAACAATCTCAAAATAGTTTAGACTTACTATTGTTGAATTTAGGCAAAACAAAAGGTCCTGTCTAACAAAACCAAATTAGTGTCAGGTGTTGGGCCACTCACTTCAATTTGCAGCTAGCTGCTCTGGCAATGTGGGGTGGCACAAAGAAAAAATTTGATGCCTGAGTTTCGAGAAAGGGCAGATTTTCTTTTAGTCGGACGGTACAGCCGCATGGAGATGGCCATCATCAGTGTTTGTGGTAGTCGTCAGGACCTACAGGATCTTTGCATGCCTCTGCAAAGTAACAGCAAGATGAAGGGATGTATCCAGTACAGTTCTAGAAGAAGCGTTGTCAGAAAGAACATCCAAAAAATGAGATCATCAACCTCCACACAGTCGAATCCACAGCCCATTGTTGTAGTATCTCTTCCCACTACGTCAACTGAAGTGGTCAAGCCATATAGGAGGTACTGTGTGCGTCAGCTGACAATCTATTGATGAAAACTAGGGATTTTACCCAAATGGGCGGAGACAACAACTGATTTACTACAAGGGTAATACAATGAAGGCCACAATTGAGTACCCAAAACTAGTTATCAATTTGATAGTTTTAAAGCAAATGACTGTATAGACACACTTGTGTGGGATAGATCACCTTTGGATGAAATACCTATTTGGAAAAGAGTGGACTAACAATTTTTTTCCTCAGAAAGGGAGGTATATACTCTCAAAATATCCTTCTTGGCAGACTATTTAATCAACTTGTCCAGTGGATAGTAGGTTTGTTCGCACAAGCATCCAAACCAGTTTCCAATCGGTTGGGAGCGTTCGCACAAGCTCCCCAACTCCACCAGAGGGGAGCGATGGTGGAATGGACTCGCCCACTGCCGTTCGCACAATGCATCAAACCGGTTTGAAACCCGTCAGAGCAGTCAGAGGTTTTTCCCGCTGACTGCTTTCAAACTGTTTCGCCCCTCCCCCTTCAGGGCCGCTCGGCCAATCAAATCATTCCATCTACATCCGTCTTCTGCAGCGTTCCATTTGAATTCTCGCGGTTTGCCGTGGATTTCTTTTGATCAAATCCAACAAAATTATTTTTGGTAGTTGAAATTTTTCAAAAAATCTGAAATTTTGGTTCAGGACCCGTTTTTTGCTCTAGTTGGCCCTCAAAACTCTTCAGCCCGATTGCACCGATATTATAGGGGGGGGGGGGGGGGGGTGTCTCTAAATGTCTTCTCCGAAAAATGGATTTTCAAAATTTTTGGAAATCTAGGGGTGTAGAGTATCATTTTTCAGTAAACTTAGGACGCTGAATCGATTGGAATGGGCCTGGGAGACTCCACACTCACTGCTTTCCCCATTCTCTTGGTCCGAGAAATAACCAACCCATGTGAAAGATGTTAGTCAATTTGTTTACCTTCCATTTTGCACGTTGTTAGAGAACGGATTTTTGTGGGACACCCTGTAAAATGAGCACGAAATAACGACCGACCTTAAAATTCTATTCTATCCCCTGTGATAGAATTTGCAGCGTGTTGTGATCTATTCACCTCAAAACGCAATCGGTAAAATTTTGGAGAAAAATGAGAGGTTGACCTTCATGAAAACATGGGTTGGTCATAAAAGGGAAACCAACCAAGACGGCGAGAGAAGAAAAGAGGCGGAGAGAACGGCGGTGGCTGAGGGAACGCGGGATCGGGTCAAACGCGTTCGCAGAACACCTTGGTTCCAACCAGTTGGAAACCGTTTGAAAGCTGGTAGAGGTCGCGCGTGCGCACTGCCCAAACTCCAACCAGTTTGAAATCGGTCAGCAAACCGTTGGAAACTGCTACTGCGAACATACCTAGTATTTTTACTCTTACTCTAATTATGGGATTCTTCTTGATGACCCTATTTGGTTGTCATACGTCTCGAAGTAAGAATGCCAGAGCAGCATCTACCTGCTTTGTCTGGCACTAATTCTGTATCAATCCTGAGACAAGAGCGGAATAGGTTAATGATATTAGTGAAGCTTCTAGCCAAAAGTATCGAAGTGAACACTGTAGATGGACTGTCTAGGTAAATGTTGATGCCATTAGCCTCCTCTGTTGGATTGAGAACCTTCTAACAATAATCCGCGTTATGAATCACATGAAGAGGAAGGTTGGGCAAGCAATGATCTGATGGAGTTAGTTGGGCAAATGAAAAATTGTTGGAAAGTGGCAATAATAAATTAGAAACGATCGCCTTTGTTAGGTTTCTGCTTTCTAACGTGACAAGATGCAAGAAAACAAAAGGCATCTTCAAAAGTTGATGTTAGTTGCAACAAGTCTGGAAGTGACGGCCAAACATATTGAGAATTTATCGAAGATGACGAGGTATAAAAATATGCAGGACATGTGGTTGGAAAAGTTTAAGAGGTGACAGGGATAGGATTTAGATTGATACGTGAAGGGCCCCCAAACCAACTGGGCCAACCACAGGAGCCATTGCAGTTACACCATTGAATGGTTAAGGTGGTGACAGTAGACGACTTCAAAATGTCTAGAATGCATTGTGGGGTTTCTCTTGTTTTATGGGTCAGATTGTTCAGGCACATGCCCCTTGGGTTCAACTCTACCATAGACCACTGCTTTTGGTGGTATTTTACATTGGTCATGAGCAGCACCACAAAATGGCGAATTATTTTTAATGTATTGAAAATTGACGCAAATCCGCATTTTGGTACACTTGGACACCTCTCCCTTTTCTTTCCTAATTTGAAATTTGCCAGCACTTTCTTTGGCAGTAGCTCTGAAGTAGTATTAGACCAGCAGACTAAGCCGTGCTTATTGAACCTTAGAGCTGATAGCTGTTTAGGGAAAAACAATTCAAAAGACTTTTCAGATTTTGCTGGCTATTGCTAAACACGCGGCGCAATACAGGTTCTGAAGTAAAATCATTGTTCCAATTTTTATAAATATTGATTTTCTTGTCCAAATCTGTTGAAAAAACAAATGTGTTCTTGTGTAAAGGTTTGACCAGATGAATGGCTCTTCTGCCGATTTGAGTAATTTGAACGGATTGTTGAATTCATGTTTAACACTCCAGAACAAGTAAAAATCAGTGATTATAATCGGTGGAGTAATGCCAGTGTCTGTCAATCTGGCGATGACATATCGTCATGTTATCGTTTTATTCTGAAATAAGTCAACGCAGAAGCCAAATCTTTTCGAATAAGTTACTGCCTACCTATGTTATCAATATGTTAAAAAACTAAATATTTTCTCAAAAAGAATCAAATGGTCAAAAATACTTTTGTCTATGGTTCCTAGTTCCTCTGACGTTTCAATGGAGACACTAGAAGAGTAGGTATCCTGCATTTTTTGACGTCCTGATTTGTACTGATCTCTGACCTTCTAAATGCTGCTTTCATGATAGAAGAGATGGCAGCACTATTGCACTGCAGCAATCCCCTCAAGACTTGGCATCTTCTGCCTCAATCTATACTCTGACCTCTCAACGCGCTATGTAGCTCTCCTAGCCTGTTGACGAGTTCATTTTCGATTTGTGGGAACAACTATTATGTATTACCGAAGAAGAAACGTGATACAAGTTCGTTGTCCATTGGTAACCTTCATGTTGCGTTCATAAATGAATAACAGTTTGGTATTGGAGGTGTCTTGTCGCAACCATCGTGCTTCTACTGTGTTGCTGACTGCGACCACCAGCTTAGACAGCACTTCGGCCCACCTGAAACGCTTGCAGCAAGCATTGGCTGAGCTTCCTTCAGCAGCGTGAACGCTGTAGTCAGGATGCTCAACCCTCTTCCCTCCACCTAAGAGGCCAGGAACCCATCCCCAAGTGACCTTGTTGGTACCTAGTACCAGGCAACTCAGTTTCCATCAAGGCATCTCGTTTCCAGAGCAGCTTCTGGCTAGTCCAAGAACACCAGGATGTCACCTTCCATGAACGGCCTCTCGGCCTGAGACACTCCTCCATCAGCTCAGACATGCTGTCCGCCATTGGACGCTGTCCTGTCTGTCAGACAGACTCTCCCTAATCGTCGTATGTATTTTCATTTCCAGGCTTTTCCCCCATTTTCAGCATATTACGTCAACTACAGGTATTCACGATGACCCCCGATTAAACGGGGGAGTACAGTAGAACATTTATTTATTCATTTACGCGATCCGTAGGACTTTATTTTGTATAAAACAAAACAAACAACAAAGTGTACACATTCAACATAATATAGTTGCCTAATCTTGGATGTTGGTTAGGCCTGCGTTGTCAGAAAATATTTTTTGGTTTGTCTCACGTGCACGTACATATCTACACTGCGGAGTATAATTTAGACAAACCTACTTGACGATAACTGAAAAGGCTTTTGAAATTGTGCCTGAAACAATCTAACATCTTTCCGCAATTTTTAGGACCTCGTCAAAGTGAAACAAGACCAAATCAACCAATTGCTGAAGGAAAAACAAATGGACAGAGCAGCCCTGACCAACGCCGCGCAACAAGCAGATGACCTTGAGAAAAAACTTGGAGTTCTCCAAGCTGATTATGACAAAGTATGTTTCTTCCATATTATGAAAACATATTATTTAGGTTTTAATTACATTTATATTTTTGAAACTTAGTACACGATATTTTATTTGTTTATATGTCAACTGCACCAAGTGAAACCCCGCTTTTCCTCGTTTGGGATTTATTGTGCGATTTTATTGCATCAATGAAACTTTTCATGAAATTTTGAAGATTCGTAAAGAGTATTTCTGTCTCGGTTTCAGATGTGTTCGCTGATGACGGAGCTCCAAGTGAGGAACGACGTGTTCGCAATGGAAACGACCGAATTGAAAGCTCAAAACGACAAATTTAAATCGAAAGTGGACGAATTACAAGCCCAATTGGAGGATGTACAATTCAGAGCCGAAGAGGAAACGATTCTCAAATCTGATATACAAGTTAGTGAGATGCCAAAGAATTTTATTAACAGTTACAGAAACTTCATACTTTTCGGACAACGCAAAAACATTATTTAGGTTAACGGAATTAAAACGAAATTACTAAATGAAAGATGAAGTTGAAGTAGAATCCTCCCTCCTTCGACTCAACACAATCTATTTTTCTGTTTTCATGTGTGGAGCTGACACATTCCAAATGTCTGTCCTTTGAAAGAAAAGAGCAAGAAAAGAATAAGATTGGTTTAAAGTGATAATAATGGATTTTTCGTTTCTTATGGTTTACAATTCCTTGGATAACCTATCATTTCACGCCAGTAAATCTTCGATTTGTCCCGAAAATTCGCGACAGTTCGCATTCGACGAGATCTAAATTAAAAAAAAGACGCACTTTGTTTTCCCCTAATTCTTGCTCTAAGGAATAATAAACCATTGTAGAAGAATTTGCAGCGTTCTTGAACTTCCCAGCTAGAAAACAGCGGCCCTTAAAGGAACATAGTATACTCCCTTCGTTAACTCAATTGGCATCGTTGTCACCCATTTTCTACCAAAATGGTAAAGGACACCTAGAGGAGGGGTTATGGGGGGCCCCAAGCGCGGAATCCTGGTGGCTTGTTGTGCTTCTCTTAGGTGTCCCATTCTTTTAGTCCACAAACAGCCCTAGTCCCCCATCAGTCAATACTTCCCCCCAGTCGCGTATGTGGACGACCTTGCAGCCAACATGTTAAGACGCGCCGAACGCTGCGCCTTGCAGGTTGAAAGCTGGTGCATGTCAGCCAGGTTGAAGATGGCTGCAGAGAAAACCCAAGCCCTGGTGTTTCGGGGAGAAGGGGATGCCCGCCACCCAACTCGCTTCAGAGCTGGTAACACCAGGGTGCAGGCCAGTGTGACAGTAAAATACCTGGGAGTCACACTGCATCGCCAGCTAAGGCTCAATGCTCATGTAGCATCGTTCTCAGGCCAAATGCTTCGTCGACTGTCAGGGGCCATGCGGGGTATCTCAGGACCCGCATGGGGTTTTACATACAAGGAGAGACTGCGATATTATAAAGTATTCTTCCTCCCGGCAGTCCTCTATGCGGCATCATTGTCATCCATTTTCTACCAAAATGGTAAAAGACACCTAGAGGAGGGGTTATGGGGGGCCCCAAGCGCGGAAGCCTGGTGGCTTGTTGTGCTTCCCTTAGGTGTCCCATTCTTTTAGTCCACAGCCCTAGTCCCCCATCAGTCAATACTTCCCCCCAGTCGCGTATGTGGACGACCTTGCAGCCAACATGTTAAGACGCGCCGAACGCTGCGCCTTGCAGGTTGAAAGCTGGTGCATGTCAGCCAGGTTGAAGATGGCTGCAGAGAAAACCCAAGCCCTGGTGTTTCGGGGAGAAGGGGATGCCCGCCACCCAACTCGCTTCAGAGCTGGTAACACCAGGGTGCAGGCCAGTGTGACAGTAAAATACCTGGGAGTCACACTGCATCGCCAGCTAAGGCTCAATGCTCATGTAGCATCGTTCTCAGGCCAAATGCTTCGACTATCAGGGGCCATGCGGGGTATCTCAGGACCCACATGGGGTGTTACATACAAGAGACTGCGATATTATAAAGTAGTCTTCCTCCCGGCAGTCCTCTATGCGGCATCATTGTCATCCATTTTCTACCAAAATGGTAAAAGACACCTAGAGGAGGGGTTATGGGGGGCCCCAAGCGCGGAAGCCTGGTGGCTTGTTGTGCTTCTCTTAGGTGTCCCATTCTTTTAGTCCACAAACAGTCCTAGTCCCCTTATGAGGGTTGTTAGGTTAGAAAATGGATGACAATGATGCCAATTGAGTTAACGAAGGGGGTATACTATGTTCCTTTGTGGGCCGCCGTTTTCTAGCTGGAAAGTTCAAGCCATAAAAATAGTTCAAGAACGCTGCAAATTCTTCTACAATGGTTTATTATTTTCTACCAAACCTTACTACTGAGTTATAGTGATGGTACTGTCAGTGGCATAGTCTTGCAAGCAAATCACCAAAAAATGAAATTGCTGTTTAATCAATATCCTTCAAAACAAAATTCTTGTATTTTAAAATTCATAAAAAACTGGTTTATTATTTGAAGTGGAGCTCTAAGGTTCAAAGCGTAGGTACCTTATTTGAAAGAAAGAGACGAAAAAAGTTGAACGAAAATGAAGAGTACAGGGAAAGAATGATACATGCCCATAAAACTTGATTTCGAGAAAACCCATTTTTAAGGTTTCAAAACGCATAGAGAGACAAAGGTATCATCCAAATTCAAAAAATAAAAATTTGTGAATGCTGCATAACTATTTAATAATCGATAATACAAGTTGCTAGCTACGGTAAATAGGCAACAGATGGCATTCACATCTCATTTTTGGTAAACATTGGACAAGAACCATTCTTCACCTGTACTCTTCAAATGTTTTTTAATAATATGACACTCATTCCAAAAATACTATTCTCAGCCCTTTGATAGCGTGCGGCAGTTTGTCCGGTGGCCCATTTCAATGGATTCAGCGTAACAACTTACGCGGAATATGGTGCCCCTCAGACGTAGGTCGGAAATCTCAAAACCCCGTTTTAAAAATACCCTTACCAATTTCCTACACACGGGTTGGTTATTCCTCGAACCAGGAGCATGGAGATTCATTTCTTCAACATGGGGAAAATGGGGAAAACAGTGGGTGTGGCGGGTCCCGGACCCATTCCAATAGATTCAGGGTCCAAAATTTAGTGGAAAATGATACCCCACACGCCTAGGTACCAGAGATCTTGAAAACACACATTCGAAATGGGTAGATAGGCACCCATTTTGACCCATAACCTCATCCAGAGGGCGCCAATCGTTTTGGGATTCATTTAATTGGATTCAGCGTCCAAAATTTAGTGGAAAATGATACCCTACACGCCTAGGTACCAGAAATCTGGAAAACACATTCGAAATGGGTAAATAGGCACCCATTTTGACCCATAGCTTCATCCAGAGGGCGCCAATCGTTCCAGGACCCGTCTCATTGGATTCAGCGTCCAGAATTTAGTGGAAAATGATACTATTTTTTGCAATCTAGGTGTGCGGGACCTAGATTGCAAAAATCTCAAAAATCCATTTCTCGAAATTCACATTTTGACCCCTACCCCACCCAAATTTGGTCCGATCGGGTTGAAAAGTTTCGAGGACCAACTAGAGCCATGAACGGACCCCTGACCAAAATTTCAGATTTTTGAATAATTTCTACTACCAAAGTCGGCGTGGACGGCGGACGGACATTTGCTAATTTTGATCTAGACACCTTGAAACGTCCAGAAAGAATTTTTGGGCCGAATCGGAGAGATTGACTTTTTGCATGAAAACGTAGGTTGATTATTCATGGAATAACAATCCAAAATGGGTTGGACACAGCGTAATTTTGTCCTAAATGGTGGGCAATAAACGGCCATTCAGATAAGCTAATGTAAAAATTTTAATGATGTGGAAATGATTACCTATTATTCTTGTCAATCCTTGAAAAACGGCGTTTTGTTCAAATGAGATTAACCAAAATCTTTGATTTAGTAACGATAAGTCACAAGTCTCATCGACTGCGCGTCATGAATCAATAATTACAATTTTATGATCAATGGCTGATTCGATGCCCCCTACATCATAATACATATCAAATTCTTCAATTTTCTGTATTTTTCCAGGTGACTAACCAGCAGTACGAACAGAAAATAAGTGAGCTGGAGCAGCAGTTGCTGATCGAGCAAACGAAAAACGAGTCGCTTCTAGAGGAAGCTGATCAAGTGCAAAACTCACTGAAGAAGCTGAATGAACTGCAGAAAGAGCTGGAAACGGTGAAATTGGCCAAAGAGGCGATGGAAAAAACGCTTAAACAAGAATTGATCGAAACTATGGACCGAGCGAATCGAATGGAACAGTCCTGTTACGAAGCTCAGGACAAAGTAGAGAAACTCGTATCGGACATGCAGTCGGACAAGGCCAAACTTATGGATTCCGTTTCTGACGAATCCAGCAAACTGGCCAAAGAGCTCGAGACCGTCAAAAATCAACATAAAGAAGCACAAACAACGGTGGTGAAGTTGGAAAAAAACAGGTCCGAACTGTTGAAGACTATTGAAGGGAAAAATGACGAATTGCTGCGGCTACAAAATGAAAAATGCGCTGTACAGGCTAAATTGGATGACTGTGAAAAGGAGAATCAAAGTATCTTGGTGAAATTAGAAGCTCAAATCAAAGAGGCTGTGCAAACCAAAGAAGAACTGGACCGTAAGTGTAAAGAATGTAGTGAAATGTCTTCTAACCTCGACGAAGTTAACGCCAAACAAATTGAAAATCAACAACAGTGTTCGAGGCAATTAGATATCATCGAGAATCTCAAACAAGAGATCGAAAACAATAGATCTTCCTCCACTAGTCAGATAGAAGAAATGAGTAGGAATTTAGATTTGGAGATGGCTAAAATGAAACAAGACCATGAACGAAACCTTGCCAAATTGCGAGAAAATGAACTCGAACTCGAAAAACTCAGAGGCCAAAGTAGCGAACTTGTTGAAAAACTGTCGTCAGCTCAACTTGAAACGGATAGAGTGAATAAGCTCATCAAGGAGAAGAACGTGACGATAGAAGAACTAGAATCTTCAATTAATAGCAAAAATCAAACCATCAACCAATTGAATGAGAGCCTCGCGTCAATTCAAGACGGCTCGACGAAAGGCATGTTCGAACTGCAAACCAAAATTCAAGAGTTGTCCGGTTTGTTGGAGAAAGAACGAAGCGACTGGTCCAAAACCACCGCCAATAGCGAAGCCAAAGCGCGGGAAAGGGACAAAACCATCGAAGAATTAAGTTCGAAAAATGAATCGCAGAAAAAGAGCCTGGACGCGATGGAAAAGGAAAAAAATGATCTGATAGGTGAGCTTGGTCGTGTCAAGGAGTCCTTGTCGAGCGAGTCGGAAATCGTTAGGCAGTTGAAGGCTCAAGGGAAGGCCAAAGAGAACGAGATTTCATTAAAGATTGAAGAGTACGAAAAACTAAGCGCATCAAACCAAGGTAAGACCTAATACTATATTTCAGTTAGATTTGTCTCGTGAGATAAATCGTACAGATTTGCAAGTACTAATGTCTAAAAACCCTGCAAATTCTTGCACACGGATTGGTTATTCCTCGAATGGGGGAAACAGTGGGTGTGGCGGGTCCCAGACCCATTCCAATCGATTCAGGGTCCAAAATTTAGTGGAAAATGATACCCCACACGCCTAGGCACCAGAAATCCCGAAAACACGTATTCAAAATGGGCAATATAAGTACCCAATTTGACCCGTAACTTCTTCCAGTGGGTGCCAATCGTTCTGGGACCCATTTCATTGGATTCAGCGTCCAAAATTTAGTGGAAAATGATACCCTACTCGCCTAGATCGCCCAAAATCTCGAAAAATCCATTTTTCAAAAAACACATTTTGACTTCTACCCCTCCCAAATTTGGTCCGATCGGGCTGAAAAGTTTCGAGGACCGTCCTAGGCCGTGAACAGACCCCTGACCCAAATTTCAGATTTTTAGAACATTTTCTACTACCAAAAACGGCGCGGACAATGGACGGCGTACAGCGGACGGACATTGACCTTTTTTGAGCCGAATCGGAGAGGTTGACCATTATTATGAAAACATAGGTTGATTCAAGGAACGCTGCAAATTCTTTCACGAGGGGTTGGTTATTCCTCGGACCAGGCGCTAGGAGACTAATTTCTTCCAATGGGGAAAATGGGGATACAGTGGGTGTGGCGGGTCCGGGACCCATTCCAATCGATTTAGAGTCCAAAATTTATTGGAAAATGATACCCCACACGCCTAGGTACCACAAATCTCACAACATGTATTCAAAATGGGTAGATAGGTACCCATTTTGACCCACAACCTCTTCCAGTGGGCCCACTTCATTGGAGTCACGTGCCCAGATTGCCGAAAATCTCGAAATATACATTTTGACCCCCATTTGGTCCGATTGGGGTGGAAAGTTTCGAGTACCAACTAGAGCCGGAAACGGGTCCCTCACTAAAATTTCAGATTTTTAGACAATTTTCTTCTACCAAAATCGACGTGGACGGCGGACGGACATTTGCTAATTTTAATCTAGATCCCTTGAAACGTCCAGAAAAAATTATTCAGGGAATAACCAACCAAAAGCGACAAATTCGTCCACAATGGTTTATTATTCCTAGAGCATGAGTTGTAAAAAACAGTGAGTACCGAGGGCTCATTCCGACGGATTCACCCTCCAAAATCAAGAGGAAAATGACAAATCACACTCTCAATTCCTCAAAAATCGAGTTTTAAAAATCAAATTTTCATCCATAGCCTCCTCAAATGTAGGCCGATTGGGATGAAAAGTTTCGAGAGGGAGGGAGGCCCTGATCGAAATTTAAAATAATTAGAAAAGTTTATTTTGCCGAAAAGGTGAACAAGGGACGCGCATTTCGGTTTTTGGTTGTTATTCCTTGAATGACTGTGATTTGTTATGAAATCGTCGGCTCATGTTGTTGAAAATAGCGCAGAAATTTGAAACAAATTGTGTCACGAATGACATGATTAGATTAGATTGAACAGACGGTATTGTTTGCACCCAATTATCAATCAATAAGACGAGCCAAACCCAATTATTAAATCAAGCATCAATTGTAATTAATTTACTGAATTAAATTTTAATTTTAATACAAATTAAATTAATATTCAAGTATTAATTATCAAATCCAAGGAGAGGAAAAACCCAAATTTTCGGGGGCCAGTTGCAATGTTTCATCTTACGCCCCGTCAAAACACGTCCTGTGTGGTATGGCCTTCCCATGGAAGAAAGGGAGGTTCCATGGAGCCTTCCAATCATGTTCCGCTAGGACCAAAGTTCGATGACAAATTCTATTTTTGACGATTCGACTGTCAAAACAGACCATGAATACCTTTATAACAAGAATGCGTATAAAAGCCATTGTGCTCCATCAAAATGAGGCTTGAGTGTTTTGGGCACCCACTTGCTACCACTTCACCCTACGGTTTTATCAAATTTAATTTTTTTATACAATTGAATATTTGCACATTAAATTGTAGTGTATCCTTAGTTATTTTTGCATTACAGCTCAGAAGGCATTTATTGTTGATTTATTTATAAACGATTTTACTTTGCACGACTGCCGCTTGAATCGTCAACTTCGGAGATAATCGTAAGAGAGCGGTGTGCATCACCTGTCTCGAAGGGTTATTTGGCCTGTGTGGTTGTTTATGTAAAATATGCATGTACGTACAGCCCTTCTTCATCCAGGAAGGGCAAAAGGAGCTTAAGTAGGTGTCTCACGTGTTTCATTCTGAAATTATGGTCAGTGACCCATTTCCGGCTCTAGTTGTTCCTTGAAACTTTTCAGCCCAATTGGACCAAATTTTGAGGGATAGGGGTCAACATTTGTAATTCGAAAAATGGATTTTTGGCACTTTTCAAAAGTGGGTTTTTAGTTCTGGGCTGTCACAGGATAGGTGAAGAAAAATGTGCAAAATCCTGTGAGATGAGCGCCCTATGCTTTCCTATTGTAATACAGTGGATCCCTCTGGTACTAGTGACTCTTCTAGTAGTCTGGCGTCCACCATTTATACCTGTATACGTCTTTGCAGTGAAGACAATACGTAAATACTCGTATAACTTCACTATTCGCACATAAGATATTGCTCACGTTGCAGAACTGCAAGAGGGAAAGTCGGCTACAGAAGAGGCTCTCAACGCAGCAAAAGCCCAAATACTCAAACTGGAACTGGAATACGGAGATTGTCAACGTCGATTCGAAGATGCGACAGGTCGATGTGAGCAGCTCAGTGCCCAAAAGGCCAAGCTGGTAGGCGTCAACAGTTTTTCACTCTCTGAAGCGGAACTCTATTAGGAGCCGATTTCAAGTACCTAACTGAACGATTCTCATTGCCAGCTGAAATACTCTGTTCATGTTCCAGGAAAAAGATGTAGCTGAGATGATGAGCAGCACCTCAGACTCATCTACACAGTTGTCTAAAATCAACGCGGAATTGAATGAGAAATTGAAAGAGCTGGATGAACTGAGACTCTCAGTGGCAGAAACGTCGAGAGAGCACAGAAACCGAGAACAAGAGCTCACTCAGCAATTGGATGCCGCCAAATTGTCTCAAGAGGAATTGGAAAAGGACGTCATCAGTTTGAAAGAGGCTAACGAGGCTCAGAACATTTTGATCCAGAATAATTTGAAGGTGAAGATATCGGAGCTGGAATCAAAGCTTGAAGCGTCTGTCAGTAGTCAGGTTTTGACGAAGAAGGAAAAAGACGAACTCAATGAAAAAGTGGTCAAGTTAGAACAGCAGCTCCAAGAAGTGGGAAGTAAATTTGCGGAGGTGGAGAAGTCCAAAGAGAACCTTTCAAAGGACTTGGAAGAAACCAAAAAGCGTGCGGAAGAAAATGAAAAGGAAAAATTTGACAAGACCAAAGAAGTTGAGTCCTTGAAAGCTAATGTCATTTTTCTGGAAAGCAGCTTAGCAAGTCTCTCAGATGAGAGAACCAAGTTGGACGTTAGATTGAAAGAGTTAGAAAACAAGTGCGAGGAGGCTTCCACTGAGCTAACTTCGCTGAAGAGTGAAAACGTCAATTTGAAGAAAAGAATCGAGTTGCTATCAGACGCTGCAGGAAACGAGGTGTCCAACATGAAGAAAGACATTGCGGAGAAGGATTCAACCATCGAAAGTCACCTGAAGAGCATCGCTGAGCTGAATTCCAGGCTAGAAGCGTCTCTACAACGAGTGGGAGAGAGCGGCAGGGAAGTAGAGAGGCAAAAAGAGCTGCTGAAGGAAGCGGAATCTTCTTTGCGGGGTATGTTGGCGACAGTGAAACATTTTACATTTTCGTACTGCGCTTTTGAATTATTTTTCGTGTTGATACAGACGACCGTATGTTTTTACAGAGGCTGAAGCTGAACAACGGCGAATTATTAATGAAAAAGAGACATTGGCCTCGGAGAATGAGAAGACGAAAACTCAGGCTGAGGAGCTGAGCGATCGCCTGAGAAGCAGTGAAGCCAAAGAGAAGCAGCTGGCCGAGGAGATGGCCGTCATGGTAAGCGCAGACTTTTCACTTTGCCCGTGCCAAGGTCATCCAGAAAGTGAGAAGCTAACCCCCTTCCGTAAGCAGAAAATCCCATCTTTACCATAAATCACGCAACAACCTTTTCTAATTACGCAAGCTCCTGATGGAGATCGCTGAGAAGCCAGCTCTCAGAATGTAGGTGATACGCGTACGTCTTGGTATGAAGGCCTCCCTAGTAGAATGGTGAGAAATGATTAAAGGAGCCTTCTTCCAATCTCTTCAGGATGAGTCGTTGAGAAGAGATTCGAGTGTCAGGCACTTTCTTACTCATTCTTAAGGGTACCGGTGACCCAAAATGACCTTTTTTTTTTTTTTTTTTGCATTAAAAAAAACTAGAGAATCTGCTGAAAATTTTGATATATTACATTCAATTATTTGGATAAAGGATACCTTCACAATTGACGTCTGAACTAATGACCGCCCGCTTCGTACGCGCTCCTTTCTCGCCTTGTCCGATGGCGCGCATAGCGTAGATTAGGCGTAGATTAGGCGTACATTCACATCGTGAAATTTCGTTTCAGGTAGAGTATTTGCATTTGAATAGAATGCAGAATAGGAGCAATCAGAACACAACACTGAAATGTTCACAGCTAAACCTGTGTGCTCACCACTATCTAGACTCATCTCACCACCATGTTCAGGGCCCATCCAATTTCCTCTGAATCCATGGCGGAATTCTTTTCTGCTTCTTGAAAATGGTAGCAGAACCTCTCGGCATTCTCAAAATGAATTAGGTTCGAGAGAACAACTAGAAAATCCGAGAGAAAAACTGCGAAAAATAGTAAAACTGAAACTGCAACGGCGAGACGGGAAAAGTAAACAAACCATCAAAAAGTAAACAAATTTCAGCCACTACTGGTTTTTAGCATGATATCGTATCTTCTTCTCTTACTCTTCTTCATCTTCAGTGTATTATTTCTTCTACCCAAGCTCCAACTGGAAAAACACTGCGCATTGAAAGGTGGGACAAGTTGCGAGCGGACGAGTGAGCATAACAGGCTGAGTAGAGCCATCTGTCTTTGTCTCTGTTTTTCTCGAAACAGAGACAAAGACACCTTCCGAATAGAGTTTCCCAGGAATGAGTGGACGGATTTTCGTTTTCTTTTTTTTGTTTAGTTCAGAATGGAAAAAGGAACAAACGAATGTATGGAATTTCGTAAATCATGGGATTTCGTAATGTGAGATCCCCTCAAAGTTAAGAGTAGCTGAATACAGCCAAAATAGTTCTTTCTTTAGCCACCCAACAGTATGTTGATGAAGCAAAAACAAATCCTTACATTTGTTTGTCCACAACCATTCGAGGAACAACTGGAAAAAGTTTGGGACTGATCGGATGAGGAATAAGGTCAGGAATCAAAATAGAATGATGCGCGGAGAGCTTGGCTTATCTCTCAATTTCAGACGCTTTCTGTTGGTCATAATCAAAATGTTCTTTCAAAGGCGTGTTCAGGACAGAATTACGAATAGCCACTTTTCTTTTACTTCATTCTTAACAGCTACTAATTGTTGCAGAATGTACATATTTTTCCATTTTTCAGGTGAAGCGACTCGAGACTCTGGAATTATCCTTAGAAGCTTCGTCGAAAACGATTGACGTACTGAAAGCCTCTCAAAGGGATAAGGAAACAGAATTATCGGAAACTCAAAGTCGAGCTTTGAAAACAGAAAGTGGGTTGATCAACACCATAGATGACATCAACGAGCAAATGTCAGAATTAAATATAGTTCTTGAGTTATCCCAAGAGGAGCATGACATGGAAATTAACAAGTTGGTTGAACAAACAAATGAATTAAGAGAAACACTCAAGAAGCAACAAGAAAACTTGGATAAGGCTTCAGAGCAAATAACCAGTTATGAGAACGAATTAAGAATTATGAAAGCGAATAGTTCTCAGGCAAATGAAATTTTGTCTGAGGAAGTTGAAAAACTGAAGAGAAAAGATGGTGACTCCGAAAAGACCATTCATTTACTGAACGAGCGACTCGAAAAGGCTTCAAATGAAATGAAAGAAAAGTACGATGAGGTTGCCACATCCAAAGCACTTTTGGTGTCTCTGGACAAAGAATTGAAGGGTATGAAAGCACAAGTTGAGGCCTTCCAAAGTGACAAAATGAAATTCGAAGGTGACATGAAAGTTATGGCGAGTGAAAACAAGAAAGGGTCTGAAGCAATCAGTAAATTAGGTAAAGATTTGGAGGAAAGTCAAGAACAAGTGGTGAGAATGAAGCAACAGCTGGAAATTGAAGTCGCGAGCAGAGCTGCTAGCAACACGGATCTTGCCAAGATGGAGTCGCAATTGAACATGTTAAGACACGAAAAGGCGAGTTTGGAAGACAAAGTGAGGTCTGGGCTGGAGGAGATTACTCGGCTGAAAAGTAAACCAGAGAAGTCCGTGACGAATGAAAACGAGGGCAGAACCAGCGATGACGCTGAACTGAACAACTGGTTGGAAGAGAAAGAGTTGGCCGAGAGTCAGATCAATTTCCTCAACTCCATCATCGTCGACATGAAGAAGAAAAACGAAGATCTGGAGGCTCGGCTCAAATCTGCAGAAGCCAACGGGGTCCAGCATTCGCCGTAAGTATTGCTATGAGTGCTGTGTGTTTTTCACTCTTCATTTAAAACCTTTTTCCTATGTGAGCTAAAGAGAAACATGGCATTAAAAATAGAGAAGATGAGGCATGAAGCTCAGAAGGCATGAGTCCGTATTGGAAAAATAAAGTGGCACAAGGGGATGAATTATTGCTTGTATCCTGGTTACTTCCACGTGAGGTACTATGTGTTATGTGCACGTGCCTCATGCCAGGGATCAACCGAAATTTGAAAATTTGAGTATTACAACTGTGGGACTGTGGGTTTGAACTGAAGAACTTCAGGAACAGTTAATAGACTTTTTAATGAAAGAACGAACGGATGTAAATGGATAACACTGTTGATTAGCAAGGCGAGGCAAACACTTCGTTAAGCAAAACCAGAACAGTAAGGAAGGTTTCCCAGGACGGCAGGTTAGTTTGTAGAGCGAGCGAGCGCTAGTGTCGGGTCATCTAGCGCGAGCAGATGGACCTAAACCCGATCAACCAGAACGGCGGGTAATTTGAACTGGCTTGAATTTGTTCCTTGGCATATTTAGATCTTATAGGAAGGCTTGGGGCCGAACAACAACGTTTAGATAAAAAATCACTGGGGTTGTTATTCCATGGACTAAGAGCATGGGGAAAACTGAGTGCGTAGTGTCCTGGACTTATTCCAATCGATTCAGCGTCCAACATTTCAGTGGAAAATGATACCTACACGCCTATGTACCGAACTATTTCGAAAAACAGCTTTTCAACATATGCACCCGTTTTGACCCATACCCACACTCAGTGGGCACCAATTGGTCTGGGACCTGAATGGATTCAGATCCAAAATTTAGTGGGAAATGAAAGGTTCCCAACACGTTTTAATCGCCTAAAATTTCGAAAATACATTTTTCGAAAGATGCATCTTGACCTTTACACCCCTCTCCCAATTTTTCAAATGTAGACCGATCGGGATGAAATGTTTTTAAAACAAACTAAAGCCAAAAACGGGTCCCTGACCAAAATTTCAGATTTTAAAAATTTCTATATCAAATGAATCCTGGACGCTGTCATACGAAGCGTTGCCCGGACAGAATGAGGCAACATCTTCCGTCCAATTTAGATCATGACACTATGGAAATCCCATTCGAATATTGACCCATTGTGTAATTTTTCAGTAATCTTTCGTTGCATAAAATCGAAGTGAGTCTGGAATAACAACGAACCGTTTCCGCTATGGTGGCTTGATCAAACGGGTCAGATTCCGGTGACAACTTGCCACGCATGATCCAGGCAAATGCCCAGTTTATGGTAAGCCATTTGATTCTATATAATCACAGAAGATGGTCGATGACAAAGGTGTGTCCGTCGTCCACGCCATTTTTGGTAATAGAAATTGTTTCAAATACCTGGGACCTCTAAAGAATATAAAACCAACCTTTTTTTTTAATTTTACAAGATTTTTTAATTTTTTCATTTTTTCAGATTAGATGAGAAATTGATATTTAGGGATGAATTTGTCTTTTTCACGAAAGATTTTAATGCAATTATATGAACGTTGATAATTAGAGAGTGATGAAAAAAGGGGTTCACCTTACATCCCTTTAGGTAGTCATAATTGTTTGACATGGTATTTGGTGTACTTGCTGAAATTTCTGGGCTTTTTACGAGGACTCATATCATATCAAACTACAATAAAAGAAAACATTTTTCGAAAAGCTCAATTTTCTCGCGGAGTCTGCCAATTTGAAATTTCTTTACCCTCTTAACCTGTTCTTTCTACTAACTTCCTCTTTTGCCTTCTCAAGCTCACACAAGGGGAATCGAAGGTATGTCGCATGACGAATGCCACTTTTTTTTTTCTCTCCAATTCGTTTTTGGTTTGTCCAGAAAATGTCGTTCCCGTCGATTATTTGCGATGCTTAAACACAATTGTTCAGAAGTTTGGCGGAATGCGCAGGGAAGGAATGTGTTTCAAGACGGATCAATGGAATGTTGTCTCATTGTCACTCACATCAAGCATCTCGAGAAGCGCACTGAGATCAGCCGTTTGGAGAGAATTGCAGTGCTCTGTATGAAAATGAATGTCGTAGGTTGGGGGGGTTCAGTTGTCCACATCATGAGTCATCTTCTCGGAAGCGCAAACCCTCTCAAGATCAAAAGCAAATTCACTGTATTTTTAGGAAGAGTTTTCAGGAGTGTAAGGCTTGTATGTGTTTCAATCGTTTAGAACTCTACTTCATAACATTTTGTTGGTTTTGTATGATGATTTGGATCTAGTGCGAAATCTGATATGAAGTCAGTGTCTATTTGTAGAAAGAGTGACAGCTGGTAATTTTTGGTCCCGACGTCGGAGTAATTTCTCTATTTTTACTGTAGCTGTCAGAGAGTAGTATCATAGCCCTGGCGGTGATGCCACAGGGAATCCCAAAAAAGGTCAAAAGACGAAATGGCCAGAGCAAGATCCTTCTACTGCACAATGCCCAACCGCGTCCAAGACACCAAAGGGTGGTAAAGGTCTGCCCTACTGTTCATGTCATTCAATCCCACAAGGACTGATTCAATCGAACCACTCAGTCAGACTTCTCCCCTTGCTGTGCGCACTTGTCGTTGAGACCAATGAGGATTTTGGAAACGCTAGAAGATAACAAACTCTTAATTCCTTTTCCGCGTTTTCTCCTCAGAACTAAAGTCGTCAAGGAGATAGCCCCCCGGCTCTTCTGCGACATCTGTGACGTGTTCGATGAGCACGACACCGAGGACTGTCCGCTGCAGGCGAGCAGCGACTCTCCACCGCCAACCCACGACATAACCCACCACAAACGAGCCGGAACGCGTAAGATGGAAGAACGTCCGTACTGCGACATTTGCGAAGGTTTGTCGCTCATTTTATTGCATAAAATATAAGTTGGATCTGCCAGATTTTCTGTCATGTTAGTTGCAGATGATTTACGACCTGACCGTCGAAATCGATTAACCAGTGTATTCATTACTTTAGTTGGAAATAGGCTATCGTTAGATTTTCCGTTTTTTATTGAAATGAGTTTCCACCTCCAAACAACTGGAAGAGAGCATGCGCCAGGATGCGCGCAGCTCCTGCCCGGACATGCGCGTTCTGGCCTATTGCTCCTATTGGAGCGAGCCATGCGTCACTCCATGGAAGAAGGAGGCCACTTTCATGGCCACTCTTTGCACATGGAATAAGTACTTATTCCATGCTCTTCGCCAAGGCATGAAAGAAGGAGGCTTCTTCCATGGCCAAGGCCTCGGCCAAGGCGCCTACTCCATTGGAGTCATATTTTATGTAACTGTGTTGTGAAAGTGCACATGTGCTCAAGAACAGAGATCTCACTCAGTCCATCCTGTGCTCGCTCTGAAGTGAACTCTGCCACCATGCTGAAGTTGACCGAAGCTATTTTTTGTGTTCCCTCTGAGATAATGGACTCAATTTAATCAAGCCTCGCTGTGTACCTTCAAGACAGCTTACCCCCTCCAGCTCTACCTTCGACGTCGACGCCGTTTTGTCAGCCGGGTATTCTGGCTCTATGTTTATTTATTTCATGTAAAATTATGCCCTTTTGTCCACAACTTTCCCAACACAGGTTGTCAATTTGTTCATATAACTTTGTCTTGCCTTGTAGGTTGGTGCTTATCCTCCTTCGCAACATGTCCTTATTCTTAATAATAATTCCTTTTGTTTCAATGTATTTTATTATCATCCTTGGTATCCCTAATCCAAGCTCTTCAGTCTTGGACTTACATCCTATATCCTCTCGCTAGGTACATTCCGAATTCTCCGAAGAAACCCGAATTAATTATAATTCAATTTTAATGCATTTAAATTCGAGAGAGGCTTACAGCGTTGTAAAAATAATGGACTGAATTATTCAGTTAAATGATTCATTACTACGTTCAACAATTAATTAATCAATTAAGAATTCTTCCTCACACGTACAACAAGTCCTCACATCACTCTCATCCCATGAGTTTAAGCTCAATTTAAATTGTGGGCGCCTTGTAAATCTGTTGAAGAAACAGATTTTTGAATGTCATTGCTTATTAATTAAATGATGAGTGTAATGATTTGGTGATTGAGTGGGTATTTTAAGCCTAAACCGTATTTCGGATTTAAAAATAAATTAAAGAAATCTGTTCTCTAAAAAACTGTAGACTCAGAAAATCACAACCTCACAAGTCTTTAAATGGTAGAGTTCAAAGTATTTTTTCTTTTAGCTAGTCACGGAGCTAACCCGTGTGAAACAACCACGGATAATTTTCTTAACCGTGTACAAATATCTAAACTTGATCTGTAGATTGTAGAATGATAGTAAAGTAGTTACGTCATAGAATACCTTGAACAAATGTTACAAAATGCTTATAATTTCAATTCGATTTATTTAAATTATTAATGTCTTGCGTTTGGTGGACTGCAGTCAAAGTCTGAATATCAGGCAGCGTCCAAAATTTAATCTTAAATGATACCCCATACGCCTAGATCGCCAAAAATCTCAAAACCCCATTTTTCGGAAAACACATTTTGAGGCACTAAGTAATATTCATCTTACCCAAGCCACCTATTTGTATCTGGTGGGTCTTCTACGTTATCTAACTGGAAAAATCAGGTCGTTTAATATTTGAATGCATTTTTATGGCGCATATTGAACCTGCCTGACTGTTATTAATAATGCTTCTTATTTTGTTCCAGTGTTTGGCCACGATTCTTCAGAATGTGACGACGCCGAAACGTATTAGTTTTGTTTTTTTGCCAAAAGCGGACGTCTTTCATCGACTTATAAATCCCGTATTTAAATAATAAATACCGTTTTAAATTTTGTTTTGGATTGTTAGGTATTGAACGACAAAATAACATTAGTACCTACAACTACGTACCTATAGTCTCGATCATAATAGTTGATAGCCAAACGTAATAATTTATGAAACCTTCGTGATAATACAGCGATGTACATAACTTAAATTCTGATGGGTTCGTCTTATTACATGTGACCATGTGATAAAATTTCTGTTTAACCCTCCCTCGTTTTGTCTGCTTTATTTATTGACACAATAAATATATATTTTTTCCAAAAATTGATCATTTTCCTCGTCTCTAGAAAAGTGAGATTTTTCACGGCATTCCTCTTAGACCTAAGCAACATGAAGAGGGAAATGTGCTAAACTGAGTTCATTAAGTAACCAGTAATTTAATTAAATATAAAATAGGACATCCAAAAACACTGAAATACGTCTGTACACACGGATCTGCGAATCATGCCTGCTCAGTCCATTCGTTCCTTCTTGTCCTTGATGGCTTCCTGCAAATAGAATCAAGTCTGAATTCAATCACACGCTGATACAGGAATCACTTGAAAACATTCGTCTATGGAAAGTTGAAACTTCACCTTAAACCGCTCTTCAAAAAGCGAAAGTTCCGAAATCAAGTCGGTGATGGCGCTCTTGAGGACGTTCTGGGGAGTGTCCTCGTTGGTTGTTTGAATCCTAATGACAAACTTGGGGTCGAGGGGATGTGGTACCTTGTAACCGGCGAAGAGGACTTTGGGGTCTTTCAGAAGTTGACTGAAACAAATAGGAAAATGAACTCTTTTGTGGGAGAAGTGAATGTAGGATAATAAGAACAGCGGCGATGCAAGTTAAGAGGGAACGAGAGACATCAAATTCAAGACCACCAGACTCGAACACACTCGAAAACAGAAATTCAATAACTATCTACTTGAAAATAAGTTTTAGATTTAGTTCTTAGTTTTCCATTCCATGAATAATCAACCCATGTTTTCATGCCCGTGGTCAACGTCCAATATGTTTCTCACCCCAATGCAAGAGAATAAGTCACAATAAAAGGAGAACTTGCTCAAATGGCTGCGCCCACAGTCACTCCTTACAGTTGTATGCAGCACAGCCCTCCCCTTCATTGGCATCACAGGGTGAAACCCTCCAGCCAGGGTGCGGAATAGCCAGTGAACTGAATTCTGAGGGCTAGCTGGTTAGTCTACCTGCCACACGGTTTTGTGGGATGCTAGAGGTTTCCCTTTCCTCATCAGCAGTGCAGTTACCTGCCCTGCATTAAGGCAAGAGCATATCGGGCTATAACGCAGCTAAACTCCATGGCCCAGGCCGGCCAGACTATCTATTCCCATCCCGTTGTGCGGGGCGGATGGGAAACCACTAATCACCCTGGGCCGGATCAACAGGATCTGGGCGCACTAATCCCCACGAAGACCTTCATATAGCATGAAGGTCCAAGGTGAATTATATTGCATATACATATTGGATATATTATTAAATATATAGTCACGAGATTGCGTCCCCAAGGATTTTCGGCGATCTATGCTTGTGGAGTATACCAATTTGTTCTGAATTCATTGAGATGGGTCCCAGACCGATTAGTGCCCATCTGAGGTTGGTATGAGTCAAAATGAGTACCCACATACCTATTTCGAAGGTGAATTATGGGATTTTTGGGTACTAATGCATGTTGGGTATTATTTTCTACTAAATATTGGACGCTGAGTCGACTGAAATGAATTCAATACTTTACACACTCAACTGTTTACCTCATTTTCCCCCAGACTCCTGGTCCAAGGAATAATCAACCTCTGAGAAAGAATTTGCAGCGTTCTTGTTCTTGACATCATGAAACGTCCAGACATTTTAGGCCAATCGGAGATGGTCGACCCCCATGACCTTGAGCATGATTATTCAAGGAATAACCAACCAAAAGAAAAATGTCAGTCCGCTGCAGTAGAAAATATTCTAAAAATCTGACATTTTGGTCAGTGGTCTCCTTATGGTTCTATTTCGTCTTCAAAACTTTCCTGCTCGATCGGACCCAATACGGGGAGAGTACGGGTAAAAATTAGTTTCTTGAAAAATAAATCTTCAAAGTTTCCCGCGACCTAGGCGGGTGGAGTATTATTTTCCATTAAATTTTCGACGCTGAATCCATTGAGATCGATTGGTGCCCGCTGATGATGAGTATGACCTCCGGGATGATTACACGGGTTATTTATTTAAGGAATAACCAACCAAAAATGCTGCCAATTCTTCAGTGGTTGATTACTCATTAGAGCAGGAGTGTGGGGTGCCCAGAACTCATTCCAATAGGTTAACAGGTACCCATCTAGAACCATATTCACTCTTGTGGACGTTAATCGGTCCAAAGCCCATTTTAACCTCATTATTTGGCTTGACAGTGACGTCTTCAACGAAGGCACTCGCCAGCTTCTTCAAACATTTTAGGCTACTGTTCTTCTAAAGCGGACTCATCTGAAGAAGGCTTAAAAAACTAAGAAGACGAACAAAACTAACTTCCTGATCATGTTGCCCAAAGTGTGGTCTTCTTTGTTGATGGTGAAGAGCGCCGCGTTAGTTACCTTTGTGTCGAGCTCTCGAACAACCCTGAAACGTGCCACAAAACTTTAAAATGTTGTATAGAGTAAAAACCATCACAGCTATCTATCACCACCTAAAACCCAGTTTACTTGATTTAATTCTATAATGTTCGCAACTCCCTATAATACAGTTTGCAACAGTGAATTCCTGTTACACTGTTTCTTTAAGCAGCTTTGTGTATTTTTATAATGGAAGTTTAGTCCCATCCACTGGATATACAATCCGTAAAAAAAAAAATAAACAACAAATTTGGTTCTCTTCTTCCACTTGAATTGTATACTTTTTGCTTATTAACACGTTCGCTGCGGGTCACGCGCTCAGCGCGTAAGCTCTGTTTCAATGTGTGCGTCGCACGCGCCTGGCGCGTGAAGGCAGCCTTCACTTCAGATCGCTCCTCCAGTATACCAGAAATTGAAATGGAACATATTTTTACTTCCCGCGCCAGCTTTGAAATGCAAAAAAATAAGTCCGAAATAGGTTAGTTTGTTGCCATTTTGCATCGTTTTCAGTGTTCCCGCCTCAAGATTTCTTTTAGTGCTTCGCTTTAGTACACGAAATACTTCGGTGCAAGTAGTTTACTCCAAGATAAATAGCTCATGCTATAGCCGCCTGGGTTAGGAGCTCACTTCGAATTTCTTTCCACACGCGGCGCACGCACCTGGCGCGTTCCTATTTCAGATGACTCCCGCACAGCTGCTCAAACGAATTCAACAATTCCACAGCGAACGTGTTAAAGAAGCATTTTATCTAAAAAACAAAATTTGTCAAAAGCTCGTGTGAGTCCAGTTCCTCTCCTTCTCACTCAAATGATATCGCCGGCACCTCCAAAAATGTGTTTGAATGGAGAAGAACAATGCGGAAAAACCGTATGGTCGACACATTTGGCGTATTCAAGATGAATAGTGATAACTCACTTGACTTCTCCGTCGTAGAGCAGAAATGAGTCGAAGGTTGGAGGCGCGTTCATTTCTCAGGCGTTCCCTAACTGGATTTTCAAACTGGAACAACCCAAGAAGAAACATATTAAAATGCTGCATACTTTTGGTAATCCGTACTCCTACGGGTAGTATTCTTAGCTCTTAGCTTACTCTAATTGGGCCTGATAAGGCGAGAAAAAATCGCCTTCGGATTACGCAGTGTTCAAGTATCCAGCGGATATTTGAGACCGGAAGATGAAGCTTGGTACGCTTTTCCTGGCCTCGGCCCGTGGATAGAGATGTAGAATGTAAATTCTAGAAACTAGAATTGAATAGGTTGTTCCGCAAGGTACCCTGACCACTGCTCGCGTCAACCAGTGAAATGCTTGAATTGAGTGATTAGATAGATTGTGTGTACTTACAGCGGATTCTGGGACCTTAGAAGGTAATTACTGCTGGCAAAATTAATGTCAAGGAGAGTAAACAAGAAGGAACCACAGATACCTACTTAGAAGAAATATAAGGGAGATAGATGCGGCATTGTTTGTTTAACCTTACCATAACAAGTTAACCACTTGCAAAGGTTATGAAAATATTGAGAGCGTCTGTGGAGCGAGAAGTTTTCACTCCTGGGAGAGCATCCTAGCGGTGCTACTATGAACTATGCTCCCCCTCATTCCTGTATAGTGTATAGTGTATAATATACAAGGATAATATTAATATATTATTATCCTTCTAAATTCATACCAACAGCGCCGAGTGTTGATTCGATACCGATATTGGTTGGTGTCTTTTTGAATACTTTTGGTTCGATACTTGCTTGGTATATTTTGGTTTCGATTATCAATAATTTTATATAGATATTCCCATTTTTATATCATTTTGATATCAATATTTTTATTCTGATTATTGGATGGATTTATTCACGCTAATAGAGTGTTTGAAAATTGTTCAACAGAGTCGTCATTCTTATTATCATCGAACCAAGGTACGAATGTCCCCTGTTACCGCCAGCCAATGTGAACACCCTGTGTGGCTTAGCTAAAACTAGGAGTTACGTGAGATTCCGTTTCACCAGAAGTTGTAGATATAATTGTAATAAATTAAGAATAAGAACGATGTGATTGAGGTGGGCCATGATGGAAGAAAAAACTTTTTTCTCCATGGAGGAGGGCCAACCTTTGCAGTGCAGTCCACAAACCGACACACTAGTGTTGTTTCTGTTGAGTTTGGTATTTTCGTTTGCTCTAATGTGGCTATATTCTGCTTGTGAACCGCAACCGCGATGACTTTTCACCTCCGTTATTATACCTTTGTGAATAAGATCTAATCAATTATAAACATTGAAGTATTCCTTCAATATTAGCAACTCAACATTTTTAACCCATCAATGTTAAATAACTAACGCGATATTGGTTTAACTACTACTAATTCAATCTTATGGAACCTGGGGAAGATGATAGGATAGAATCGATATACTTTTATTCTCGTTAAATACGTCTTACCTCGAAAGAAGATATAACAAACCCTTTCATAGCCAAGCGCCTGTCAACATGGCCGAACAATAAAACAACCTTCTCCACTTGACAGCAGCACTTCTCAGAGACGTCCCTAGTTTCTACTGTAGTTGATGCTCGTATATAATGTCACTTAGCTAAGAGGGGAATGTCAAGGATTGGGTAGTTGTCCTCAAACCTCAACAATAACAGTTGTAATATCGATACCCCTAGTATCGATGTTTTTTTAGAATATTGATGTTGATATAGAACAAAATATCTATATTTAGCTATATCGCAACGTTTCTCTCTCTCTTCTCCACTACTCACTTGAATTGCTATCATGTTCAGTCCACTCGTTGAAAAATGTTTCTTGGCCTAGAGATCGACGATCAAGACTTTCTGCCAATAAGTGGAAAAATTTATTTTCCATAAATACAATTTTAAAAACGTTGCAAATTCTTACACACGGGTTGGTTATTCCTCGGACCAGGCGCATGGAGACTCATTTCATCAACATGGGGGAAATGGGGAAAACAGTGAGTGCGGCGGGTCCCAGACCAATTCCAACCGATTCAGAATCCAAAATTTAATGCAAAATGATACCCCAAACGCCCAGATATCAGGAATCTCAAAAACACATTCAAGATGGGGAATATATACCCAATTTGACCTATAACTTCTTCCAGTGGGTGCCAATCGCTAAGGGACCCAGTTTATTGGATTCAGCGTCCAAGATTTAGTGGAAAATGGTAACCCACACGCCTAGGTACCAGAAATCTGGAAAACACACATTCAAAATGGGTAATATATACCCAATTTGACCCATAACTTCTTCCAGTGGGTGCCAATGGTTCTGGGACCCGTCTCATTGGATTTGGCGTTCAAAATTTAGTGGAAAATGATACCCCACTCACCTAGATCGCCAACAAACTCGAAAATCCATTTTTCAAAAAACACATTTTGACCCCTACCCCGCCCAAATTTGGTCCGATCGGGCTGAAAAGTTTCGAGGACCGTCCTAGGCCGGGAACAGACCCCTAACCCAAATTTCAGATTTTTAGAAATTTTTCTACTACCAAAAACGGCGCGGATGGCGTACGACGAAGGTTGCCAATAAATAATAATAATAATAAATGAATTGGCAAATTATGTGGAATCGTCTACTAGAATGTCACGATCGAAAATGTGACTGGAAAGAATACATGAATATCTAGCTGAGACTGGATTCCTTGATATTTGAGGCTTGTCACATTTAATAGTCCTAGTTACATTTCGGTATCTCGAATAAAGTATCAGATTGATACAGAACAACCCATCTCTAATTATTTAATATTCAAAATCTTTCGACGGTTTCTATCATCTTTTCGGTGGGCCACGAGTTTGTAAGTAGTACAGCGCGTTTGACAACTGAGAACCGCCTTATCTTTATGGAGGCACGCATGTTAAATATTTTAAACCCGGAAGATGAATTTGTTGATAACGATTATAATCACCTTGACAGAGGCTGAAGTACACTTTTCCGGAGATACACTTGAAGATTCGACCAAACAAAAAGGGAGATAAGATAGGTAAATTGGCTTCTAAAATCACTAAATGAATACTACGAATTAAGTCGATAATGGCAAAATGAACCAATTGAATTTTTACAGCTACCAATTAATTTTTTTGAGAGTTTGGATAAATGATTGAATTAATCATTTTTTGTTCATCTAAACATGAGGGGAAATAGAATAGAGGGCAGGTAGTTAATTTTTCACTATTCACAGAAGTGACTAGTTATTAATTGACGTTACTATTAAATTTTATTGCGCATTTAATATAATTATTATTTATCCGTTTTTACTTTTCGCTTATTGAATATTGTTAGTTGGGTTTAATGAGCCAATCGGCGATGTAAACCAGCTGATATCCACTCTTTTCCATGAGAGAAATGGAAGCAAGGTTTGTGTTCAGAACGTTTAAGTGGATGTCGTAACCTTCTGCTGCGATTTTCTTGGTCAAAGCTGCCAGGACTGCGCGGCCATACCCTTTTCTCCTGTGGCGAACTGGAGTTTGAAGGACTCCCACGCCGCCATAAAACCAGTATAGTCCCATCGATAATAATTCGTGAGTAGACGAATCGAAAAGACCGACGCCGAAATTGAGCTTGATTGCGTCGGCGATCAATTGCTTAGAACCTGGGTACTGATGTGGCCATAGATCGTCGATTTCTTTAGCGTGTTTTTCTGTCACGTGAGAGATGTAAGTGCCGCCCGGAGCTCTGCAAATACATGATCCACATTGCAAAGAGTGGTAACCTTGTTTACAAAAAACAAAATTATGATATAAAATTCCCTAGACCAGAAATTCTATCATCTACTCCGGAAGAATTCTGGCGTAGAATCCTACTTTTATGATTACACCCGAGCATATAAGAACATTTTTCTATCAGTTTTCCATGGAATACGAATTTTTGACTGAATTTAATGTACCTTTGTGTTCAATCAGATACTTGACTGTGTCGGTTAATAAGGTGCATTAATTTGAAGCTGTGATGATATTCTGATAATACTGGATGGAGATAAGTAGTAGGGGTGTATAGTGCGTGATGTTAGATATCAAGCTCATAATAGAAGAACTTTTCTTGTTTCTAAAATTGTTTCACTTTTTCTTACAATTATATAATTATTTATATATTGTATAGAATATTGTACAAATTGAGTTGAGCTGTGCCCCCTTTGTTGATGAGTCAGGCCTGAAGAAGTGTGCCTCCGTACATTCTATGTGAAAGGAATTGGTAATTAAGATATGTGACCAGCTTGAAGCCCCTACGTTTTTTCTTGTAATTTTAATGAGTTGATGTGTTTGGATTGCCCCTCCAGTAGTGAAGGAGACCCGGTGCAGTAAGTATTCCATAAGTATGCCTGCCCTTGTGCGGTGAAACTTTGGATCAAAATAAATAATTCAATGAACGCTCAATCAGCTGGAAAATGACCTTCAATGGTACGAACCACGGAAAGTTAGCCAAATTCTCGACACCAGCCTTCTGTAACAATTTATGTTCTTTGTAAATAATTTATTACAATTGTTCACTCAAATATTGGGACCCCCTCTATATTTGGATTCCAAACTGAACTGAACTGCGCGGCGTTCCTTGGTCCCTTTTTATACTGGCTGCCTTGGCCAAGAACCTTCTCGAGTCTTCCCTGGTTCTGAGAACTCGACGTGTTGTCTCAAGCAAACGGGAAGGTTCCAGCCAATTCGATACGATGCACAAATGTTCAAGAGTGACCCTTAGCCCTCCACGTGTCATTGACCTTGTAATGCTGGTCACACAGGAGACTGGTGCAGGTGTAATCTTGCAACAATTCTATCCACTTCTAATGAGGAAAAATTGCATGATCTCAAGTGCAGAATCAAGAATATGGTAAGATGGTATGAGAGAAGACAATAAACTACCTTATGCTTTAGACTGATTTATTTCATATAACTGGTTCTTTGTAACATTATGCATGCAAGCAAACTAGCCAATTCCATAATTTCTCATAAGCGTCACATACACCAACTTGAGTGGAATCACATCCAGGTGTGTGCTTTCCCCTAGTTTGGCAATTTCTTTGCACATGTCTCAAATGAAGACTTAGCCACATCCTTCTCTCAGGTCTTTGAAGCTCCAACCCCACCATAATCCATATGAAGTGCCCACAAGAGCAACTCTCCACTCATTGAATAAAAAAACCCTAAGCCGAAGTGAAATTGTAAAGCATAGTCAATATGGCGTCACCCGTAAAATTGGACGGGATCTCATGGGCTGAATGTCGATTTATCCTCTTTGGGAAGTAACCAGGCTGACAGAGTTCTTTATTGTATCTTTATTCTCTTATTTGTTGGCAGTCAATTGGCTCTAGCAAGATATAAAAAGATCGGCCAGTTCGCGTATTACTTCTGCGCACTTGCGAGCTCGCATTGACTAAAATCTCACAACCCACAGCAAACTTAATTTCTCGTCTCTCATCCCTGCTTTAGCGTTCACCTGCGGCCCAATCTGATAATTCAGAGCAGCAAGTTCGGGAAATTCTTTTAGCTTCGAGAACATATTACTGAGCGGAAAAACTTGCACAGACATCTACAACTTAAACCCCCGCCCAATCCAGGAGGCCAAGTATACTAGTTGAAAACCGAATTTATTCATCAACGAAAGGGACGCGTGATTTTTAGGCAAAACATTCAGGTGCACGTCTTCTCCTTGATCAGATATTTCTTTGCACATTGCTTTTAGAACAACTTCAGCATATCCTTTTCTACGATGATCTTCTTTGGTTTGTAGAGCTCCAACGCCGCCATAAAAAAATAGTAGCGCCCACGAGAGCAATTCTCCGCTTGTTGAATCGAAAAGCCCTAATCCGAAGCTGAACTTGATCACGGCTGTGATCACTTCATCGGAACCTTGGAATCTATGGGGCCATAAGGCATCTATTTCTTTCGCCAGACCTTCAGAGAGGTGCGCCAGTTTCCTGTCATTGGGGATACTGAAACAACACGAGCATCTGGAGCTGTTATCTCATTTCTATTGAAATTACTCGCGGTTGGGAAACTATCGATGTCAACCCCCCTCAGTCGAAGGATCAACGGTTTGTTAACCTAGAATAAAACTGAACTTGGCGTCAAGTCTTATGTACTTACTCTACGGTCCATTCTTTGGCAATCTCCTTCGGCATCCAGTAAAGATGGTCGCCGCGGTTGTGTAACCATTCTTGGCCCTTCCAAATTTCAGTCAAGAAAGGTACTACGACATTGGAGGTCTCTGGTGTTAATGCCGTGAGTAAAAAGATTTTAGCGTCCCAAGGTATGAGTTCTCTCGAATTATGTAGGACTTCGAGGAAGAATTGTTCATCATCATCACGGTGGGTCCATTTATGCACCGATCCTCGAATATCGCTCAACTAAAATAAAATATTTCAATACAATTTCATTCTGAATGACTTTCTAAACTGATTTCAGGTTATAGGTGATCAAGACTTAAATGTACATCTTTCCAATATATTGCGATAGTAAGAAGATGAATGCTCACATCTGGCGAACTTGAGTAGAAAACGATGAATTTTGATTTGACATCTCCGTTTAGTGCAAATACTCTGCTTCTGTGATCACTTCCAGCGGTTTTCCATTTCTGAATTGTGTTCAAAAATGAGAAGGCCTGAGGAAAAATTATGAAAAGGCCGGGTTTTATTTAAAAAAAAAACAAAAACAAACAAAGATAATAGAATGAACCAAATTGATGTGGAGCTTCTCCTCACATGGATATTGAGTGGCCAATCGGACTTGAGCTCATCCAAAAGAAGATGAACGTCATCTTCAGGTAGTTCCTTCAGTGAATTATCCATCCTGAAATAGGTATGATATCTCTTGGCAGATGAAAAACAGGAAATAAATTAATTAATCAATTAAGTATTTAATCCTGCAGACGCCCTAGACAAACCGACCCTGGACTTGATGCGTTCAATTTAGGTTTATATATCCGTTTGTTTGGAAATATATAACATCCCACCAAGAACTGGAATAACTAATCCTCATTAATTATAATATTACCGAAACGTATTACATATCCTCGTGAGGAATGAAGCTTTCTCTTACCAGAAAATTACTGACGGTTTCATTAATTTACAATTCATACAAGCTTACACTACCTAATTGTTTTTTGAAACCTTCAACCGCATAAGTGAATGAAAATTGGCAGATAGGGGGTCTAAAAAATGAAAATGTGTAAAAGGGGCAACGAAGAAATGTAATTTAAAGTAATCCTGTTCCTGTTGGGATATAATTATCAAACATTTGTCCTCCTTTCATTAGGAAGGCTAGACATCTTGGTATTATTCTAAGAGATAACAAACCCTTGTAAGTGAATGAATGAAGTCCTACCGGGTTACTTCCTAAAAGACGAATATCGGGAACAGGAAAATCGGTCAATGACTGTACCAGAGGAACGAGATGTCGCTCGGAGACTGGCTGCTGCCGGCTCTCCCACCATGCTGTCAAGTGATTTCATCTGTTCAAGGCTAACCCAATTCGACAACCGTTCACAGATTGAGATTCATGCGACTCAGAGAAAAGCAAGCAATGAGCAATCCCACGGAGAAAAGTATCATGAGCCTCCCCCCCCCGGACCCGCTTGGGTTGGATCATGGAATACGTGGGTCCTACCCTACTTATTCCATGATCCATGGGATGGATGTTGAATTGTCGGCATTGTTTGTTTAACCTTACCATAACAAGTTAACCACTAGCAAAGGTTATGAAAATATTGAGAGCGTCTGTGGAGCGAGAGGTTGTCACTCCTGGAAGAGCACCCTAGCGGTGTTCCTATGAACCTCATTCTTGTATATCCTTCTGAATTCATATAAACATTTCTCATTTTGGTTGGTTATTCCTTGAATAATCAACCTGTCTTCACGCAAATGGTCAGCCTCTCCGATTCGGCTCAATTTTTTTTCTGGACGTTTCATGGTGTCTAGATCAAAAATCCGTCCGCCGTCCATTGTCCGCGCCGTTTTCGGTAGTAGAAAATTTTCTAAAAATCTGAAATTTTGGTCAGGGGTCTGCTCCCAGCCTAGAACGGTCCTCAAAACTTTTCAGCCCGATCGGACCAAATTTGGGCGGGGTAGGGGTCAAAATGTGTTTTTTGAAAAAAATGGATTTTTCGAGATTTTGGGCAATCTAGGCAAGTAGGGTATCATGTTCCACTAAATTTTAGACGCTAAATCCAATTAAATGGGTCCCAGAACGATTGGCACCCATCGGAAGAAGTTATTGGTCAAATTGGGTATTTATTACCCATTTTGAATATGTGTGTTCGGGATTTCTGGTACCTAGACGTGTGGGGTATCATTTTCCACTAAATTTTGGACCCTGAATCGATTGGAATGGGTCTGGGACCCGCCACACCCACTGTTTCCCCCATTCGAGGAATAACCAACCCGTGTGCAAGAATTTGCAGGGTTTTTGGTTAATACATGAAGAAAAGGAAGGTTAGGAATGTTTTTTTTCATGGTTATTCCTAGAATAATCAAATTATGTTCCCATGCAAAAAGTCAATCTCTCCAATTCGTCACAAAATCTTTTGCTGGGCGTTTCATGGTGTCTAGATCAAAATTAGCAAATGTCAATCCGCCGATTTTTTTATTTTTTATATTTTATTTTTATCCTATTTTAAATAAGCACAATCAAAGATCATTAATCAATGTTAAAAAATCGATTGAACAGTAGCAAAACATCGATGTTTTGATTAAATCGACAATCGATTTTTATCTTGTGCAGAACGTACGGTACTTTCGATTCCTTGGTCCGGTGATTCGCTTTTTATGGGGTTCTTACAAAACAAAGCCTGTTGCCATGGAATAATCCTTATTTCATGCCTGTTGCGATAACTGAACACTTGTCAGTGATTTTTACTTCAGTTATTTATATCGTGTTTTTACCTTCGATATCTTGGCCACGACTCTTCACTCGTTTTACATGTTACACTGGAGCCCTATCTCTTTCTGAGGTTTTAGTGAATATATTTTTCGAATATTATAATTGAACTGTTATGGTCTGAACTGTTATATTACTCCAATTACTCCAATGGGAAAGGTTAAAAAACACCGTCAATTCAGTTCCATATCGTAGGCCAGAATGGAAGTGTGTTCTTCACATCCCGAGAACAAGGAAAAGTGAGCATCATTGCTGTTGTTGTTTCGATTTGTTTTACGAACCGTACTCCGTACTCGTGTCATGTGTTGTGTAGGACCGAAGTAATTGACCAAAACCGCTGATTAAGTTGACGTCAATGAATGAATCATGGAAGTGCTAGTTCCATCTCCATGTTATAATCTTCGTAGCTGGAGCATCCGTGTTCGTATTTCATATTAATTGCTGTTTCACCTGTTGGGAAACTCCAGCCTGCCATGAACAGTACGTACTCGAAAATAATTGAATACATTTCTTGTTTTCCCTCTATACGTCACAGTTCGCACTCTTGCTAAGCAGTGCAGACGAGTGATAACAATTTGAATGGTTACAAGTAAGTTCAATCTTGTTTGAACTAGGTTGAAGTCTTCACATAACTGCAAGAAAAGCGGAATTTGTTTCCGTTCCGTTCCGTAGAATTTGGGTCCTTGGCAAAATGTGGCAATTAAACAGACTTAGGACTGTCTCCACTAGTTGTGTGGAGGCGTGGTTAAAAATTGTTGTTGTCACTTCATCGTGAGGGTTGTCATTATTAAAATAAAATATAGTTGAGAATTTGGAAGTTAGGAATAATATTAATATTAAAAGTTGGAAGAGTCCTCAGAGTAGGAAGTAATTTAGCCGTTCCGCTTCTTAACAATATATGCAGGGTGAGCTATTACTTATTAGGTGCTTAGTTATTATTTTAATTTTTTTTTTCTGTGAAGTACAACGCCCCATTTTTTTTTTTTTTTCAAATGGTTTTGAAAATTACATTCCTCATATGTTGGCCCCCCATTGTCTATACGCTGAGCTAATCGACTTATGATGTTCCTCTCAACTCTTTCCAGCATCTCGATTGGTATGTTGATGATGGCGTTGCGAATATTGGTCTTGAGGTGAGTTGGTCGATCGACATAAACCAAGGATTTCAAATAAATAAGATAAAGTCGCATCGAGCCAAGTCTGGAGAGCGGACGGGCCATGGAAAATCGCCTCAGAGAGATGAGGTGGTCCGGGAAATGTTCTCTCAACAGATTCATTGAGGCTTGTGCCGTGGCTCCATCCTGTTGAAACCATACATCTCCAATGTTCATTTGTTCGAGTTGTGGAAGAAAAAATTCCTCATGCCCCTGTAGCGAGCTGCATTCACTGCCACAGCGCGTTCATTTTCTTCGAAAAAATAAGGACCAATAATCCCTCTGACCGATATTGCACACCACACAGTGACACGTTCACAATGAAGAGGCTTTTGGTGAAGTTCACCGGGTTGTTGTCACTCCAGTAACGCATATTCTGCTTATTTACACAGCCGGATATGTGAAAATGAGCCTCATCGCTGAAGAAAACGACGGCATCATGGGGCAGGTTGTGAAGCAGTGCTTCACATGCGGTTCGGCGGGCAATAAGGTCGCGTTCTCTCGACTCTTGCACTACAGCTTGTAAGGGTGGAAGTTCAGGTCACTGTGGAGAATTCGTCGAACGCTGGTGTTAGAGAGCCGCAGAGCAGAACGCCTGGGAGAGCGCAAAAATTATTCTTACCCTTTCAACATTTTCCGGGGTTCTGGACGTCCGTGGACGCCCACTTCTGACCCTGGCGACACTTCCAGTCTCCCGAAACGAGGTAACCCACGACAGAATCGAATTCCGACCAGGAACGGACCTTTGGGGAGGAATTTCAAAGCGGGTACGGAAGGCACGCTGAGTATTGATCGAGATTATTACTGAAGAAGGTCTCGACGTTGCTCTTTCGACCAAAGCATTTCGGCAAATAACGGAATGTGGTAAGAAACTTGGGTCAATACCCTTTCAGCCGCTCCCCTCCCCACTCCTCTAGATTAGATTAGATTAGATTAATTACACAGGGGTAGAGGGGACGTCCAGCATCGTTCCCGCCCCCCGCACTTAGACCTAGTGGCCCATTCTGCTAACCCCTGGAGCTCATCTTGACCGAAGCTCCATGTTCCCGACTAGATCCAGCAGAGCTCCGACCAGGTTCCCCTGGTTGAGGAAGTCCCGAAGGTTCTGAAACGCCTATGTTCCAGGGCAGGACAATTGAAGACGATGTGAGGCGCTGTCTCCTCGTCTTCGCCACAAAATCTGCAGTCAGGGGTACCATTGCGCACCCCAATCCTGCAGAGATCCCACTCCTCTAAGGCCTCCCCTCTTCCCTCGGCGATTTTTCCAAACAAGTAAGTTTTAATGGCTCACCCTGTATTTGTCAACTCATTCTTCATCCTGCCTATCTTTAGCTGCTTACTTTCTTTTAATTCCAAAGAGTGAAACTTCGTATATACCTCCGTTTATACCCCGAGGAGCTTCTTCACGAAGGTTCATCTACGTATAAATATTTGGGTATCGCGATTCGATGTACTGTTGAAGCGGCTGAGAAAGGACTCACATGCGATGGTAGTCCGAGTAAGAGCTGAGGATTAGGATGAAATTAAAACGACGTAAACAATGTATTAGTTCAGTGACACTGCATGTAGTATATTGTAACTAAAATGGTGGTAGGTACTAAATCTCCACTGCGGGCCTAGCCTATATGGAGGTCTTAATTTCCCAAATATTACGTTCCTGTCTTGTTATTACTTAATATTACATAGTAAAACTTGCTTATGTTCATCAAATTTGCATTTAAATAAAATTTTATAAATTTATTTGCTTGCTTGTGTGTTCATGTTCACAGGGCTCATGAAGCACCAACGTTCATAAGGGAACCAAGGAACTGCGCAGAACTGAACTCTGATCCCATTAATGAAATTAGGGAAATCAAGCTGACGGGGATCTGCGCGTTTTTTTAGCTTCTAGCAATGAGAAGAAACCTTAGTTGAGCCAAAGTATAGAGGACTCTGTTCTTCTTAGACTTAACGGGACTAAAAGAGTGTTTGACAATAGATTAGGTAGAGGCCACACTTGTCATTTCTCTGAATCGTGTTTACATATTCATCATCTGATGAGGAAATAAGTAATTGGATTTGTGGATTGATTACCTAGTCTCCACTTCAATGATGGCAGGTCAATGCTCTGCATCCGTTGATGTTGTGGACGATGGTGTATTTGTGAATGGTGTTCATCTGGCAACTGTTGTAGACTCCAACCAAAATATTTGGTTCAGAGGCAAAGATGTAGCCCAATCAATCAATAAGTCCAGTCAATACTTATTGAAGCAACTTTCCAGCGGCGACAAGAAAACATTGAAGTCGATCACGATTCATCAAGGATCACCTCCTCTTCAAACAGATCCCAGAAATATTTTTATCAACGAGGCTGGATTTTTCCTCGTTCTTTTAATCAAGGACCCATCAACACAAAGAGATTTATCACTTAGATTTAGATTTAAAATTACGTCTTATTTGCTACCAGCCGTGGTACCAGTTATATCCTCTGATGGTGTACGTCCACCCACAAAAATGAAAGAAGTTCAGAGTGAAGGGCTGGTCACCCTTAATACGAGCTCTATCCCATTTGTGGTTGATGCAACCAAAATGGGTTGGTTTCCGATTGAGGACGTTGCCAGGGCCTTGGGTTATCCAGCTTCCGATGCATTCAGAGCTTGTGTGCCTGTGTCTGAGAAAAAGTCTCCCAAGAACAGCAGAATAGGCTCAACAATGCACCTAGAAATCGTCAGTCAGCGAGGTTTGATCTTCATCTTATGCGCTAAGCTGCAGCGGTTCGTTCGAGAAATCCAAAAACATGGCGACGCACTCCAGGAACGCGTCGTGGCTGAGAAACCGCTTTCATTTCACTGCGTTGGGAACTCGTTGGCTGATTTGGAACTCCATGTGATGAACGTGAAGAACTCATTGGTTGTTAATGGGAAATCAGTACAGTTCGTTGTAGATTCCGATCTTTCTACGTGGTTCAGAGCTGTTGATTTGGCTGCATCCTTCAATTACTCCAACATATCACGGCACGTGTTGAAATGCGACAAAAAGTCATTCAACTCCTTCAGGCTCCACAAAAATTTCTTCAGCGTTAAATGCGATCCTCGCAACGTTTTCATCAATCAAAAAGGGCTAATATCCCTAATTTGTGCCAGATGGCAGCTCCCACGAGACGAAGAAGGTACAAACCTGGGTTTCCCTGGTGTCTTGCAATCTATCTTTCCCTCATTCTCTCGCAGCAGCAGATCCACGGCTGCCGCTCCATTCCCGATGCAACCTCAGCCAGTCCAGCAGTGCTCAATAATTGTACAGAGATGCGGTTCGTCTGAAATGCTCTTCAAAGTTTCGGTAGCTGAGGATAAGGCAAACTTCCATCAAGTTGAGTGGGAAATTCCCGTTCAAGGCGGTAAACATGTTTTATATTGGATTACACTCTTCCTCAACCCTTGGAAGTATAGGAGTGTTTTAACTTACAGAATTACTTTGGATAAACTACAAGCCCTCATCTCAAAAATTTCGGTAAATTTCGACCTGACGTATGAATTTGTTGATGAATTGCGTCTCCAACTGGAAAAGGGCCAGTATAAATCCCCCGATTCTACATTGAAAAAAATTACTGTGGAAGAAATCTACAAATTGGTGAATCAAGTCGATCAATCTGGACGAGAAGAGTGGATCTACGTAGCATCATCGGAACAATACGCGCGAAGGAATATTTTCAAGGTGGGCTCAACCTCCAGATTAGCTCGTCGGATTAGGGGCTACCAAACGGGAAGACTTGAGGAGGATTTCTATCATTATTATAAAGTAAGAAGGGTGTTTGAATCGAAAAAGATCGATCACATGATCAAATGTTTCTTGGATCAATGGTCACAGAAACGAGGGATTTTCGCCACGGAAATGTATTCGTTGGATTTCGTTTCCTTGTGCGCCGCCATTGACACCATAATCGACCTGTATGAAAACACGAGGCAGTATGTGTACGCACATATTTAGCGGTACTGAAGAGAATGAACTGAGAAATCTCATGTGCAATGAAGAATTCAGAAGAAGCGGAAAAATTGGATTGACTTCTTCCTAATGGCAGCGCTTCAGTTCAAGAGCACTCATGCTCTGTAGGTCTGGTTACTAGGCGCCAAAGCAAAGTAACGCGGCGGTGAAGTTCTAGATTCTATGTATATTAGCATCATGGAACCGTACTATAAAATTACGTGAGCAACTCTGCAGACTAAAAGCAGATTTCAAACCGTTAGAATGGAACGTTACTTATGCTTATTTTGTATTTTGATACAATGAAAAAATGAAGGACCAAATTTTAGATACTTTTGGTTTTAGATATAAGTGCGTTATTCAATCAAACATACCACAGATATCTATCCTATTTTTATTAATTAGACCGTTTGTATGTATTTATATTCATTATTATCATTATTTTTTTCTTAAGGAAAGCAAATCTGAAACCTGTACATCAAATGAGCGAAAGTTTCTATGAAATAAAATTGTTTATAGGAGTGTTGAGCGTCTCAATTTCTACCTAACCTAGTAATCGATCTGAAGTAATAAGTTTTTCGTCGTTTCCATACAACCTTCAGTTCATGCAATCAGTTCTCCAGCAGCCCCATAGTGTGCTGTGGATAGCTTCCAATAAGTTCGTACGCCTACCAGGGCCCTTATTACTATGAATCAAGAGTCTCACGGTGGTGGCAGAGAGGTAGTGTTTCGTAAGCTTATTCGAGTTTGTGAAAGCAGTCGTGGAAAATAGAATAGCTCAGCCAAAAAGGGGTCTATGTCACATTTGCCATTGTTTTCAGGAGAGTAAAAGTAAGACCAAATCCCTTAATAAAACCATCTGATCGGCAAATTGCTCAGAAAGAACAACATAATCCCTTCTTCAATTAGTTTTAAAAATGTGGTAGTATTCAATCACTAAAATATTAGTGAACAAATCGAAACATGCTTAAATTGGCAGAATAAAGAAGAAAAAAAAAAATTTTTTTTTTCGTGATTTTTTCAATAGGATAAGGTATAGATGGTTGAAATAAATAAGGTTTTAGGGACTGGAGATAATCAAGAGTGGGATTTTGCTCCAACCAGGAACAGGGAATGGATGTCTTGAGATGTATGGCTGCCCTTGATTTTGGCATTTTTGACATTTTGCGACTGGAATCTTATCACTGTTTTACGTCAATTACCTAGTCGCTTTCGCAATTAGTTAAGACGCTCCAAATCATTGTCCGACGCACTGACTGATCACGAATATGGTACAATATAAGTTACACAAGTAAATAAACAAATAAGTTACACAGAAGCCTTATATTCGGCCGGGCTATCAAATTATTGGTCGCAAGCAACATGGGCGCATCCAATTGCTCATCTTCTGGCATCTGTTTCCGAAATTGTTTTGTCAAACACGTCCTTGAATAATCAACCTATGATTTCATGCAAAAAGTCAATCTCTCCAATTCGCCCCAAAAAAATTTTCAGGACGTTTCAAGGTGTCTAGATCAAAATTAGCAAATGTCCGTCCGCCGTACGCCGACATTGGTAGTAGAACATTTTCTGAACATCTGAAATTTTGGTCAGGGGTCTATTCATGGCTCTAGTTGGTCCTCGAAACTTTTCAACCCGAACGAACCAAATTTGGGTAGGGTAGGGGTCAAAATGTGTATTTCGAAAAAATAATTTTTGAGATTTTTTGCAATATGTGGGGTGTAATTTTTTTAATTTTTCATAAAATTCTTGACGCTGAATCCAATGAAAAGGGTCCCAGAACGATTGGCGCCCACCGGAAGAGGTTATGGGTCCAAAAGGGTATCTATTACCCATTTAGAATATGTGTTTTCGTGATTTCTGGTACCTAGGCGTGTGGAGTATATTTTTCCACTAAAGTTTGCACGCTGAATCCAATGAAAAGGGTCCCAGAACGATTGGCGCCCACCGGAAGAGGTTATGAGTCAAATTGGGTATATACTACCCATTTTGAATATGTGTATTCTGGTACCTAGGAGTATGGGGCATCATTTTCCACTAAATTTTGGACGTTGAATCGATTGGAATGGGTCCGGGACCCGCCACACCCCCTGTTACCCAATTTTCCCCACGTAGAAAGATAAGAATCCCCATGCGCCTGGTCGGAGGAATAACCAACCCGTGTGTTAGAATTTGCAGCGTTTTTTCTTCTTCCTATTTTAAGATGTTTCACAGTTACAATTGTTTTGAGCTAACCGTCGCCATCGTTCCGTTCGTCTGGGCGGAAAAAGCCGCTAGAACACTTGTTCTGTTCATGTTTGTTTATGGGCCAAAATACGCACTTGAAAATAAATGCGGATAGATGACATTTTGCAATCCTAATGGGAGGGAATTCCATTCAATTTCAAATGCTGAGTCTTAATGCACACACTTAATGAGGCTACGATATTCAGTTCTGTCAAAACATACATTTAGATAGTAAAAATACGTAGTGAATGAGTACTGTATCATGACAGCCGAAATTGCAATGGCAGTGTGGAAATAAAAGATTTGTACCCACCGCCGAAAATTATTCATTTTTTGCGTTGCCCTGTTTAAATAGTAGATTTTTTAAAAATAATGTTGTCGTTTCCACTGAAAAAAAATTAATAAAAATAATTTCCTTGTTTCAATTTCTGACTAGCCCTAGGATAATGCGTTCATAGCGGGATAAATTTCCATTAATCGTCGCGCCCCGTCGTTCTTACAACGTGGTATAACATTTACACTTTTTCTTTAGTAAAAAAATAAAATAAAAATAGGCTGCCAAAAACACTAGCGAAACCGCTTTTGTTTACTCTGAAACTGTTCGATGACATCCACGACATACTTAAACAGGAAATCGCATAACGGTAGGTCAACGGATATGAAAATACGGTTCTAATTTGAGATCTGCACAAAGTTTTATAAATAAAATATACTTATATTACATCGGGCCCGTTCTTAGACTCATTTTTGGACTTGCTGGGCTTACTGGTCACATAATAAAAATTCGAAATGATGTCCTTTTCATCCACAGGAAGGTTCTTGAAGTGCTTGAGTAGCAGATCGGCTAGTTGAGCCTTGTGGAGACCGGGGCGAGTTTGGACTTTGAAATGGCGTTTGTACTTCCTCAGAGTGCTCACTTGAAGTTGTCCCAGGTCCACCTCAGGAACGTCGGGGTCAGTTTCGTTCGAGTCATCTTCAGAGTCTTTCCTCCGTCTCTTCGATCTCGCGGTTTGGATGACGCTTTTGTGGTGGTCGCAGATGTACAAATGGCGAGCGCTGGGGTCCAAGTTGAGTCGAAGTTTGCGTTGAGTGACGGTTTTTTGGATTCTCTTGGAATAGGAAGCGTTGCCTGCTGGTCTAGAGCACCGGTAGCTTTCGTCTATCAGGCAGCACACTTGGTCAGGAGGACCCCTGGAGTCTTCTTCGCCGGTGCTGAACCCATTGTTCGCCGCCTCCCTCTGCATGGCGTGGAAAAAGTGCCCTGGAAACGTGAAAAATACATTTTAGACCTTGAGGTATCCCAGAGAATCATAATCATAATCAGTTAAATGCGAATGACGGGTAAATTTATTTACTCGTTTAATACGATCATGCACCCAACTATAAGATATGTCTGAGAAGACGTTTTTGGACCACAAATATTAATAAATAAAACTCCAGACAGTGGATACTTTCAAATCAAAGGCACTATGATTGTTTACAAATACAAAGATAATATTGTTCAGCTATCACGCATTGCACGAACGACCACTCCTGAGCCTGCACAGAACCAATCTAATTCCAAATGGTTTGACTCTCTCATGAAGCGGATAGTGGAGAATGAACTCCAGTGAGGAACCATAAAGGTTGTTTCCTCCCTGAAGTCCAACCCAGTCAGGAAATTAGAGGCCTCGATATTGCCATGGATCATCTTGTGGAGAAACACCATGTCAGCGATCCTCTGTCGAGCCTCCATCGTTTCGAAGCCGAAGAAACTCCTCAATTCCTCCATTGGTCTAAAGAACTCCCCAGCAGGAAACAAGCGGTCAAGATGAATACGAAAGTAGGCCATCCTCAGGAACTTTCTCTGGACACTGTCAATACTACAATCCTGGTGACATAAGGCTGGAGGCAAGTAGGCCAGGACATGGTGGAGAACCCAGCAATGTTCCGACAGGGGCCAAGCACAGAGCCTGGAAGAAGAAGCCTGACTCCTGGAATCCCTGGCTATTCTTCACACAAAACTGAGGGCCCTGTTGGCCACAGTCGATATGCTGGGTGAAACTGAGTGACAAGTCCATTGTAACTCCCAGATCCCACACGGAGTTGACTCTCGATGAAGATTCCGAGTCAATTGAGTAAAAGAATTGAGAATTATTTCAGGAGTACGTTATGCTGGCTGCGAATCTCAACCAGCTCCGATGCTAGGTTGTCAACATAGATGAGGAACGGTGCAGGACCGAGATGCGAGATTTCCTTCACTTCTTGCCAGTAAATTATACCAAGTAGATGTGAGGAGGTGATACATTTTCGGAAAATGACGTACCAGCACTACTTTGAATTGAGGAAGCGCTGGCGATGTCGTAACACTGAAACTAAACAAGGAGAGGCTGCTGCTAGCATAACTTTGCCAATCAGGTGCCTTGAATCGTTAAAAAGCTAGTCTATATGAATACCCGTTGTTGTCAATGTCAGGAAGCTTGTCACAGACTACACGGTTCCCAGCAATCAGGGATCTCAAATAATCCATTTTAGAGGTTTCTGCAACATGCCTCACCGACAAGATTTGACGATTAAGTTTAAAAATTGACTATTCAGGTGACACTGCAATCTCAGCAAGCGTTGCTGAAATGGGAAAATCGAAAGTCACTGAACATTTTCAGCAGTGTCACCTAAGTATAGTAAAGACCTTGATTATACAGAATGATTATTTTTTACATCACCAGCGTTTAAAGTACATAATTTCTATTGAAATTACTGGGACACATTGACACCTTTTGTCCTCTAATAATTCGTGCAAATAGTTTCTTCTTTTAGAGAATGAGAGGGTGAAATGGAATGACATTAAGAACAACCGCTTATCTACGTAGGGAAGAATGCAGTTTAGAATATAAAATACACGAAATCCATTCTTTTGGCTCTCAGTAAGGCGGTTTTCCAACATGAACAGGGCAGTCTTCAGCTCCTCCTAATTGAAGAATGGCAAACATATCTTTTTCCTTATAGATTTCGTATAGAGTGGAGTTTCTAGACTATAGACTTGATGAAATATTCCTAAAAATGCCGTACTGGGTACTGAAAAGGGGCTATGTCCAGATGTCCGATATCAAGAATTAACTGATATGCAACTTCCAGCTATAGTTACGTCTAAATCTATTGTCATGAAGAAACACAAACATCTCAGCTGAATATGAGTAAAAGGTGGAATATATCAATGGATTAATCTGATACGCTTTCAGCTCATTTGATGCGTAATGCACTATGTTTCTTCCTGATCAGAAACGTACTGGATGTGAGGCATTCACTTTGATTATTTGCTTTCATGGAAGTGAATTTACGCCACAGAACGTTTCAAATGGTCATCATTATTGAGAGTGACAAGGAAAAGTGACATCCGCTGAGAAGTTTTCGGTATTTCTCATGTGATTTTGGATTCTTCTGGGCAGATCGCTTTCAAGTGTACTTGTCGCTAGAAAAATGAACATTTTCATTACCCTACTCGGTTACGGTTACCTTAGAATATTCTTTTTGTTCTCTGGACGACGTCCAATGACTTTCTCCATAAAAACCTATGATCTTAAGACAAATCTATAAAGGAGCGAACTCCTGACAGGGGCCGGGAATAGAAAGCGGGGAGACGTCCGCTCTGCGTCCTCCCAGGAACAGTTTACTTACAGTAAAAACAGAAATTAAATCGACTGACTCACCAGAACTACCCGGCCTGGACGCAATTTTTACGGTTTTGAAGATACACAAGAGAAGAAACCGATCAACGAACTAGGACGTCCAGTTGGAGCAGCTTTCGTACCGACCAAGCTCATCCAATCTAACCAAACTCAAATGGCGTTAATCCTTTATCAGCGCTTGTCTGTTTTCTTTTTGATTTCAACTCTATTCTGACACCTGTGCGCAAATCGCGTTCGAGGGAGGAGATGAGGAGCTGCCAACAAAACAGTAAAAAAATTCCCTCGTTCTCCCGCTCTTCGGCATCCATTTGCTGCACCGGATCTCGTGTTTCCCATTTGATTAAATCCAAAGCCAACTGAATAATACTAGCCGATGTGGTAAGTTCCCTGTATTTCCTAGATAACTGGTACGTCAGGGCCAACGAAATTCATCCCATAGGTTCTCAATTATGTGGGGAAATTATAAAAATCAGGTTTAGATTAAATGACCACGCCATCAAGTGGACCTCCCGACTGTAATAAGTTTTAAAAGTATGTATAGTTTGAGTATAATTGCGTGAACGATGAATTTCTAGTCGTATATTGATGTAGGAAGTTTGTAGGTTACTATCGTGTTACTGGCTGAAAAGTTTTGTTTCTGTCACAAACAGAATACGAGGGTGGATCGATAAGTTTCCGGCCTGACCAAGAAAAACAACGTTTTTACGACTTTTTTTGTATTTCTCAATAAAATTTCCTTCAAGGCTGATACATTTCTCATAGCGGTGACTATTTTCTGTTTCCTAACCTCAAAAAATGGCTTGGTAGTAAGAGATTTGCGGACAATGAAGAAGTAATCGAAGCTGTTAATGGGTATTTTGAGGAGCTTGACGAATCAGTCTATAGAGATGGCATTACCAGACTAGAACACCGCTATGAGAAATGTATCAGCCTTGAAGGAGATTATGCTGAGAAATTAAAAAAATTCTTAAAAACGTTGTTTTTCTTGGTTAGGCCAGAAACTTATCGAACCACGACCCTCGTAGTGTTCAGCTCGATTTAAATCGATTATTAGAAGTGAAGAGCACCGTGCACCAACAATATATTTTTTCATCAATAAAGAAGTAAAAAACTCAGCGTCAGTCAGCTTTTGCGCAAACAATTGGTAATCAAACAAGTATGATTGGTGAACCAGGATTGGATGGCTTTGGCTTCATAGCATCATTGGTTTATTACGTTTATTTTGGTTAATTCTGTTTGTTACGTTCCTATTCGTATATCAACAAAAAAATCGAAGTCAAAATATTTGTAAATATTTGAGTTTGGGTCATTGTAAGACCTAACTCAATTTCAACCTGATCGCCTTAATGGTTTGAGGGGGAGAGTGAAACAGTGTATCTTAAAAATGGGGGTTTAGAGATTCTCAGCGATCTAGAGGTGTGGGATGTTGTTATCTCATTTTGGACACTAAATTAACTGAGATACATTTTGAACCATTTGAGGCTATATGAAAAATTTTGTGCAAATTATTCTTTGAATTATCAACTGATGTTTTCATGCTGGAGATTGGTTATCCGATCTACCCTAAAATTTTACAGTTTGCGTACACAGGGGTTTAGATCAAAAGACCGAAATGTGTGAAACGTAGTTTTCTATGAAACTGAAAGTATTCTAAAAAAAAAAAAATTGAAATTTCGGTCAGGGACCTCTCTCCGGCTTAAGTTGGTCATCGAAACATTCAGCCCGGTCATCTAAAACCGATTAGAATGAGCCCTGAACACTCCCCTTTCCCCCCTCTTTATGCTCTAAGGAATAAAACTTTATTGAGGAAGAATTTGGAGTGTTTTCAAAAATTATAGCAGTAGCCCATCAAGAGGCGTGGACTCAATGGACAAGTGGAGAAATTAAGCCACGTACGGTTGGCCCACTTGCGCTACACACTCCCCGTTACGCGATACGCACTCTGTCGGCTACTGCCACAACTAAAGTGGTCAAGTATTGGTGTATCGGTGTGAAGGCGCTTACCCAAAGTGACCATGGCCTCCGAGTTATCAAATAATTCTAGTAACGCTGAAATTGTTCGCGGTCAGGTTTTTGAAGTTGGGCCGCGCTACACTAATTTGGCTTACATCGGCGAAGGAGCCTACGGAATGGTCGTGTGAGTGCCTCACCAAAATCACTATGTTCTGTGTTGTTTCCCGACTTATCGATACTCGAACGTTTTTGCCCTACTTGCCCCACCGAATGCTTCCTGTGTTGTTGAGTTCTCTCGTCGATATTTCCGATAAAACATCGTTATTTTGCTCTGGCGTTGTAATCCTGCCTCTCTTGAAGGCGATTTATAATGTTGTTGACTACATTGAGGGTTGGGCGTTTTGAGGTTAATCTTTCGCTCACCTTGTTATCAGTGTAGTTGGTATTTGAGCTTGCTAACCGCTACTTCTAGATTCTGAACGGTTTTCTTGAAAAGAAAGAAAACGTTTACATTCCTCCCCTTATTTTTCCACTTGTTGCTCCTTGTATGTACAGAAACATACCACTTGTCTTGAGAGTTTGGTCGCCAATACTTACCCTATCTTACCTATTTCAAGTGTTTCGTTCGAAAAATAATTGCATAGCCCATATATTTCTTATTTGGGCACTTCACTGAGGTGTTGGATGGTTAAAAGAACCTTTATTTAGGAGAAACGAAGAAGAAAATGCTCTATTTTAGTTGGGGGAATACCAATACGATTTATCATCGTAAATTGTTGTTTTTGCTGGCCCCGTTGGCTTCTTACCTCCGAATCCTGCGTTTCGTCATCGGGTTGATACTCATAAGTTTTCTTACTTCTGCCTTGGAATGTTGAGTAGGTACTCATTTATACCAGTAGTAGGTAAGCGTTATTTATGTAATGCCCTGTCTCGGCAGATAGGTACAACTGTCGGCCTGGGTATTTAAAAACGCTGCAAATTCTTACACACGGGTTGGTTATTCCTCGGACCAGGCGCATGGAGACTCATTTCTTCAGCATGGGGAAAATGGGGGAAACAGTGGGTGTGGCGGGTCCCGGACCCATTCCAATCGATTCAGGGTCCAAAATTTAGTGGAAAATGATACCCCAAACGTCCAGGTATCAGGAATCTCAAAAACACATATTCAAGATGGGGAATATATACCCAATTTCACCCATAACTTCTTCCAGTGGGTGCCAATGGTTCTGGGACCCATTTCATTGGATTCAGCGTTCAAAATTTAGTGGAAAACGATACCCCACTCGCCTAGATCGCCCGAAATCTCAAAAATCCATTTTTCAAAAAAACACATTTTGACCCCTACTCCGCCCAAATTTGGTCCGATCGGGCTGAAAAGTTTCGAGGACCGTCCTAGGCCGGGAACAGACCTCTGACCCTAATTTCAGATTTTTAGAAAATTTTCTACTACCAAAAACGGCGTCTGGCAGACGGAAACTTTGGTTTTTTGATTTTAACACCTTGAAACGCCCAGAAAAAATTTGTTGAGCCGAATCAAAGAGATTAACCTTTTGCATGAAAACATAGGTTGATTATTCAAGGAATAACCAACCAAAAAGAGCAACATAAATGAAAACTGACGCTGCTGCTAACATCTGAAAGCCCCAGAATTTTAGGGAATTTGCCTTTGCTTTTTCTCAATTTTTGAATTTTTCCTCGGTATAGTCATCTCAGTACCATTTTTCTACAGCTTCTCCCCTACATCTCGTATTTCAATGAGCAACTAACGACGAATAACGTATTGTTCTTCAAACAATTGCCTTCAAACTTCGCCTATTGAACTCACTTTTGCGTTACTGTTATTTTAGAGAAGCAGAGTTGAAACTCGAATAATAAGCTTTCTGCTGAATTCGTGAGCGGTGCAAGGGTGCAATGCGATGAAAAAATGAATAGTAAATGAACGCTTTGTTTGATGTTGGTTTTAATTGTAGAGAGTCCTATTTAACCATATATTTTCTCATGAGCCTAATGGCATGAGACGAGTAAATGTCCACAGAGCTTGGTTAGGCGTATTTCCGATGCTTCTAGAACCTCTTGGCCACCTGTAGAGTTGTTAGTCTTACCCTATCCAGCATATGCTACTCTCAGGCTTACCACATGAATGGTGGGCGCCACAACACATCTCTGAAAGCTTTCATTTATGGGGCTTACACTTCTTACCAGGGTAAATCTTCGTATCTCCGTCCGCCGTCCACGCCGACTTTGGTAGTAGCAAATTTTTTAAAAATCTGAAATTTGGGTCAGAAGTCCGTTTTTGGGTCTAGTTGGTCCTCGAAACGTTTCAGCCCGATCGGACCAAATTTGGATGGAATAGGGGAAAAATGTGTATCTCAAATAAATGGATTATCGAGGTTTTTGGAATCTAGGCATGTGGGGTATCACTTTCCACTAAATTCTGGACGCTGAATCCAATGAAAAGGGTCACAGAACGATTGGCACCCACTGGAATAGGTTATGGGTATCTATTACCCATTTCGAATATGTGTTTTCGAAATGTCAGGTACCTAGGCGTGTGGGGTATGCTTTTCCGCTAACTTTTGGACCCTTAATCGATCGGAATGGGTCTGGGACCCGCCGCACCCACTGTTTTCCCCATTTTCCCCATGTTGAAGAAATGAGTCTCCATGCGCCTGGTCCGAGGAATAACCAACCCGTGTTAATGAATTTCAGCGTTTTCTTGATTGGCCGAGGACGAGATAATGCTCGAAACAAGAAGACGAAGACGTCAGTCCTCGTTTACTACCATCACTAGTTGTCGATATCCGTCACATTGCCGTTCCAGATTTTTTATTTTTATTTTACGCTGTTCAACACTTTTCTCGTAATGCTTCGCTACTCCCCCATCAGTCATTTGATATGCTTGTGCTGAAGGGAGCAGAACTGACCTCTTCAAACAGTTTCCTCCAAAAGTCTTACAGTATCGTTTAAACAATTTCGTATTATATTGGTGCGTATTTTATATTACATAGCTGGTGCTGGTCACGCGCTCAGCGCGTGAGCGCTGTTCCAAGCTGTGTGCATCGCACGCGCCTGGCGCGTGAAGGTAGCCTTCACTTCAGATGACTCCCGCACAGCTGCCCAAACGAGCTCAACAATTCCGCAGCGAACGTGTTAAATACGGGTGATGATGAATTTACGAACAGACGAAGTTGGAACAGAACTGTCGAATCGAGTGCCGAGATTTTTCAATTAACGTTAATGTTGCGCTTTTCAACTAACGATTACGATTTGTGTAATGAATGGATAGAATTGACGGCCTTATTATTGAACAATGCAGTATTCTCATGAACAATTCGTTTTGCCCCGTACTTTAGACTGTTTTGAGCATCGGAAAATTGTCAACCGATTCGCCCGTCACCCACCAAAAGACCTTGCCCTTTTTCGTTCCATCAATTATTTTCCACTTTCATCGCCTGATTACGTCAGGTCGGTATGAAAGCTAGACGGAAGGGTTCCGAAAATAGGGTTATCAACTTACCCGATCGCTGTCCCTTGATTGCGATAGGACCGAGTTTGGAGGAAGGTTCACACAGTGGATCTATCGGTTGTTTGCTTAGCTGTACAAACACTGGTGCCTCCTTCAAAATTACTGAGAACCTGATAGGCTTCGTTGTATATAACGCGATGGATTTGGTGTCGCACATTCTTACATAGCCTTGAATACCTGATGAGGGACAAAGTTTCTAGATCAAAAAAGTCAAATGTCCGTCCGCCACCAACGCCGACTTCGGTTGTAGACAATTTTCTAAAAATCTGAAATTTGGGTCAGGAGTCCGTTCCTGGCTCTAGTTGGTCCTCAAAACTTTTCAGCACTATCGGACCAAATTTGGGCGGGGTAGGGGTTAAAATGTGTATACCGAAAAATGGATTTTCGAGATTTTTGGCAATTTAGGCGTGTAGGGTATCATTTTCCACTAAATTTTGAATACCATGGGACGGATCCCAGAACAATTGACGCCCACCAGAAGACGCATGGGTCGAAATTGGTATCTATCTACAAATTTCCAAAGTGGATTTTCTAGATTTCTGGTACCTAAGCGAGTGGCGTATCATTCTCCAGTAAATTTTGGTCGCTGAGTCGATTGGAATGAGTCTCCATGCTCCTGGCCCGAGGGATAACCAACCTCTGTGAATGAATTTGCAGCGTTATATTATTATTTATTCCAATGTTCCGATACATTTAGAATTGGTAATGATGACATTATTTCATTCTCATGTTTTCGCCATCGTCGGCTGTGTAAATAAATAATTTATATTGTTAAAAAAAGATTATTTTTGATGATTGGAGACATTTCAGTGTGGTCAGCTTATAGACCTAGCATCTTGCTAATAATTAGTAAATTAATAGAAAAATACTCAAGGGAGTCCAAAGGACCCGTAAAATTACTCTCAATAACGGCGAGATTATCATCGGATATTCAAGCAGGCGATGGAAGGAGTCCTGGAGGGAACACCATCATAATATGGAGACCGATCTTTCTAAATTCTAATTATTTACTAGCAAACAAGCGCTTTGTATTCTTTGCTCGTTACCTACATATCGATACGTCGGGTCATCCCTCACGAGAATGAAACAATTGGAAAATGCGAAAACCTGGGAGCCTATTCTGAGATGCAATTAGAGAAGGTTTGGAGACTTGACTCTCCTCCTTGTTCCTCTATCATGTGAAATAAGGGACGCCAGTTAGCGAAGAGAATTGCTAACGAGTTGGTGTGATCATGATATCAGATTACCTATCTTCTATAGAGTAACAAGTATCAGGCAAACTAAACAAGAATCTGGAGCTAACGTTTTCTCCAACTCACCGAGAACTTCATTTTGACTTCCATTCCCGTCAATATTAAAGTTGTCCATTCCTTCTCCTGGCAACTTCATCCTAGATTGTTTCGAAGAAAGTTGGTAGAACAATATAAAGAATATGTTTCTGATGAATTACCCTTCCAAAGTTGTCGAAAAGATGTATAAAGTCTCTTGTATAAAGTTGGGTTGAGAGAGTATAAGCATGAGAAAAGAAACCCTCGGTATCAAGTTTATGATGTTGATATTTTTATCCGGGCTGTATAAGTAATGTTTCGTGAAGAAACTCCTCCGTGTTCATAATGAAATGCATTAAGGTAGAGTACCCCGTAACAGTTTGAATTGTTTGGTAATGAGCGTTAAAAACCTTTTTGAAGGGCTGATTCACGTACCGGGGGTCAGCAATTTGAGGATTGGCCCGGTGTGGTAGGCTCCTCGTAACAGTTGATACCATCCGCTCTGTTGATAACTGCTGCTGATACTTTAACTGCTGCTACCTAGGCGTGTGGGGTATAGTTTTCCACTAAATTTTGGACCCTGAATCCAATAAAATGGGTCCCAGAACGATCGGCACCCACTGGAAGAAGTTATGGGTCAAATTGGGTATGTATCCACCCATTTGGTATGTGTCAGGATTTCTGGTACCTGGGCGTGTGGGGTATCATATTCCACTAAATTTTGGACCCTGAATCGATTGGAATGGGTCTGGGACCCGCCACACCCAGTGTTTCCCCCATTCGAGGAATAACCAACCCGTGTGTAAGAATTTGCAGATTTTTTTTGTCTTTTTCTTTTCGACGTCAATATGTATAATCACCCAAGGGCGTTTATGTGCATGTTTACCACAATGGTTTATATGAACGAGGAAGTCTCATAATGAGTATGCCTTCAAGAAGACTGAATTTACGTTGAAGTTGGAAGTGAGAAAACCATAATCATACACCTACTTGATTAATAATATGCGTGTTTCACCTACATTTGGTGATAGTTCGGCAACATATGCGTGTTTCACCTACATTTGGTGATAGTTCGGCAACAAGAGGAAGACTACAACATTATCCAAAGCTTATATGGATGTGCTTCTCCTAAAATATGGCAGCTAGCGTTAGGTGTAAGCTTCTACAGAGATATGACCTCTTAGAAACACGACTCCACGCTAATTGGGTCGTTATAAATCGCCCATGTAAAGCAAAACGAGGAAACCAAGATTGAGGGAAAAGCGAAAGCAGCGGGTGGCTATCATGCCGAAGGGCAGTCGAATAACAAGGTGGTTGTTCGGAAAGGCTGAAATCGGGAATGGAAATAGGAATGACCAATCCAGTTCCCCGTTGACCCGTGATGAATGAAATCAGGGAAGAACCTGTTTCAGGCTGAGAATAAGTTGGTGCCGAACCCTCGACCCGGGAGGTCGAAAGGTACCCAAGTTGAGAGAGTCGTTTTGAAATCACAGAGAGTTATTTCCGCCTTTCGTCTTTTATTCCAACCGCGGTGGCAAAATTCGCAAATTCTTCTGCAATGGTTCATTATTCCGAAGGGTAATATTATGGGGAAAACAGTGTGTGTACAGGGCTCATTCCAATCAATTCAGCGTCATAATGTGAGTGGAAAATGGCACCCCACATTAGATTAGATTAATTACACAGGGGTAAAGGGGGTCCACTGCAGTGTCCACCCCCCGCACTTAGACCTAGTGGCCCATTGTGCTAACCCCTGGAGCTCATCTTGGCCGAAGCTCCGTGTTCCCGACTAGATCCAGCAGAGCTCCGACCAGGTTCTCCTGGTTGAGGATGTTCCTTCGGTCCGAAGTCCCGAAGGTTCTGAAGCGCCTATGTTCCAGGGCAGGACAATTGAAGACGATGTGAGGCGCTGTCTCCTCGTCTTCGCCACAAAATCTGCAGTCGCACCCCAATCCTGCAGAGATGCCTCCTGAAGTCCCCGTGTCCTGTAAATAAGCCAACTGTGAGTCTCAGGGAAGCTCTGTTTAGGTTAAGGCATCTCGTGGCCCTTCCTTTGTTGGGACCAGTCATCATGAAGTGACCGTATTTTTGCCGCGGCGTCCGCTCCCAGCGCCTCTGATGCTGGGAGCGAACCCGTTTTGCCACCCACCCCGATAGTAGGGTGCGGGAGATTCCTAGGCATGGTTCAGGTCCCGTAAAAACAGTCCCCGACCCACGCCTGGCCTTAGCATCGGCTCGGTCATTACGCTCAGCCCCTGAGTGGCCCGGGACCCATGTAAGGACAACCTTGTTTGTTCAACTCAGTAGCTGGAGGGCTTCCCTGCACTCAAGTACCAGCCTCGAGTCAGAGCTCGATCCCATCAGGGCCTTGAGTGCTGCTTGGCTGTCAGAGAAGATGTGGATCCGCCTACCTTGGTAGGCCCTCCTCATGTTCTCCTCAGCGCATTTCTCTATTGCGAGCAGCTCAGCCTGGTATACTGTGACCCAGCTACCAAGGGAGAGCGAGAGCTCCCATTCTGACACCAGGCCATACATCCCCAGGCCGGATCCGTTTCCCATCTTGGACCAATCCGTGTACCATACCAGATGGTCCAGAGTGCAAGCTCCTCTCTCTGGGATGACCACATTGAATCTCCCTCAAAAATTGTTGGAACTAGGCACGTGGGATACGATTTTCTAACAAATTTTCGGCACTCTTTTTTCCTCATATTCCTACTGTAAGGTTTCATCTTGAAACGAAAACCGTCAAATTCTTGGTGCCAACCGGAGGGATCGACCTCTGGCATGAAATATAGTTTGGTTGTTCAAGGAATAATAAAGCAGAAGCGACTATCTACCCCCGGCGTTATACACTGCGTGTTTTCGGTAGACATCATACTCTTATTTGAATTTGCCTGTTTCATCGTAATGTAAAGTACTTTTCTGCCTCGCGAAGTTATGCAGTAACTTTAGGAGAAAACGGAATGAAAAAATTAAAGCTGAAAAGCGTTGATTGGCTTTGTGTCCCGTTTATCAGCGTAGATCAATTTGAAGATTGCAATTATGAGCTCATCAACTGACTGGTATTTTGGTAGATTGCACAATTAATTATCTTCGTTCGGACGTAATTAGCTCCTTATAGTAAGTACTAACATTTCTGGTTGCTGAAGGTTGAATAATATAAATCCTGAAAACCGTTCGTAAATTGCGCCCACTCCGTCGAATAATTTATGGACTTCATCGCTCGGCTTTTGCGTGAATGTTGCAAGAGAAAGATTTTATTCATACCTTGGTTTTCGAAGGGATGTATAGAATAATTTTTGAGGATCTTTTCTTTCTCTATCGATCTGAACTCCGTTTGTTTGTTGGTCGAATTATGTGCTGCAGGATAGCAGTGGGTGAAAGTGGCATATTGTAACGATTTATGTTTTTAGTAAATAATTTATTACAATCGTTCACTTGAATACACTGTCTTCGTTCACACACTTACACAATCACAAAGCACAAGGCACAATACACGGTTGTTACTCTTGTTGCACTATTTATAACATGGCACGATTTATAACACGAAGCGGCTATATTTGGACTCCGAATTGAACTGCACTACGCGGCGTTCCTGGATCCCTTTTATGCTGGCTGCCTTGGCCGAGTACCTTCTCGAACCTTCCCTGGTTCTGGTTCTGGGAACTCGACTGTTGTCTCGAGCGAATGGTTCCAGCCAATTCAATACGAGGCGGAATGTTTGAGAGCGACCCTTCCACAGGTTGTTGACCCTGCGACGCCGGCAGCGCATTTGATGGGCGCAGGTGCAATCTCGCAACACTGCCCCCAAAGCGTCTATATCCGGACTCCGAACTGAACTGAGAATGATGTCTTTACGGGGAAATTGAAACCTCGCATCAAACCACGAATCGGCCCAAAGTTGGAAGACAACTTGTCAACAGCCGCAAAACTCAGCAAACCTGGAAGTGTCTCCATTACCACAGTTGACGGGCTCCAACATTTCCAAATAACTCAAAAACAAGAATGCCTCAAGAATGAGGCAACCGAGGCAGATGTGGCAGATGCTTCAGAAGATCGGACACCAACACACGTCAAAACACAAAGTGATGACAAAGAGATGAATACTGTAAAATCCATCCTGGGAAATGGTACACTGCCAGGCCTAAAGTTGGAGGCAAAATCCCACTTCTGACACCAATTGGGATTTTGCCTCCAATTTAAGGACTGGCGTGTTGTCTCGAGCGAATGGGAAGGTTCCAGCCAATTCGATAGGACGCACGAATATAATCATGTCATCATCTCATGTTGGAGAGAGACTCTTACCCCTCCACAGGTTCTCTTGACCCTGCGACGCCGGCAGCCCATTTGACAGGCGCAGGTGCAATCTCTCAACAATATTATGGGTTAGTCAATTCAACTTTCGACCCTCCCTCAGCAACGAGTAATTTTGTAAAATATAAATTTCACGCATATTTCTGGAGAGAGAGAAAGAAGTGTTTATTCTAATTCTCATAAATCTTATAAATTCCTTCAAATTCTATCAGGATCTGTAAACGAGGGAACTACATGACCTACAATAATTTGGCCATGAAATATATAAGTGTTGAATATGCTCTCGCTAGTTATCTTTGTTCCACCATTATTGGCGAGAGTTACCTGAAGAATGAGGTTGGAATTCACATCCCTCACTTTCGCGAGTACCTGCCACGATGACTTGAATTGTTCAACAGGCAGAAAAGTTATAATTGCTTAGTAATTTATTTTTAGAAGTTTTTACGTCCCTTTGATGGTGAACTTTGAGAATATTTGCCTTTCCCTGTCAACTTCAATAAGTGGCGTTCCTTTTGAACGAATTTCACTTTTGTGAATATGATTTCATAGCTCTCAGCCCGTAATTACGGATGTCCGTTGGCGTGTTACTTTTCACTCATTTTTTTATCATCGCAAATTGGCTCACTACACGTTCGGCTTTGAAACGAATTCTTCACAACCTTCAATTGCTTTTTTTACGTCCCTAAAAGCAATATGTCTCGGTTCAATCATCAGATAAATCGAATTATACTCGCCGTAAAGTCATTCTATTTATATCTGTTTTTCGAATGGTCTGTTTTTCGGCTCTCGTCAGGACGACTCCGTAAATGTGAACAGTCAACATGTGTTACAAGTTGTGATGCGGTAAAGGGGTTATGAATAGAATCTGGTTCAATATGTGAAAATTTGGATCAATAAATGGGGAGAAGAAAGAAGAATTGAAGAAATTTAAAGAATTGACTATTAATCGAACATTTTTCATTAAAACGACCATTATTTTCCCAATGTTTTTACCCTAAAGTTCCCTCATTTGTCAGAAAAGGCGATCTTTCCACCTCGGAGGACTATGGAGTGCTATAGATTGATGCTGCCTCTCTTCTAATCCATTTCAAACTGACTACCAATTAAGTCATTCATTAGACGATGAATGGTCCCAACTTACCTGGGAATCATCCATGACCCCATTAGGGGACCAAGCTGACTGCGAAATCCAGTCCATAAGTCTAGTTCCATAAATAGTATACTTACATGAGAATGAACAAGGTGACTGGTCAGTGGAGACGATAATTTTGGAATGTTCTCAAACTGTCTTTACTGCTTTTCTAGGTACCGATCTCTTCTCATTTGTCATTTTTGTGATCTGATCATGATCAAACATCGATTAAAAAAAGAAGGAATTCAAGGAATAATCAACCAAAAGGCGTATTGAGGGAAAACAGAATGCAAAAATTTGATATTGAAATAACATCAAACATGCGAAAAAAATGCTGCAAATTCCTTTACTGGAGTTGGTTACTCCTAGGACCAGGAGCATGAGAAAAATTGGGAAAACAGAGTGTGGAGAGTCCCAGACTCATTCCAATCGATTCAGCGTTCTACATTTAGTGGAAAATTATACCATCCCACAAGCCTAGGTACCCGAAAATCTCATACTTTTGAAGCAGGTCAGTCTGATTTTCTCCCACTCTTTGCTGCCTAACCTAGCCCCAGAAAAACCATCTCGGGTCATTAAACATGCATGACCCTACTATTCCCAAGTTAGGAGGTACGATGTTTACGTTGTTACCTTGTCGCCCAGTATACAGAGACACCACACACTGTTCTATATTAAGTAGCGGTGATGCCCGCATTATGTGTTCTCAATAACCACCCTCATGATGTCTACTCTCATACTACACTCAAATCGCTCAATTGCTCCCCGTTCGCGCCGCTGAAGATCAGAATCAATTCACAGTTTAGCGAATTCCACCTTGGTTGGCCCTCACACGTGGATTTTTACAATTTATGCTCCGTAGTCAGCTTTGGTCGTCGCAGTTTGAAGTATTGCGTAGAAAGTTGTGTTCGAGGAGGTCGGGTCTGTTTTATATTCATGGGTACACAGCTTAGCCATACTTTAAGAGCTCACCCGGTCGGTTGAAAGAAGCAATCTCTGGCATACCACGTATCCTTGCTTAAGAAAAATATCAACTTTGTCTGAACGTCATTGAACCGTCATTGAGTGGATTACGATGGGGGCCTTCAAGTCAGTTAAACATACGGCTTTAATTCAGCGTTGGTTTGCTTTTCTGATCAGAACAACGTGATCAGAATAATTCTAAGAGTCAGAATCACACAGTGACGATTTTAGTGTTCATGTAAAAAAAATCTCGAGCACCTTCACAATTTATTCCCTCCGGTAAAAGTTGCTAATCTGAAATACATTCCCGGAATAAAAGGAGCTCATGTTGCCTTTAATTCACATTAATTAACCCTCGCGTTCTTCCTCAGTTACTGTTTTGATTTTCGGGAAACCAGCTGCTATGTTTCTCCAATATCCTTCGGGGGCTAATTTCCGGCGAATCCGGTCACGATGTAGAGCGGTGGATACCGGGTGAGTAATGGATAAGTTGATTGATTGATCGGATTGAGGGTGGTTTCTGATGGAGCTGGAGGGTCCTCGAGAGACATCAGAGGTCGCTAGAGGTTCCCTTACTCGGAATCCATTCGTACAGGTGTGCTACCACACTAATCATTTTCAAATAACCATCCAAAATCATCTCAATCGAAAATCCACCGTTCGAAGTGGAAAAAAAACGCAAATTCTTACACACGGGTTGGTAGCGGAAAATGATACCCCACTCTCCTAGATCGCCAAAAATCGTGAAAATCCATTTTTCCATAAACACATTTTGACCCCTACCCCGCCCAAATTTGGTCCGATTGGCCTGAAATGTTTCGAGGACCGTCCTAGGCCGGGAACAGACCCCTAACCAAAATTTCAAATTTTTAGAAAATTTTCGACTACCAAAAACGGCGCGGATGGCGGACGGCGTACGGCGGACGGACATTGACCTAGACCTGATCTAGACTACATGAAACGTCCAGAAAACATTTTTGAGCCGAATCGGAGAGGTTGACCTTTTGCATGAAAACATAGGTTGATCATTCAAGGAATAACCAACCAAAAATTGAAATGAATAAAGCCGCCGAACATGAAGCCGATTTTAGTTGGTTTTTCTAAAAGAGAGTGTTCTACCAGAGCAACCGAAGATTGGAAGCGCTCAGTCGTTCCCAACCAACTACTCACCAGGGCAGGGGATCAAACGGGAACAGGTGGTAAGCGTCCGCATGACTGATCTAACGTTTTCCGGTGTCTCATGTTCTAAGGTCCTACGAAGGGCCTCCGAAGAGAAAGGAGGGCATACTACCTACTGTCCGTCCCTGAGGAGCGACCGGCAGCAACAAATGGGCGAGCGCGAGGAGCGTGATAGACATAACCACAGAAAGAGACTGGAATGAGGGATTCACATACATTTTTGACAATGTCGATCGTGTAGCAAAAATTGAAAAGCATAAGAGTAACGTACATGACTGGGAGAAAACATGGGAGAATAAACAACGAAAAACGCTGTTCAAAAAGCGATTGAGTTGAGCGAGTTTGGACGTAACAGTCTATGAGGAAACACTCACACACTGAAATGTTTTGCACAACGTTCCAAAGTTAAATCCCGGGGGGGGGGGGGGGTGGGTTAATGTTTTATATAAGGTAAAGCAATATATTGGCATTGTTGATTTGTTGCCATCTTGAAATGTTTGCTGCGCTAAACGGCTCGGGGTCCATCTCAATGGATTCAGTGTCCAAAACTCAATAAAAAATGATACCCCACGTGTCTAGCTCCCCGAAAATCGAGATTAAAAAAAATATTTTGTCACCCCCACCCTCCCCATCGGGCCGATTGGGTCGACAATTTTCAAGGACCTACTGGGGCCAGAATACGTCCCTGACAAAATTTCAAATTTTCATAACATTTTCTACTGCAAAAACGCTGCAAATTCCAAACTCGGATCACGAGCATGGAGAAAATGGAGGAAAACAGTGAGTGTGGAGTGTCCCGGACTCATTCCAGTCGATTCAGCATCCAACATGATACCACACACGTCTGGGCACCAGAAATCTCGATTTTTGGGATTTTCAAGAACTAGGCACGTGCATAATTTTCATGTTGAACACTAATATATAGTCCTAATAACCTTCCTATTTTGAAAATGGATTGTCGATTTTTGGGGGGACTTTCAAGACGCAGTTTCATCCCAGCACCAAATTATGAGTTTTACGGGCGTTCAACACCTCTTCTCTTAGTCGAAAAGCTAGCGATTGTAATTTGGAAAATATTGATTGCCATTCAGTCGCGAAAAATGAACGTCAGCCCGTCGAAAGAAGATTTCTGAGAAGTGATAAAATATGTATAAGAAGTTGATGGCGCTCAGGTCGCTACTCTATCCAGTCGGAGCGAAAAAGCCCACGCAACGGAGGGAATCAAAGTGTATAAATAATACATTGTCCAAAGAGTCTGAGCAAGTGACTCATTATCAAAGCGACTGCTGCGGTAAAAAAAAAAAAAAAAAAAAAAAAAAAGTGGTAGACAAAGGGCTAATGACACCTCAGTTGAAACCTCAAGCTCACCCTCGGCACGCCGAAGCACTCCTGCAGCATCACGCGTGTAACGATTTACTTGAACATCTTGAAAAAATATATTATTTGTGAAGAATATATACATGTTAAATCTAGTACGATTGATACGAATAAAATCATTCGCGACAAGGTTTTAGAAATCCATTTCAATAAAATAATTTAGAAAAATAAAGTCAGGTCAGGTCATCAGTAACTAACATGAATGAGCTGACTGTCGAAATCGATTTAACCAGTGTATTCATTACTTTCGGTGAAAACAAACTATCCTCAGTTTCTCCGTTTTTGACCTGTTTTCATGCAAAAAGTCAATCTCTGATTCGGCCCAAAATTTAGTTGTTTTAAGGTAACTACGTAGATCAAAACCTCGGATCAGGAGCGTGGGACACTCCAATCGATTCAGTGTCAAAATTTAGTGGAAAATGATACACCCCCCTTCCCCGCAATCTCGAAAACACATTCAAAATCGGAAGTTAGATGCCCATTTTGAGATTTTAAGATTGCCCCATAACCTCTTCCAGTGAGCGCCAATCGTTCGGGACAGCGTTTTTACATCTACAGTTACCTTGATAACCTGCAGCCACGAATGAAAAGTTTTCTCAAGAGGAGCTGCCTTCTCTCCTTGACTCGAAAGAATATGATTCATTAGGCAGCACAGCACAAACTCATCAGCAGTTAATTAGGTGAGGCGCTACGGGAATTCCTAGAGTCAGTGGAAATACGCCTGAGTCGATTAATTAAATTCTGTGCACCAACTCTTGAGGTCGAATGTCTTTGGGGAATCGTGAAAGCCTTTAGCTAACTTGCCACATCAAGGCTGAAATTCGTAATTCACAATTAGAATCGAACGTTGGATTAGTTTTAATTAATTTAGTCATGTACGACTGGTTCGTTGATGTTATACCCAAAATGGCAGTTCGTGATCGAATTAACTTATAGCAGATATTTTCGGCAATAATTTCCACACATTTATGTAAGTGCGAGTTATATATTCTTTTTTGAAGAATGAAGAATTCGTTCTGATTCCTGGTTTGCAAAATCACGCTGATCATGGATTATTATCGAAGCGAAAAAGGGTTTTCAATTCGCTCTTCAAAAAGTTGGAATTTTTGCAAATAGACTTGACTATTTGCGCCACTAGCTGAGGCAGGTTGTGGGTATAAATATGTATTTTGAATTTGAGGTTTCGAGATTTTTGGGAACCCATTCGCTTGGGATATCAAGCGCATAATTGATTCAGCTACGCTATTTTCCCTTTTAAATCACCTACAGGATGTACACCACTACTGTTGTACCCAATTCCCCAAACAAACCCTTCAAATTTGCATTTATTGACAAGATGTCTCTCATGAATGTATTTTGTCTGTTATATCTTCAACCTGTTGACTTAATTTTTGTTCGATGAAACTACCACCAGGTCATCTCGTCAAAACGTGGTCGAAATGACCCCACTTGGTGCTATGGAATCGGTATTTGTGGTGGGGGTAGGAGGGGTTTTTCTGAGGCGACAGCGACCTAGCAGTAGCGGGCAACTGTTTTTCGGGAGGGCAAGTAAACAGTTCACGGCGTGCTACGACACGGTAGGGGATGCGGCAGACTTTAACCGGCGACCTCCTCCCCTCGCACCCCCCTGAATCGTCTACCTCAAGTTGGGACACCGTGGAGGCTTCGAATCGATACCCCGTTGCCGTCACGAGGTTGATTCGCGGGGCGTGGTTTGCCCCTCCCCCTCCGCACCATCCCTTCACCACGTGGTTTTCAATCCACAAGTGGCCTTGGGCTGCTAGACGATTCTTCCGTTTCTATACTATGATACACCTGTGGAACTGATGAGACCCTCCATCAACTTGTGTCGGCAGATTTAGATGATCCGCTGAGTCAGGCCGGAATAGCCACAAAATATGCAGCTCCACATTAACATTGTTCCTGCATTCTAATGATCTTCAGAATTTTGGTTGCAGCAATTTACATCTTAACGTCGCTTTGGTCCTGTCATTCCTTGAATCATCAACCTATGTTTTCATGCCAAAGGTCGATCGATCTTCTCCGACTTTCCCTCGTTTGACGGTTTGCGTTTCTATGCGTCAGGATCAAAAAACGCTGCAAATTCTTTTAGAGGGGTTGGTTATTCCTCGGTCCAGGAGCATGGAGACTCATTCCAATCAATTCAGCGTCCCAAATTTAGTGGAAAATGATACCCTCACATCCGTAAGGTACCAGAAATCTCAAAAACATAAATTCAACATCTACCTCAGTAAATACTCTACTCAACATCCCTTGATGCAACCTCACAGAGCCAAATTTTCAGTACGTATTGATGTGCAGAGGATAGAGCGAAGGAAAACATCGCTCTTGGACCATTTCAGCTCAGGTCGACCTACTTAGAGCTTATTGTTTTCTCACATCGCACAGCATTTCCATCGAGCTCACTTCACAAGTCGACGAGCTTCAGACTGAAAGATCTTCTCGCTAAATGAACGCGAGCCCCACTCCAAAATCCCGTGCCGCATTCAAAACAATGACATGAAAATGGAAGCACCGGGAATCCTCGAAGAACTACAAATATTTCATTGTATTGAGTGTCGCAGTGCTAACAAACAACCAGAATCCGAATCGCATCTGAGAATCGGCAGACGGTGAAATATTGAGATGTGAGATAACGATGCCGACACCAATGGAGTTTTGAAGACTTCCGAGTGTGGATAAAGGGCCAAGATGACTTTCATTATGAAGTGAGGATTTGCCCAAAGGAAAACATCGTCAAGCGAAACATATAGGTACCCTGAAAGTTGTTTAAAGAACCTAAAATTAATGCCAGGCTAGGGTTACCATTGATTGCCGAACTCAGTAACGGGTTTTCCGACTTTTTTCAAAAAATTGACCAATTCTCCTCCACCTTGGTAATGATTTCAATTGGATGCTTTCTCTTACTTATTGGCAATATTCAGGTACATCCTCTCAGGAAGACATGATTGTGCAGCCTTCAAGGATCCCTAAAAGGGAATCTCTGCATTCCCTAATTAGAACTTTCGTTGAAAGCGTGTCTGCCAAAAAATCATGAATTTTAATAAATCAGCACTTTTTTCACGATAAATGTGGTCGGTAATAGCTCAATACTCCAAAGTACAGTAAAATTTAAGGACTTTTTGTCCGTTTTCGCCATTTTGGTCATAATGCTACGTTGTAAACTATCGCCCTTTTTTTTTTTTTTTTTTAATTGCATCAAGTTGCATAAACTTATTAACAGTTTTGTTCTGATCCGTAATACTTCTCATATTGAATTCAAAACAGGTATATAGCTAGTTTTGTTGACCACACACATACTTGTGTGGCTTTCTCTGCTTCAAATGGCGAGTTGGATCCTCGATGTTCAAGAGTTCGATCGCATCCAATTAATTGCACGTTTCTGAATAACTGGATCAATTGTTCCTACTTGAAGATCCCGGCGAAGAGTGTCATTTCTGTCGTACCATAGCACATTTGTTGTGCACAAATTACGCTGTTCTGAAACCCCTGTATGATCAGTTTGTTGGTTGGAAACGTCCCTCGTCAACTCCACAGGCCCACATTGGTCTGAGAACCTAGTTGTACATTTTGTAGAGTTGTGTCTTTCCATTTTATTTTGGCTAAATACTCGGCTTGATTAGCGTAAGGAATCGAAATGGCTTTAGCAATCGCTTTTCAGGGAAGATGATGATTTCAGGGAAATTTAGTGAAAAATTATACCCTAGATCGCCAAAAATCTCGAAAATCCATTTTTCGAAATACTCATTTTGACCCCTACCCCATCCAAATTTGGTCCGATCAGGCTGATAATTTTCGAGGACCGACTTAGGCTGGGAACAGACCCCTGACCCATATTTCAGATTTTTAGAAAATTCTACTACCAAAAACGGCGCGGACGGACATTTGACTTTTTTGATCTAGACACCTTGAAACGTCCGGAAAAAATTTTTGGGCCGAATCTGAGAGGTTGACCTTTTGCATGAAAACATAGGTTGATTATTCAAGGAATAACCAACAAAAATCCGCCCCATTATTATGTACTATTAACTCAAAATATATCTAGTCTATCAAATAAAACCAAGCGGAAGTTTACAACTCTAATTGTGGTCGTCAGGGGAAATAATTGATATAATTTTTGGGAACCTTCAATTCCCAACGAAATAGGACGGTATCAAGTAAGTAGACAAATTTCTCAACTTTTCACCGATAGGCCCCATTTTAAGATCAATTTATACAAAAGTGTCTCAAAACGCCACTTTTACGTGACAGTGTAGCATCGAATATAGCTCACACGGTAAAAACCAAATTGTAGTTTTTTGTTGCAAGAGTTAATCCGACAAGATGATTTACGGCTGCGACAGTGCTCACTTCTCACTATTCATGACCTCCCAAAACCATTCGGGAAGGTTATAAAGTTAGAGAAAGTTCAATATTCCAGAATATGGGGCCACCGTAGAGCCCACCCTTTAATAATGAGATCGCGAGCTCTAATCCGATCTAATCCCGCTCTGAACCGGATTTCGTGAGTAATACCCTGGATCCTCCTCGTGAAATGGCATTGTATTTGGTTCATAGGTCGCATCGGATCAGTTGAAATTCATTACGAAGCACCGTGATCCTTATTTTTGATATGGAAATGTTGAAGTGGTTTGCCCCATTTAACCAAGCTTCGTATCCACCGACGTATTCGAGTCTGGAAAATCACACAATATTGACAAGTTTATATGGAGTGACTCTTCTAAACTGAGTATGTCTCGTCTGACAAAGCGTAAATGAAATTGATGTTTGGTCTTGTGGGAAATGAAAATGACTGGTCCTGCGAGATCCTCTGGTCAATTGCAATCTTCCACGGACCGCCGTCAAGAAAATTGCTACGTAGAGGAAGGAGATGGCCAGAGGCGAAGAAAAACAGGGCGAAGGAAGCCAACACAATTTGTTGTGCCCCGTAGCGGTCGTTTGCCTTGCGCTCGCTGCGTCGTTTGTCTGAGTCGGAGCTCGGCAGTCGATCTATCAATTACCGAAACAAACGACGCATGTGTTTCCCAATCAGTTTTCGAATTCGTGAAATCCCATTGCACATTCACCTTCTTACCTTTAACTCTCATGCTCTCAAACTGCCTTTTTTACCGCATTCATTTACGCCGAGAGGTAATGTGACAAACGCATCAACCTGAAGGTCATGTGGTTCTCCGGGGATCTCTCATCTTCGTTGTTACCTCAAAACATCTCATTATATTTAACTTTTATTTCTCTTAGTACGTGTCTTACTCATTGCTGTTAAAACCAACTACTGGCAGACTTTCGTTTTTGTCCCCCCACATGGTTGCTGTTGTTTTGAGGGAACGAAACATCATTTGAGGAAGCATACTTCCTTCCCAATACATTTGCCATGCCATGGTGAGAAAAGAACTTCAGGTGTATACACGAAACAACATGCAAAGCATATAAACAGAGATCAGACGAAAAAAGTATTATTCTATTTTACCCCACCATGAGGCGCTAGGAACACCATTCAGTCAACCACACATGCCTCCACTCCAACCTCCTACTTGCACACATCTGCCACCTATCACTGCACTTTCATCTATTGTCCAGCACTCTTCAGTACTTCTTTTCCTCCAGAATGGCCCAGCCTGTCACTTCTTATACATTCCCCTTACCTCTCCCAGCCTCCCTCAGCCTTTGCAAATGAAGACTATATGTAGAATATGTGTGCATGTAGAATTATAGTGTTGCGAGAATGCACCTGCGCCCGTCAAATGGGCTGCCGGCGTCGCAGGGTCAACGACCTGTGGAGGGCTAAGGGTCGCTCTCGAACATTTGTGCATTGTATCAAATTGGCTGGAACCTTCCTGTTTGCTCGAGACAACACGTCGAGTTCCCAGAACCAGGGAAGGTTTGAGAAGGTACTCGACCAAGGCAGCCAGTATAAAAGGGACCCAGGAATGCTGCGGAGTTCAGTTCAATTCAGAGTCCAAATATAGATGCTTTGTGTTATAAATCGTGCCATGCCGTGTTATGAATAGTGCAACAACTGCGTTACAACCGTGAATTGTGCTTTGTGATTGTGTAAGTGTGTGAACAAAGACAGTGTATTTGAGTGAGAATATAAATCGTTACAATATCTTCATATCAAGATTGCTTACCCTGTGAACTACGTTTTTCTGATGATCTCATTTCTTCCCTAGTTGCCAACTAATCAGACGAGTTTCAATCAATCTCCAAAGACAGAAACCTTCCAAGCTGTATGGTCGGGCTTTACGTACTATTTCACTAACTCTAACTAACTATTGAAAATGCTCGCATACGAGTCTGCATCATATTGGGACATTTTCATGTGTGTTTTCTTATCTTAGTCCCTGCAATTCTTTGAAGTCTTTGAAATCTTCGCGAAAACTTGCTCACACGATATTTCAGTACATTGGTATTACTATTATTCAAGGAGAGTTAGTATATATTTTTTTATATTTAGTTTATTGGTATCGCGTGAGCAAGTTTTCGTGACGATTTTGGTTGTTTATTCCTTGAATAATCAACCTATGTTTTCACTTACCCCTCCCAGCCTCTCTCAGCCGTTGCAAATGTAGACTATATGTAGAATTATGTCTTCATATCAAGATTGCTTGCCCTTTGAACTACCTATGTTTTCTGATGAACTCATTTCTTCCCTAGTTGCCAACAAATCAGGCGAGTTTCAATCGCTCGCCTAAGACAGAAACCTGTTAACAATGTTGTTCCAAGCTGTATGGTTGGGCGAAGGCTTTACATACCCGCCAAATTATCAGTGTTTCTTCACTGAATTTCTTACACATGAAATGAACCACTTCTTATTTACATATTGATCTCCGAATATGGATAATACTGGATTTGATAATTGAACAACACTTAGTCACCCGAAGGCATTATATTCTTGGATCTCAACATGCTCACAGCCGAAACCAGAAAGACGACGCCAAGCGTCAGTAGAGAGTAAACAAGAAGGCCTCGCAGTGTTGACAACTGCAAGGTGAACTTCATTATTTTGATATGACATTATAAAATAGTATTGCTTGTTGTTTATGTGAGAGTAATATTTCTTCTATATTTTCTTGAGGTTTCTCTTCTATCAAGACAGGAGGATCATATCTCAATGATGTAAGGATATGACTGGTTCAGTAGTTGATTCTTCTCCCGCTAGGTAGGTAGTTGGTGCAGGGAGCAATTTGAGCTGTCCCAAGTGGTCAAATATTTAAAATACCATTTCAAAAATTCAAACTAAAATTATTTGTTGTATTTAACTTGAAGCTGTAGGATAAGAAATTCATAAGAACCGGGTCACCTATAAGTAACCCGTAAGTTGAGCCTGTGGCACTCAAACATCAGATGTCCAATTGTCCAAAGGGTGGCCAGCAAATAACTCGTAACCCCCCCCCCCTTTTTTTTATTTGTTGAAAAATTGGTAAACTTAATTACAAATGGAAGACAATACTACAACTACGGGCGAATGTATTTATATAAATATGAGAGAAAACTGTGAGGCCACCGTACGAAATTGATGAAAAAACATCGCGGATGACGCATTGGTATGAATACGCTCCAGCGTCCAAATAAATGTCCTCATACTTCAAAACCCCTGTCCTCGATGTATCTTAATCCACTCTGCACAGGAGGAAATGGGATTGGCCGTCTCGGAGTATTTCACGAAATGCTCCAGTTTTTACGACCCCATTCGTTGAGAAATGTTGTTCATATCTGTACATATTCGAATGGCATCTCTAGCTCCGTTGATGTACGAGTGTGTGCGGGGGAAAATGACTGGTTATGACGGTAATTACGGATGAGTTGACTACTTCGATCACTTTACCGAGACTTCCACTTTTGTAAACGCAACCAGTTTTGGCAAAGTTTATTAACAATGGGCGCAAAAATACTGCAGGCTATGTACGAGTCAAGCTTTACGGTTCAACTAGCTACGACATAGCGTCCAAGTATTGTACGACATGTGTGTCTACAAGCTAAAAAGCATTTATGTACTAGTAAAAAATGTAAAAGTTCCTTTTCAAAAGACTCCTTTCTCCAAAAGTTCATTTACAAGATCTGCAACCCAACAAAGACTCGTGGATTGCCCTTCTTTTAACTTTAGTCCTTCTACTTTAATCAAAAGAGACCTTTCAGATTTAAACAAGGGAAATCTACGGTAATTACTTTGGTTTAATCATGTTGTCGCGACTCTCAAGTTGTCGGGTTCGACTCAAATAAGCCCCTCATCTCAAAGGCACCGTTTCCATAAAAGGGTAAACGAAATCTCTACCAAGCAACTCTCGGCCGTCTCTGACAATTTTTCAAGAGAGTTTACGCAATGTGGGCAGGGTTTCTTAGGTTAGCAGTTGGAAATGAAATAAACGACGATGCCCACCTCATTATTGTAAGAGATTGTGATGGGTTCACCAATAGAAGACAACGTTGTGGGACTATGGCAAATCACAGATTGATGGTTTGTGAAGTGTAATAACCTTTTGCAAATCCTCAAATTCGTGCTTAGATTCCTTTTTCCAAATAATAACTTTCAATAAATTTTTTGTAGGTGTTTTGGATTTCTCTTCAAATTGTGCATAATGCTCATTATAATGCACAACCCCATGAACATCTTGAGGTCTTAGAGTCAATTCTAGCGCTACTGGTTTTGAGGAAGTCTCTCACCGTTCTTCTAAGGGCGTGTTTTCCGATATGACGGTTAGCCATTCTGAATGTAGTTACCAATAATTTTCCCTGCACTGACTAATTTCACAGCCTGCGAATGAACGAATGATTTTATACTAAAGCTGTACTTTACAATAATCTGGGTATTGCCCAGCCTGATATAAATATAGTACATTTTCAACTTTAAAACAGCTTAGTTGTTTTTATAATGATGTAAATCAATTGCATTCCGTTCATACCTTTTATTAGGCATGGACAAAGCTGCTTAGCTAGGCTGGACTAACGGGCAAGAGCTTTTGACTTGAAGACATCATTAACTGTTGGTGAGAAGGCAACTTCGGGGGTCCACCCAAAACAACATACAGATTATATAACAGAGGTAACACAAAAAAGTGTTATACTATTTTACTAACACTTGAGCGCTAAGAACACCACCCACTCTTGAGCCCATGCTTCTACCCTAACCTCTGTGCCCTCATCTGTTGTTGGGCACTCTTCAGTACTTCCTCCAGAATGCCTCATCCCATCACCCCCATTTCCTTTAGATTCCCAATTCCCCCTCAGCCTTTGCAAATTTGGACCCCCCCCCCCCTTCTCACCCATGGTAGTTGGTTTGACAATGGTGTCTTCTTGTCAAAATTGCTCGCCCTTTGCACTAAATATATTCGATGAGGTGGATGCTTCCTGTAATATTGTTGTGTGCCCTAACTAACCCCATGCATTTAATTCTCCTTGTCAAGGCTATTGTGAAGTCAGATTTTGATCAGCATTAATTTACAAATGTGTAGAACTAGATTTTGCGCTGTATGTACGTAATAATCGCCAAATTATCGGTGTTTCTTCACTGAATTTCATACACATGAAACGAACCACTTCTTATTTACCTATTGATCTATGAATATGGATAATACTGGATTTGATAATTGAACAACACTTAGTCACTTGAAGGCATTATATTCTTGGATCTCAACAAGCTCACAGCCACAACCAGAAAGACGCCAAGCGTCAGAAGAGAGAAAACAAGGAGGCCTTGCAGTGTTGACAACTGCGAGGTGAACTTCATTATTTTGATATGCAGTATAAATTAGTATTGCTTGTTGTTTATGTGAGAGTAATATTTCTTCTATATTTTCTTGAGGTTTCTCTTCTATCAAGACAGGTAGATCATATCTCAATGAAGTAAGGATATGACTGGCTCAGTAGTTGATTCTCCTCCCGCTAGGTAGGTAGTTGGTGCAGGCTATAAGCCTGTAAGACTATATTAGCATTGAGATGAACAGGTCTTCTTATTTCATATTTAAGCGGTGGGATTCGATGTTTCTGAATTATATTCTAGAAAGTAATGCGCATTTGAGTTGAGTTTGGTAGAATTAAACGAAATAATTGAATGCAAAAGACATTTTGTGAAACAGTTGCGATGGGAACCTTGATCTTACTATCAGCCATTGGCCTGCGATGCAGTGTATTCAACGTGTTGAGTACATAGTCGTGTTGACACCACCAACCGTTCAAGTGCATACTCATTTCCAGAAGGCGTTGAAATATGTGGACGTCGCTCAAGAGCGTGCAACACATTTGAAGATTACCAAGTTTCGGGAAACCCAAACCATCATTCAATGCGAACTAGGGACATCAACTTCACTCGACTTTCTGGATAGAATCGAGACGACCGACTACTTAGCCCGCTTCGTAATTTCCGCTCGTTCAATAATTCACGAAACAACCTAGCCCTTCCAAGCAGCAACCGCCATAGTACCTACGCTGTTTCGAGTTTGAGACTCGCGTAGATCGACTTCGAGTCCCAATCGGTTCTCAAGTCAAGTTGAATGGAAGCGACTTGACAAACTTAACAGTCGACATTTGCAGAGCCGGAGTTATTCTTTGTACTGATGGGAAATTACAAACTTGTTCTGGTACGGCTTTTGAAATGTATGGCAATAACATGTTTACCGGACGCACTTGAGGTTGATTCCTTCCAGCGTACACCCTTACCGAAAGTACTGGAATGTTTCGCGTTGTCGAAATCTTCTATTTACTCTTGGGTCTAAGATCCTTCTCTGCCCTGTAGCCTGAATCCAGCTGAAAACCAAATCTCCAAGCAGCGAATGAAACCTAACAGCCAAGGTAGTATGGCATGATAGCAAATGACGGGGTAATCTCGTAACGAGTCTATTTTCCTCAGAGCAAGTCGCTTCTTTCCACATGTTTTTAAATGTTTTCATTTTGCAGAAAATGTAAAATTTCTTTTTTGTGCGTTGCTTATCGTGTTGGTATTATCTTTTTATTTCCCATCTCTCATGAATGCGTTGTATTAGCTAAAGAATTCTGGGGTCGTATTCCTCATCCATCAGGCTTAGCCCCGATTACATCAGCAGGCAACAGCCTTTTCCCTAATCAGATTCCTGACTTTGTTAGTTTTCCTCCCGCCGCCACCGTTGTGAACGCTTTGTTACCGCTGGCATTCCTGTCTGAAATCGTTAATATTGCGCAACTTTATCCTGCGTAAATGCTTTCTGCCTCCCAAAGTTATTCACACGGGAGCCTACACAGCATCCCCCTTGGTGTACTATGCGATATAATCAGCTTGATGAATGCTGGGAGTTCCGAAGTTTGATGTCACCCTTTCAGTTCTGCCGTCAATCAAGTTCGAAGGCTTACCGGCATCACTTATTTCGCCGCGGATTGTCGTTTGCCAATATCGTATCGTTCATAAAAGTACATAGGTACGTTAAGTATTTGGAATATAAGAGAACTACTTATATCGTTTAAAAAACGCTGCAAATTCTTACACACGAGTTGGTTATCCCTCGAACCAGGCGCATGGAGATTCATTTCTTAAACAAGCGAAAATGGGTGAAACAGTGCGTGTGGCGGATCCTGGACCCATTGCAATCAATTCAGGGTCCAAAATTTAGTAGAAAATGATACCCCACACGCCTAGGTACCAGAGATCTCGAAAACACACATTCGAAATGGGTAAATAGGCACCCATTTTGACCCATAACCTCTTCCAGTGGGTGCCAATCGTTCTGGGAACCTTTCCATTCGGCGTCCAGAATTTACTAGAAAATGATACCCCACACTGCATGCACTATTTTGCAAAAATCCATTTTTCGGAGTACCAACACATTTTGAGCCCTACCCGACCCAAATTTGGTCCGAATTGTTGTCAATTTCAACGTAGGATTTTAGAATACTGTTTCGAGGTTTTTTTCCCCATACTGTTATAACTTCCTACTCATCCATTCATGTCACCAATTTCTTTATTATGTAATCATAATTTGTTGTTTTGATGAGGATTCCCGCTCTTCAGTTATTATTTGTAGGATGCATGTAGCGTCTCAGCGTCGTTCATTTATCACCTTATGTAATGGCCAAGGGCATTTATCAACCCCGATGAATATATACAATTATTTTCGAATTCGTTGACTTCGATTGAAAGTAAATTGGCCGGTGTAAATCGTGAATACGAAAGGTTTTCGCTCAATTTTCCTTTCTCTTTTCTCCTCTTTTCTCTCCGTGTTGCACCATGTGTTCCGGATTTATTGACCTGTTGGTTGAGCATACACAACTACAGGCAAAACTGGATTTGAATTAATAAAGTGAATTTTCATGTATCTAAAGAAATGTAATGTTCGAGTGAAAATAAATTACGTGGATTTATAATGAGTTGTTCGGGTCACATAGTGTGTGTGCACTGGGGAAATGCGTTTTTAGAAGGTTTAGAAGGTGTTATAAGATATTCCAAGGACTATGAAGAGGAAGAGGTATTGGTAAAACTGCGTATTTTGATGATGGTGTTTCAACATTTCCTGGGCTTAAGGCGTGTTGGATGTTATTTGTCACTGAATGTTGGACGTCGGATTGATTGAAATGAGTCCCAGAACGTTCACCGAAATTGGAGGCAGACTACATCACTCCAAAGACGTCAAAGATACTCTTTCCTACACAAGCAAGCATTCCTACCTAAAATAACAATTGTCAAAAGTGTCAAATGGCCAAAGGGACACAGCTATCAGATAATCCTCCTGTTTTGACCAAGCAACTTGCACATTGTCCACATGCATGCTCTAATACCAGTACTACTGTCAAACTGGCCCCATTTCTTTCTCTTGATTTTCATATTGTTCCACTCGCTATTCTCCTGGTCAAGTGTGAACCTCCAAGTCAACAGCCGTATCTGGAGCCTACAGTGTATTACCTTCCTTATCCACCTCAAATGTGAACCAGGGATGGGATCAGCCATGTCTGGCTGCCAAGTGTGTACACCTAGTCGAAAAATCCAGGCACTTATTCGAAAACTTCGCAGAGTTTTCAATTTATCGACGTTCCTGCCTATGTGTGCATGTTGAGAGGAAAAGTTGTGATGATTTTTCTTCAGTGTCCGAGGTGCAATTTATCATAAACTTTTCTTTTTCACCTCCAGCAATTGTTACGGTTGATGAAAGAAAGAAAAATCCATTCATCCAATACGCGGAGCGTTCGCGTTCTGCTTGTCTAATGGACCAGCTTTTTTGTTTTTCGAGCCTCGGGTTAGTCGATTCGTTGGTGGAAATATTTTTACGGGCACTTGCCCTCCGGATACGTGCCCCCTTGATTGCTTTGATTGATGTACTGGATTTTGTTTTCATTCGCCTGTATTCATTCCGGAAAAGTGCCAAGGGTAGGTAAGGGAAAGGTTAATTAATCCAGTGGCGAAAATCTCGATAAATATTGCATGGTAGAGTAGTAATTTGGTTGATTGATTTGATCTTGCAAGTTGGACATCGTCGAATACCCCAAATTGTCATCAATTAGAAAAATCTGTTCATTAACTAATAAAATTTTTACCGCCGCTGGTTTTATGGTACCTACGCACTCTGTAGTAGTAATAGTCCACTCATTTAAATGAGTAATTAATGACCAAACTTGTTTGCGTTCTTCACGGTACTTATTAGCGCTACAATCGGACAACCTTCAAAAAGACTGTTGGTATCTGGCTTGCCTGGACACAAAGTTCAACCTGCACCCAAAACATGACCATGTCAGAATCTAAATTACAATATAGATTACTGACGGGTTTTTCTGCATCAATCCAATATTTTTTATCAGGCACCGAAAAGTAACTGGGACTCTTGAATGTGACAAGCCAAAAGTATCAATGTTCCAGCGCTGACGGGTTGTACAACCAATTGTGCGAGTTGTGCCCCTTCCAGCGCATGGAGTTATTTACCCGGTTGTGTCAGGTTGTTTAACTTTTCTAATGTATTTGCTGTTTGGTTTTTTCCCCGTGAAAACTCGGTTGTAACTTGGCTGAGTGTGAAACCTACCAAATCAGACCTGTAATTGGTCTGCTGTAATTGGTATATAGCAGAAAGATATTTCTGGAATGGTTGAAATGTTTCAATTACATTCATTTCCAAAAGCTGTACAACAAATTTAACTCAAGTACCAAGGAAGATCGAGCAGCCCAACAAATTTCTGGTTGTAGAAAGAAATATTGGTATACCTCTCCTCTCTTCCCACCAATGGGCGATGGCACGTCGTGCTGGGTGGGGATGAAGAAAGGTTTGGAAGGCTGCTTCAGGCCAAGGAACAGTTGAGTTTCTTAACTGGGACAAGTGCCAGATAAATAACAACTAAAAAGGAACAGGAACAAATTGTAGATGAATCTGAAATGTACTAGGAGTCCTTGTGTCAAGGGTCTGCAGTTGCTCTAGCAGATTGCGCCCTCAGCACCATGCTTACCACTGCTAGATTATGAGAGCATCAACAGCCCTTTTAGTATTGGCTTGCGATCTTCCCTAGGTTAAGGTAATATAAAAGCCCTGTTCGGTGTAGATGTGCCAGAGAAATACTACTCGCTATCTAAGCCCTGCTGAATGAAGGGACATTCATTCCGGCATTAATGGCTGTTTCCTCGTTGTTTGCAGCGGGAGGGAGTAGTATAACCCGTGGGGTGAGCTCTCCTATTTACTGTGACTCACTTTCTTGAATTGGGGTGAGATACAAACTGGACACTGGCCTTGGGCATGAAAACATGGGTCATTATGGGGCATGGGGTAATTATTCAACCTATAACCAACCAAAAAGTACAATGTCCGTCCGCCAAGCATGTGGGATATTATTTTCTACTAAATTTTGGACGCTGAAGGTATTGGAATGAGTCCGGGGTTTCTCATAGTTTTGTCTAGACCCCTCATGTTGTTGGGCATGGTTACTTAGGTAGATTACTCATGGATTAACCTATTTCCAAATTCTTGCCTACTAATTATTTCGTAATATGATGCACATCACCGAGTAGGTACATCTGATACGTATTCAGTACCCTTCCATCTGCGTAACTACGGAATTCTTATTAAAAGCCTACCCAACCTCATCAGTCAAGTCCATCAATCAGTCAAGTGATATTGGTGTTGAAGCTACAGCCTCGTTTTCCAATCATTTTGACTGTGACCCGTAATCTCATGACTCAACGTATTTAATTTAACTTGACAATTGAGTACAGTTTTTACCGGTTTGCAGGCAAACGTTTTTTATTGTTATCTCAGTACTTGATAATTTTCAATTGTCATCTGAACGTGAAATTTTGAGAAAGTCGTATTAATATGTAGTAAACGAGGAACCGATTCGCCAAGTCTCTTATAAAAACGCTGAATATTCATCAAAAACGATTCATTGTTCCTAGGAGCGAGGGTATGGGGAAAGTAGTGAGTGTGGAATGTTCAGAAATCATTCCAATCAATTCAGCGTCTGAAATTTAATGGTAGGGGTAGGTCTTCCCAAAGTCTTCTCGGAAACCCACTTTAGAAATATGTGGGTAGGTGTCTGCATACGTTGAGAGCGCCAGTCGGTCATGGGCACACTTCATAGGATTCAGAGTTGCTAACTTATTAACAAATGATACCCCACATACCTAATTTCCAATAAAACGTAGCAAATTCTTTCACAGGGGTTGGTTATTCCTCGGACCAGGAGCATGGAGACTGATTCCAATCGATTCAGAATTCATGTAGTAGGAAATGATACCCCACAGGGCTGAGACCAGAAATCTCGAAACCCCACAATCGAAATAGACAGATGTATACCCATTTTGACCCATGACCTCTTCCGGTGAGCGCCAATCGTTCCGGAGCCGTCTGATTGGTTTGAGCGTCCAAAATGTAGTCGAAATGATACCCCACATGTCTAGATCGCCAAAAACCTCCAAAATTCATTTTTCGAAGGACACATTTTGATCCCTACTCACCCAAAATTTGGTCTGATCGGGATGAAAAGTTTTGAAAACCAACTAGAGTCGGAGAGAGATCTCTGACCTACTTCGAACGTGGCGTTTTGAGATTATCGGGGATATCCCTCACCTCGGGGAAGTGGGGTATCATTTTCCACTAAATTTCGATCGGAATGAGTCCTGGACACTCCACACTCAATTTCTTCCCCTCTAAAGAATAATGAACCATTGTGGAAGAATTTATTTTTAGTTTCAATCATAACATTTAAGAGATGTAAATTATCATATATTGTGGCAAATCGGAGAGATCAACTTCTGGCATGAAAACATGGGTTCAAGGATCATGGGTTTGGTTAATCTTTCCAGATGAGTAACAGGTTTTCTGGTTGATTGTTCCTTGAATAATCAACCTATGTTTTCATGCAGAAATGTTAATCTCTCCGACTCGGCCCAAAATTAGCAACGTTTATGTACGAGTTTTTAACATTACACTTGTTTTCCTCGCGCGGGGCACCAGTTCTCATGGATGACATGTATCAACGTGGGTTAATATTATTACATTTATTATCTTAGTTAGGAATACACTAAAATAAATCCGCAAAATAATTGTCCGAGCTCCCTTGTTCTAACCGTTCGTCTGTAAACGTGGGTTAGAGATGAGCAAAATGACCGTCCATAAATGTGCCAAAAGCCTTGTGATTTCGGCAATGAATATCTTTTACGGTACTGATGCTGGAAAAGGGATGTTTCCTTACTCCGAAAAGTTGATCTGAATCGCTAGTAAGCTCCGTGAACTGAATGGAAAGTTTGGTCGTTAATTATTGTTATCTGAAACCTCGGAGGAAAAAACATAGTTACGTCAGCATTTTTTTCGCAACTTCTTCCGCAATAAGTGGGATATATCTTTGGCTAGAACTCCCAGTTCTTCCAATCCGGGTGAAAATATTTTCTTTTAATTCTACCACGTGTATTTCACTCCGTGAAAAAGGCTTCAACTACGCTTTCTATTAGTGTTCTGTTATAATCCATTATGTTGACCTCCTATAATATAGTCCTGTCCCCTGGTGAAGCTTGTTTTCGTGTAGACTAGAGCCTGCAAGACCCTGAGGTCGTGAAGGTGGGGTTGCCTCGTGTTTCAGCCCGAAAGTTTCGTTTGACATTGATTTATAAATCCTGCGCCTGGGTCAACCTTTTTATCCAAATAGTGGTTCAGCTAAGCCCTCAACCCTCAAACTCCACTGAATCGATGATAATGTTCCCTTGTGATCCCCCGGTGTCCCCTTTAGGGAAATCACGCGCCCGAGCGCCCTCACTCGCCGGGTTTTATTTATTTTTTTATTAATACTTGGCCACAAATGTTTTCAAGCTCTGCTGTTCTCGAACCTTCCTTTACAATTTCGCATGGATGCATTGTTTTTATTTTATAGTATTTTTATTGCGCCAAGTTTACACTTATCAACAATATTTTTTTTACCTTAAATACCACGGGCAATATAGTGTAATTAATATAATATAGTAGTATTTAAGGATGGATTGTGATAAATTTCCTTTTGCTCACAATCCCGATTGTGGAACGAATTGAACGTGAGAGGAGAGGACCATGAGAGAAAGGACTTGGTCTGCTCAAGTATTCATGTTACCGTCTCAGTTCGATTTCTTTCTCGTATGAAATACAAACCTACCTTCCCTCTCTTTTATAGATGTTGTGGGTAACCTCATTTTTCATTAAAAGGCGGTTGGTCCTTGCATGACCGCTATGTGTACAATCTTATCGATACTAGCTGCATCGTCGAGGACCCCGTCAACTACGTTCTCCGTCCGCTGAAAGTTAGTCAGTCTATCCATCACGACTAGACAGCAATTGAAGACTTGTTATTCCTAAGGGAAATCTTTTTACTGCGTAAGTTTCCTCGACTGTTTCGTGTTGTTCTTTCTGCTCCCTCATCCCTGGTTCACTTCTACTGGAGTCTGTATTTATTTTGCACTCTTCTGATGGTTGTACGAAGCTCTCAAACTGAACACCACTAACGCCACCTCCTGTTAGCTTGATTACTCCGATCCTTTCTAATCTACCTCAGCAATTAGGATGTGTCCGTGGTGGACCGCCTTGTCTCCTCCGTTCGTGTTCCGAATCGTCCACGTGGTCACCAGTAGTTGCCTGGCGGTATGTTCTGCTCAGTAATTTCCAGTGTGAGCTAGGCCGCTTGTTCGTCCCATCCCTTCCGCCCTAGTCTCTTAGCTACAAATAAAGCTCAGTGCATTCCATGTGATGTCATTGCTCTCGATTTAGGTTGGTTATTCCGTACACAGTCCGCAGTCCACGCTGTTTATGGTGTAGAAAAATGTCTAAAAATCTGCAATTCTGGTAAACTGTTTTCCATATATTCGACGATCTAGGCGTGTGGGGTATCATTTTCCACTAACTTCAATCGGAATGAGTCCGGGACATTCCTTACTCGCTGTTTCCCCCATGCTCCTGGTCCAAGGATTGACCAACCCTAGTGAAAGAATTTGCAACGTTTTCTTCTTTGCCTCGTTTAATACTGTTGGGCCTTGCGTAGAACTAAAAAGAAACAATCACCGAGATACTGACCGTTTTTGTCGCGTATGATGGCAGATTTGAATGATTGAAGGTAGATAGCCACACCCGCACTCTCTCTAAATACCACTTTTTTAAGCAGGAAAAACCTCACTAAATGTGCGAAAAGCCTCGAGTGCGTTCCACCAACACATTCTCCCATTTGGCGACCCAACTCCGGTTGAGCGAGGTTTTGGACTGCTGAAAATGCACTGTTCTGTAGACTTGTCGTTGACTATGGTTGTGATGAACAAGGCGAGAGCTGACACTAACGGACAGCATCCAGTTTTAATTGAAAAAAATCTCTCCATTTGAATGAGTAGAAATTGATTGAAGTAAACACCTCAACTTTATCTGAAGCTGACCAAGAAAAGTCTCTCCGAACGGCTGCAAACATCAAGAAATGAAACATTCTATCAGAACTATGAACAGAGGGATCGCCGAACTGTTGCCCTGGTGCTCCACTCATAGAATGAAGGTAAATTCGTCCAAGTCCTTGGCTATCCAATTGTTGTCGGTTACCCCAAACTACATCAACCTCACAGAACTACAAACTCAAACTTTCGTAGTCAAGTACTTTGTGCTGTCCTTTGACGGTGACCTTAGCTTGGTGATCGACAAAAAGATGTCCTGGGAATCTCACATTTCTGCGGTCTGTAGCTTTGCCGGCTTGCTTTCCCCCGTAAAGTTGCACGTTGTTGCGCGATTTCGAATCTGCTCTGGCCACTTTCTGCGACCTAAATGGGTACAAATCCTTCGGCTGCAGAGTGCATTGATTATGAGGTCTTTCTACAGGCTGAAGATATCAGATCACGTTACAAGACTGCCGCAAGCTTGGCTTGTTGAAAATCTTAGACGGGGCTAGATTGGCTGACGAGACTATGCTGTTCAAGCTCCTGAAATGCAGCAACCCCTTGCAGCAGTGTCTAACCTGAAGGAGCGGCTTGGCTTCCTCAGCGCGGTGCCGAGAAACGCGCCTTGCTGTCATTCGAGCTCCCCTGTGTAGGACATTGATTCTTTGCTGCGCTTCTACGAGATCGTTCAACGAGTGTGCTGACTTTCAATACGAAATCGCGTTTCGTACTGTCATTCGTGTTGTTTTATTTTAAAAGAACTACACGAAGATGATATTGGAACGACGCAAAGAACTCTAAGCAAGAAGATTTAATCCATGTTCTTTTTTTCTCTGTATTGATTGAATTTTATTCTAATTTTGATACAATGATTGTGAGGCATAATATTATGTATATTGCAAAGTTAATGTAAGAGAGGACCTTATGGTCCTAATCAAACCTAGATTCATTAATAAAATCAATCAAACAATCTGTTCTGCTGCAATTTTAATGTTCATACTATAAAATCCTAATCCTCTGTGACATATATCAACATTTTACGCATTACGAAGTTCTTCATGTGTCTACAGTACAAACTGTAAAATGCCTTGACTTGTTTTAAGGACACAAAATAAATTGTTAACGCAACATCCACTGCACCCTTATTCCTTTATCCTTGCTTACCGTTGTAAATATCATCCCTCTCATATTCTTGGAGCTCGTTCGAGGATATCAGTCAATATTTGTTTTAGGTAATATGTGTTCCTTTTGTTTCAATATTTGTACCAGCTCCCATGTACATGTTTTCAATTTTCGAGGGAAAAGTTATATTTGACCTATTTCGTATTTTTCATATATTCTCGCTCATTGGACGACGAATCAGTGTAGATTGCTTCTTCAAAATGTACTTGTTCGTTGAACTGAATAAATGGAATTTACTAGGTTCAACCAGAAAATCAATTTCATGCTCGGGTGTTTGATCGGTTTTCCTCCTACGGTTGAAACGGATTGTGAGTCTGCTCTTTTCAACTTCGAGAAGATTAGAAAGCTATCAGAGTCGATGGTGTCTCGAGGAGGGCTTTTAGACTTCCTGCTGTTAAATTGAATGTCAGCGATGACGGAGGCCCTTTATTTATCTTGGACTCGGAACTTGGGTTAGCACCGGCACGAAGCGTGAACATTTCTCTTCGCGATACCCTCAAGGAATCTTCTCAGAGGGGCAAGAAAAAATCAATACTTTCATCTTGTAACCCAAACTGAAGGTGTTATATCGCAGCCCGGAGTTTTCAGAAGGTCAAAATGGAGTATTTAGATGTATTATGAGATTTATTTTGATAAGCATTCGGGAAGCTCGACTTGGTGGCGACAGACACGAGGTTACTAATCTCTCTGGCTGTCTGGTTAATCGATTCCAGTTGGTATTGGCTTTAGGCCCTGCTAAAGGACCCCATACACTAGGGAATTTGGATCGGCGAACTTGGTTCTTGCGAATCTTCAATCTTGGTTAAAAACTTTGTTCGGTTCGTCCGCCAGGGCGCACCAAATTCGCCTGTGTGTGGGCATAGGCGATCCTTGTTCGCCATTTCAGGTGATATAGCTGTTCTAAGTAGTGTATCTCTCTTACCAAGCTTTGAAACACTCATCCCTAGACCCCGAAATAAACTGAAGTAACGAACAATTGTTCGCTCTCCCCACTACAGTGTGTGTGGGACAAACCCTGCATGAACTTGATTCGGGGAACCGATTTCGCCGATCCAAGTTCCCTAGTGTATGGGGCCCTTAAAGGCTGAGTGTGACTTGTTCCTGACTCAAATTGTTGCCTCAGATCTTGTGGGTGGTGGGAAGGGAAGCTGGCAGATGGAGGCCCCGTTCCAGGACGGAGTTCATGGTGGCTGCACTGTCAGTTGCACGTGCAAGCTTAGTGTCAATCGCTCTGTCTTTGTGAGGCTGCTGTGCATCGTCAGCCAGCAATCCGTTCTTTGAGAGAACATGCCGAATGTAACGTTCACCCAATGAGGAGGTGCAATAATCAGCGTCTGCTGCCAGAGTTTGACCAAGGAAGAGTTTGCTGACCTGGAAGTTTGACATCTGGAAATTCCCTCTTTGCCTAATCTGGAAGAGCCGTTTCAGGAACTGAGAGATGGGCAAAAAGAGTCTGTTGACCTTGCCTTCCTTCCCTCTTTACCTCTCACTCTCTCGCACTCAGTGCCCTCCTTGCTGCTTGGAGTCACCCCCTGATTTATCCTGCATGGGTCTATTCATATGGAATGTGGGTTTTTAAGATTTCTGGTACCTAGGCGTGTGGGGTATCATTTTCCACTATATTTTGGACCCTGAATTATGTTGAAGGAATGTATCTCCATGCGCTTGGTCCGAAGTTTGCATTAGTCTCTATGCGCCTGGTTCGAGGAAACTAACCTGTGTTTTTTATTTTTTATTTATTTATTTTTATTTTTATTTTTATGGTTGATATTTTTAGAACGGTACACGATTTCGATTTCCTGTCATGCCTGGCCGATTTATTTGATGTATTACTTCTATCTTTCCTTGGCAGAAGCTTCTTGTACTAATCAGCTCTAAAAATCGCATAATATAACCTGATTTTTCTTGTTTGTTACAGATCCGCCTACGACAATGTAACCAAAACAAAGGTAGCAATTAAGAAGATCTCACCTTTCGAACACCAAACGTATTGCCAAAGAACACTGCGAGAAATCAAAATATTGACGAGGTTCAAACATGAAAACGTAAGTTTAAATCTCTTTTCGTTTTTTGATTGGTTATTCCTTGAATAATCAACCTGTTTTCATGCAAAAAGTCAATCTCTCCGATTCGGCAGAAAAAAAAATTTCTGGGCGTTTTAGGCTTTCTAGATCAAAATTCGCAAATGTCCGTCCGCAGCACGCCAACTTTGATAGTAGAAAATTTTCTAAAAATCTGAAATTTAGAGGGGTAGGGGTCGAGATTTTTGGTGTTCTAGGCGTGTGGGGTATTGTTTTCGACCAAATTGGGCTGAATTGGAAATGAGACAGGTCCCGGAACGATTGGAGCCTATTTTTGGAACCTTGGATCGGATGGTGTGGACTGCTGGTGAACATAGTCGGTCGCGATGTTCTCAGCTTACTAAACCAACACGCTTCCATCTTGTCGGATCGAGTGGGTTTGTGACGGGCTGTACAAATGCAATGTATACGGTTGTTTGCTTTGTAAAGAGTGTCCTCGAGCCGAGCGTTGGTTACACAACAGGTGGATCCCGTCCTTCCCGCATTAATTTCATTGCCTAGCTCTTCGCGCCCCTCTTGAGGTGTTTGTAGAGATTTATTCATGATATCACAAGTGGTCTCACAACCCGCGCCTGCGCGTGCTCTCGATACTAGGATGAAATAAATGTCGCATCTCTGACTAATCATCGCTCCCCAAGTTTGAAGTGCAAACAAAATAAGAATATTGAGAAAATGGTGTTTCTATTTTTTCATGCAAAATGAATCTCTCCTATTCGGCCCATTATTTTTTTCTACGCATTTCAAGTGGTCTAGATCAAAATATGAAAATGTCCGCACTCTGTCCACGCCGAATTTGGTAGCAGATATTCTAAAAATCTGAAATTATGGTCAGAACCATTTCCCGGCTTTACACGATCCTCAAAGCATTTCAGCCCAATCAAACCAAATTTGGAGGGGAGGAGTAGTGGTCAAAATTTGTTTTTCAAAGACGATTTTCGAGATCTTAGGCAATGTAGGCGTATGAGGTACTATTTTCGACGAAATTTTACGCTGAATCCAATGAAATTGGTCCTGGAATGATTGGCACCCACTGGACAAAGTTATGGGTCAAAATGGGTGTCTATTAGGTAATCTATCCATTTTGGTTGGTTATTCCTTAAATAATCAACCTGTTTTCATGCAAAAAGTCAATCTCTCCGATTCGGCCAAATTTTTTTTTCTGGACGTTTTAAGGTGTCTAGATCAAAAACCAAAATGTCCGTACGCCGTACGCCGACCGCGGTCCGCGCCGTTTTGGTAGTAGAAAATGTTCTGAAAATCTGAAATTATGGTCAGGGACCCTTTCCCGGCTTTGTTGGTCCTCAAAACTTGTCAGCCCGATCGGACCAAATTTCGGCCGGGTAGGGGTCAAAATGTGTTTTTTGAAAAATGGATTTTCGAGATTTCGGGCGATCTAGGCGAGTGGAGTATCATTTTCCACTAAATTTTGTACGCTGAATCGATTGGAGTGAGTCCCATGCTTCTGGTCCGAGTAATAATCAACCCCTGTGGACTAATTTGCAGCGTTTTTTCCTATAAAAATTATTCCACAATTGGCAGCAAGAGTTTGGGGATAACAGTGAGTTTGAAATGTCTCGGGACTCTGTGGGTTTTTAATATTTCATGGTACTTAGGCGCGTGGGGTATCATTTTCTACAATATTTTGGACGCTGAATCGATCAGAGTCCTTAACACTTGCAATTTGCCGATACTGTGGCTGCAAGGACGAATCAACCCTTGTAAAAGAATTTGTGGCGTTTTTATCTAGATCTCATGATCGCAAACTTTAAATATCGGTGGCATTTATAGAGGTTGACCATGAAAACATAATTTGATTATTCATGGAATAATAAACCAAAACTTGGATCTAAAAGTGAAATAGACGAATTTTATCCAAATGAATGTTGCTAAAAGGGTATTGGCACTGGGATTTGAAGTAGTTTTTCTCTCGCTGAATATAACAATGTCACTCCGCATCCTCTAGGATTACTCAGCAATTCTCTAAAATTTTCAAGAGGAGCAGACGAGTCCGAAACGTGCAGCTTCAATTTCAAACGGTTAACGTTTCACGGCTGATCTCTTGGTTCGCGCTGCCAATGCTTTTATTGGCCCAGATTTTTGGGCGGTTTGTTTATTTGTGCTCCTCTTTGAACTCACCACATGTATCATCTCAGCTTTCTGATGCTTTTGCTGACCGTCTTCCTCGTTCATCCTTCTTGCAGCCTCTCTACGGCAAATTAAAGATAATTTCGCGATTCTTTAATTACTCGATACGGCTCCGATATTATTGGGGCCTTTTCTTTATAAAGCTACAGTTTCCTCACTGCCAGATTCTTGCTCAATTTGCCAGCATCTTAGCAAAACGTATCCGTACTTTTAGTTATCTTGTGAAAAGTCTCAGGAGAACCTACATGTATGTTTAATTTTCCTCTCAAAAATTGAGGATAGTATTCTCTTGTCGATACCTGGCTACTTGACCTCCTTTGTTTTATAAATAATTTCCGTTTTGCCAATTGAAAGTCACGTAGCGACAAATTCGTTCGAACAGCTCCCGCTGATTGGTCGGGTGAAAGGTCCACGCACGTGGCGGAACTGCCAACGTTTATTTTATCTCTAAAATAATTCCCGTTCCAACGGAAAGTCCTCAATTTTCCCAACGTATTATAACCACTCTCCTCCGTTTTTTGCAGATAATTGACATAAGGGACATCCTTCGCTCGGAATGCATCGATCAAATGAGGGATGTGTATATCGTACAGTGCCTCATGGAGACGGATTTGTACAAATTGTTGAAAACTCAAGTAAGAACCTTGTCATTTTCCTTTCGTGACGTACTCAGCTACTATTCCCATCTCTTATGCTTCTATTTTATTTCATTGTAACTCTCCGGGCTCTCTCATGTCCACAGAGGTTAAGCAATGATCACATCTGTTACTTCCTGTACCAAATTCTCCGAGGCCTCAAGTACATTCACTCAGCCAACGTGCTCCATCGGGACTTGAAGCCTAGCAACTTGTTGCTAAACACAACGTGTGATTTGAAGGTGAGATTTTCAGACGTATGTTAGGATGAAAATAAAATAAAATTGCCCCAGAGCTTTAAAAATCTTTTCAGTCTCTCTTGAAGATTTCACAGTTCTTCTTCATTTTATTTCCTTTCTGTGCGCATAATATAAGCATTGATAACCCGCAGTTCCTCGCCTTTATCGCCGTCGCAAGTTGAGGGTCAGTTCTAACAACACCACTGAAACAAAGAACCTAGAAAACAATTTTATTCTGAAATATTCAATTATATGGAATCAATGTTATTCAATTTTATTATTTTATTCTTCTTTATTCTCACTCAGGAATTTTTTTTAAAATATTTTTTTATTGCACCAAGTAATACAACTTATAAGCAATGTTTGTTTGATAGGGGTTACATTGATGGAAAAATGATAAAGCTAAGATACATAACTTAGTTTATATAGTTCTTGAAATTGATGTGCGATTGATCGCACCACCATTTACTGACAGCACAATGCACTAGCAGTTTCACAGCCTCACTCCCACAGGTCATGTGGTATTGTCCGTTTTAATCGTCTGAGGAGGTCATCGACGTCAAGTAGCTGGACTGCCTCTTCGTTGACATGACCTCTGAGCCTCTCTTGATGGGCTAAAGTTTGGCGTTTGATGACTTCATCGACCGTTTGAACCTGTAGTTCCAGGTGCAGACGAGCATTCTTGGTATAGCGGTACGCGTCAGCACATGAGCGCAGCACATTATTTTGAAAGCGCTGAATGATTTGGCGATTACTTGGAGCGGTACAACCCCACAGTTGAGCACCATAGGTCCAGACTGGCTTGAGGACCTGATTGAACAATGTAAGCTTATTGTGGAGAGACAGCTTTGAGCGTCGTCCCATAAGCCAGTATATTTTCCTGAATTTCGTGAGAAGTTCTGCTTTTTTCTTCTTGACGTGCTCTTTCCAGCGGAGTCGAGCATCCAGAGTCATGCCTTAATATTTGGCTTCATTGGCATGTGGTATCACCTGATTGTTGAGATGTATCGGGACATAGTCGATTCTTTTGTTGGGGAAATCAACATAGACTGACTTCAGCTCATTCATTTTTGTCCTGAATTTTTTTGTCCAGTTTTGGAGGTGGCTTAGCGATCTTTTGAGCTTCGGTATCGTGCCGTGGTTTGTTTCACCAGTGGCTAGAATTGCAGTATCATCTGCAACTGTGGCCAGAGTGTTCTCTTCCCTTTCTGGTAGATCGCTGGTATACAGGACGTACAAGAGTAGGCCAAGTACGCTTCCCTGTGGTACTCCAGCTTGTATCCTTGTTGCTTCGGAATACGCATCTTCATATGTAATCCGGAAGAATCGATCTGATCGGTATGATTGCAGCAATTCGGCATATTGTGCTGGGAGTCTCAGGAATTAACGTATAAATTATGAGCCAAAAAGTGTTGTAGCTGTAGATTTTCTCCAATACAAAAATCGTCTAGAATACTCATTGTTAACAGTGGTAATAAACTCCATAGACATGGAACAATTCCGTTTAGATTTGACGTTTTCTGAACGTTTTGAGGTTACGTGATGTTTCTTGCGTTGAAAGAAAGGTTTTGGTTTATTCTGTACGCTGTTATGCCTGAAATCAATCTCTTAGAATTGCCCGAAACTTTGATTACTTCGTGTCTGATCTCGTCATGACTAAAAATGCCCATCCACCACCCGCTCCGCTTGTTGGCTGCAAGACTCTGTTTACAAATTTGGTTTTTTGGTTGGGTCAGTGAAGCTGGGTTCTCATGGACGCAGCCATCCTGTAGGAGCAGCAGAAATTCAACTCAACTGCCGGTGATAACGTCGGTTAATTTTACTTGGATCATTATTGAATCGTTCCTGGGGAATTTAGGACAGGTGCAGGGTGAATTTAGGTAAGCTATTGTTTTGACGAATAATTATGTTTATTTGCATGTTTCGATAAGGCGCCAATATTGGTCGACGAGCGCTTGATTAACAGCGAGTAGGGCGATGTCCATTGCCTAAATCTATCCCAACGTTGTTGGCCTCAACAACTCCGAGGAATATTTCAAAATATTGCTTAGCCTCTCAATGCAGAACTGCAATGGTTCTGGGCTCTACCTACCTCTTTACAAGAGTTCCCTGCACACTGGCGCGGCTGTTGATTGCCGCTCATTAGTCCATCATCGTAACGTAATTTTTTTAAGGGGAAACTGTTCACCTGGGTAGCTTAGTGTTGGAGGTTTTCTTCTAGCCGCTACTTTCTGCTGCAAGCAGACGAATGAAAAACCGTCGGATGCTATGAATATCAAGTCATTGAGCACTTGGTGGTACGTACTGGTTTGATATGGCTCCAGATTCCGAGCTATCTTTCTATGAATGAATTACGTTCATTGACCAGAAACTATTGCTAAGCAGCATACGGCTTTGTGGCGGGCAGTGTAAAGCAGCACACAAAGGCCGTATCCCGAGGGTGGCGCCATGAACGCAAGTCACATTATTTGTGCCTTTGACATAGCTTCAAAAAGGACTGCTAACTAAGAGAGAAGAGAACCAAATTAAAAATCAAGGCCTACACCTCAGAAAAGCGGGCTTGAGCGCATCCCTAACGAGCTATCACTTTGGTACGCGGGGCATTGCTGTGATGAATATCTGTCTGAATTCAAAACTCACTCTTCATTATACATGTTACTCAACAATATTACTTTTCACCAACCTTTCATTTGAATTTCTTTGGCCGTGATGGCTCGTTCTGTTGAAAACTAGTACTTGACTGGTTTAGATTTTCTCCTGCGGTATTAGTTTCTAAGGTATGTGTACATTATGCCTTCTCGGGGTCTCACCGTCCCGATTCAGGTTGGATTGACCATTGGCACACAGGCTACACTCCTAAAACTTTTACTTAAAAAAAAATAAATAAATAAATAAAAAAAATAAAATAGAAAAAAATAAATGCGATGTGCGTAGATTTGCGAATGATTTAACGTCAAGAACTTGGAATGAGTTGGGTCACACGATTTTTCCTAACAATTGGTCACATAATTATGTAAATCAAAGCGTTCATAGTTGGCAAAATTCGAAGTAAATAGTACTGATTTCGAAAGACCATAATTTTGGAGGATTTGAATAGCGTTGAAACCAACCATAGCAGTTTTTAAGTCTCCTTGGCTGACTCAACATTATTGGATGTATGAATATGATTGCGACTATAAGCAATTTTACTGGTTATGAGAAATAGAAGGGGTTTTCTGTTGGATTTTTATCGGGACGGTACTCAACGTAAAACGCTCATAATGACCAAAGTACCAATTTTCCATGTGCACAAACAGACTATATTTGCTCTGCTGGTGGCGTTTGCTGAAAAGCTATTTGTACGTACGAACATTTCATTGGTTCCTCACTAATTCCAAGACCGCATTTAGGTTTACTGTTGAAGGCTAATGAACATTTCAATTTTCAATTATTGTTATTTCGTAGGAAATCCTACGACCCAATGACGTCTCAATGAACTTCCTCAGGCTTGCCTTGGAGCTCATTTCTCTTAAACTCCTCCCTTTGATGTTTCATGTTCCCAATTATTATTTTTCATTGCTATTGGTTATGTACTGTAGAGTTGGCAATACTGTTTTCAAAAATAAAAACTGAAATTTGTCTGGGTTTTTGGCTGTTTAGATTTGTGACTTTGGTCTCGCGAGGGTCGCCGATCCCGATCACGATCATACAGGATTTCTCACAGAATATGTAGCGACGCGATGGTACCGAGCACCAGAAATCATGCTCAACTCTAAGGTAATTAATTCCCCGAGTTACGTGAAGCCTTAAAACACATGGCAGCCATCTTGTGGTTGAATCACCTCTCGCAATTAACCCTCATTGTCGGTTGCACCTTGCAGGGCTACACTAAATCCATCGATATCTGGTCTGTGGGTTGTATCCTCGCAGAAATGCTGTCCAACCGCCCCATATTCCCGGGCAAGCATTACCTCGATCAACTGAATCACATCTTGGGAGTCCTCGGATCGCCAACGCCTGACGATTTGGAAAGCATCATCAACGAAAAAGTATGCCCATTGAAAATTAAATTGACGTTACGATAAAATTTATATATTTTACTCATGGCTGTTCTTTTGGTGTTTGGATGCAGGCAAGAAGTTACCTGCAGTCTTTGCCATTTAAACCCAAGGTCCCGTGGGCCAAGATTTTCCCCAACGCTGATCCCAAAGCGCTTGATCTCCTGGACAAGATGTTGACGTTCAACCCTCACAACCGTATTGTTGTTGATGACGCCTTGGCCCACCCATATTTGGAACAATACTACGACCCTGCTGATGAGGTTTGTAAAACTGATCACGTCATCGTTTTCCGTTGCATGTTGTCAAATTGTACATGCTTGGAATCAGATTTGTTCTGGAAGTTCTCAAACTCATGGGAACTGGGACGGAGAATCGTGGACGTTCTGGTTTTTTTTTCAAGTGTTCAGCACTGCGAACAGTTTCGTTACTGATAGTTGGTATTTTAATCAATATACGGACAGCAATAGAAACCGATAGGTCAAAATCAGTGGAACGGTGCACTACCAAACGAAGCTAACAAAAAATATTGCAAAATGCGTATGCGCAAGAGTTTTGTTTTCGTCAGATTTTAAATAAGTATTTGGAAGTCTGTCTGAAATATTCAGAACAGGGATTTCATAACACCGCAAACGGATGTTCCGGCAATGATAACAACAGCACTTGAGTGTACACGCATGCGCTGTACTAGCTGAACGGTGCGCTGAGAATAAACCCTCATTTTCCTCAAAATTGTATAAAATACACTCCAAACTGATGTTGCCAATAATTGTACGTCATGAAAACCTGTTGAATTTCAAAATTACCCGCCTAAATAATTCGCTTTTTGTTGTTATTATATTATCATACCTACGGTTTACCTTAAACCGAATGTCAATAATAACACATCGAGACTCATTTCAATCGATTCAGCGTTTAAAGTTTGGTGGAAAATGATATCTCACACGCCTAGGTACCAGAAATCTCGATAACCTACATTCAAAATTGGTAGATAGATACACATTTTGACCCATAACCTCTTCGGGTGGCCGCCAATCGTCCCGGGACCCGTCTCATTGGATTCAACGTCCAAAATTTAGTCGAAAATGATACCCCACACGTCTAAGTACCAAAAATATGGAAACCCCACTTTCGAAATGGGTAGTTAGGTACCCATTTTGAGCCATGCCTTCTTCTTGCATGCTTCTTTGGGTGGATGCCAATCGTCCCGGGACCCATTTCATTGGATTCAGCGACCAAACTTTAGTCAAAAATGATACCCCACACGCCTAGATCGCGTTAAATCTAGAAAATCCATTTTTCGAAAAACACTTTTTGACCCAAAAACCACCAATCGGGACCAAATTTGGTCTGATCGGGCTGAGAAGTTTTGAGGACCAACTAGAGCCAGAAACGAACCCCTGACCAAAATTTCAAATTTTTAGAAAAATTTCTACAACCAAAATCGGCGTGGACGGTGGACAGATCTGATATTTGGTTATTTTGATCTAGACTCCTTGAAACGCCCAGCAAAAGATTTTGTGACAAATCGGAGAGATTCACTTTTTGCATGAAAACATGTTGATTATTCAAGGAATAACCAACCAAAAGCCAAGATTGGTACAAAGAAGGATCCCTTGCCCCCCTTGGGCCAGCCTACGCGCCTAGACTGGCTCCTTGAATGATCCTTGTTAACTCCTGGCATTATTTTGCTTCATGAAATTGATCCCAGATGACGAGAAAACCAGTTAGGGTGAAATGTAACTTGTGATCACCTACTCTCATATTGCTAAGGCTATTAGGCCTTATCAAGTTGACTAATTGTCACCATATCATTTCTTGGCCTGCTTTCCAAACTTTGATTGTAGGATTTGCAACCAAGTTTTCTATTTGATCTTGTGTTATCAATATCAATTTTTTACTGGTTTAACAAAATGTATTCCCCCTAACTGTCCTAGCGCATGAGCAGATAAGCTCAAAATTTAATGTTGGGTCTTCAGCTGTTAAGAGGGTGAAAGGGTGGGGACATCTTTGATAAACAGTCACACATGTACTCTTTTGACTTTCAGAGACACTTACCTTTCGTATAGGACTGAAACAAAATAGTTCTCAACAATATCGTCAACATCCTACTTTTTGGGATCCCATTTGTAATGTCACCTCCACTGCGTCAGAATCTGACAATTATAATTGCTTCATTCTGTTTCCAGCCCGTGGCAGAGGAACCCTTCCGATTAGCGATGGAACTTGACGACTTACCCAAAGAAACGTTGAAGAAGTACATTTTCGACGAAACAGTTCTATTCAAACAGAAGAATCCAAATATATAGACTGGTAAGTGTTTACCGGTTACTGCTTGCTGTCATTTGAATGTACTTCTCCACTAAACGGTTTTCAATTTCCAGCCTAGTCAAGCCATTGGAATCTCCAAGGTATTTTCATTGTGAAGAAAGAGGAAGTCTACTTATCTAAATATTATTGTTACTCTACTCCGCAATATTCTAAGTGTATCATTTTTACTGTGCTAACTCTACGTTGTTTTAGTGCTCGATTATTTAGACTCATTCGTCCCCGTCCCCTCTTCAGCGGTCTTTTTTGAAAGGTCAATTTTCAGATGAGATTCCCTCATTTTTGTCGATAAAACAAAAAAGTACTCGTCTTTTGCCCTCCGAAACCCTGATAACGCGTAATGAAGTATTCTGGTTTGAGCCCTAGTCATGTTTGACATTATTTACCTATCTTAGCAATTATTGACGTGCATTTTTGACCGTGTTTATCGATGTCTTGACGATATTCCATTTTTGAAATTCATAGTTAGGTAAAAGTTGTCAGTGTTTTGTCGATGGTTTACTTCACGTTTCAAGTGAGTAGCTGTCTGCATGACGATTGGACTCTTTCAGTCTTTCAGATTTTAATTTAACCCAATAGCAACAATAATGTAAAACACCTAAACCCCCTCTCCCCCACACACACACTCACAAATTTAATGTGATACGTCAGAAAGGAGGCAGAGTTCAACAGTTCCACTCCTTGCATTAATGGACATTGGTCCAAAACTCCTCTTTCATGCCCAAAAACTCTTTGCAACCCAATATCTCCATCAACCACAGTTGGTTGCCTGCTCTAGATTAGTGGGGACGGAGACAGCCAGCGTTTTTGTGCTGACACCTTGCAGTCACACAGAGATGCCCATGACGAACATGAGGTAACCAATACAGAAAGATTTCTTAGAGGAGACAGAGGTATTCTTCAGAGGAATCCAACAACCAGAGATGCCATGGAGCGGTCCATTTGGCTGTCTTGTCTTTGATTGGCTCTAAGTGGGGTGGCGGCAGGCTTGCGGTTGCCTGCTCTAGATTAGTGGGGACGGAGACAGCCAGCGTTTTTGTGCTGACACCTTGCAGTCACACAGAGATGCCCATGATGAACATGAGATAACCAATACAGGAAGGTTTCGTAGAGAAGACAGAATTATTCTTCAGAGGCATCCAACAACCAGAGATGCAAATGGAGCTGTCCATTTGGCTGTTTTGTCTTTGATTGGCTCTTAGTGGGGTGGCGGCAGGCTTGCGGTTGCCTGCTCTAGATTAGTGGGGACAGAGACAGCCAGCGTTTTTGTGCTGACACCTTGCAGTCACACAGAGATGCCCATGACGAACATGAGGTAACCAATACAGAAAGATTTCTTAGAGGAGACAGAGGTATTCTTCAGAGGAATCCAACAACCAGAGATGCCATGGAGCGGTCCATTTGGCTGTCTTGTCTTTGATTGGCTCTAAGTGGGGTGGCGGCAGGCTTGCGGTTGCCTGCTCTAGATTAGTGGGGACGGAGACAGCCAGCGTTTTTGTGCTGACACCTTGCAGTCACACAGAGATGCCCATGATGAACATGAGATAACCAATACAGGAAGGTTTCGTAGAGAAGACAGAATTATTCTTCAGAGGCATCCAACAACCAGAGATGCAAATGGAGCTGTCCATTTGGCTGTCTTGTCTTTGATTGGCTCTTAGTGGGGTGGCGGCAGGCTTGCGGTTGCCTGCTCTAGATTAGTGGTGACGGAGACAGCTAGCGTTTTTGTGCTGACACCTTGCAGTCACACAGAGATGCCCATGACGAACATGAGATAACCATTACAGAAAGGTTTCGTAGAGAAGACAGAAATATTCATCAGAGGCATCCAACAACCAGAGATGCCAATGGAGCTGTCCATTTGGCTGTCTTGTCTTTGATTGGCTCTTAGTGGGGTGGCGGCAGGCTTGCGGTTACCTGCTCTAGATTAGTGGGGACGGAGACAGCCGTTCTTTTGTTGACACCTTGGAGTCACATAGGGATGCCCATGACGAACATGAGATAATTAATACAGAAAGGTTTCGTAGAGAAGACAGAAGTATTCTTCAGAGGAATCCAACAACTAGAGATGCCGATGGAGCGGTCCATTTGGCTGTCCTGTCTTTGATTGGCTCTTAGTGGGGTGGCGGCAGGCTTGTGGTTGCCTGCTCTAGATTAGTGGGGACAGAGACAGCCAGCGTTTTTGTGCTGACACCTTGCAGTCACACAGAGATGCCCATGATGAATATGAGATAACCAATACAGAAAGGTTTCGTAGAGAAGACAGATGTATTCTTCAGAGGCATCCAACAACCAGAGATGCAAATGGAGCTGTCCATTTGGCTGTTTTGTCTTTGATTGGCTCTTAGTGGGGTGGCGGCAGGCTTGCGGTTGCCTGCTCTAGATTAGTGGGGACAGAGACAGCCAGCGTTTTTGTGCTGACACCTTGCAGTCACACAGAGATGCCCATGACGAACATGAGATAACCAATACAGACAGATTTTATAGAGAAGACAGAGGTATTCTTCAGAGGAATCCAACAACCAGAGATGCCATTGAGCGGTCCATTTGGCTGTCTTGTCTTTGATTGGCTCTTAGTGGGGTGGCGGCAGTCTTGTGGCTTGGCCCAGTCTGTCAAACTGATGAACCTCGCCCTACACATACCCCATTTGCATAAGAAATTCCTATAATTGTCCTCAGATTGATTTTGCCTAATGGCACACATTGAAACATGATTGATTCCTCCCTTCTTCCTTCCCATGCAGGCAGGTACCACCCGTTCAGACTACTGACACGCACCTTTTTATATCTCATACCCCGTCCTTTTAAAATAGTATCCTTTTTTCAATCTTACTCTTGTCACTTTTTACTCTTGTTATTCATAGAGTAGACCAATCGAGCAGAGCATGTTTATCTGTCAATCACTGGTGTATATTTTTGGCATTCAATTTTCTGTCGTGATTAATCAGGCCTAAGTATCTGAAAATTTCAAATTGTTCGATTTAGTGAGTCTCGTCGTCGTTGGAGTGGATGTCTCCCGTAATTTGTCGTTGTTTTGTTTTTTGGAGTACACATTCCTTCCCATTATTCATTTGACTGGTTCTTGGAAATTAATCGTTAATTTAGACTGTTCTCAGATGATGTCTAGCCTTCACAATGGGCTACGTTTTTCGATGTCCTTGCATTATAATAGTTAGATACTGTTGTTAGATGTTTCACATCATATAGACGTTGTGTATAAGGTCGGCGTGCTGTAGTTACAGTTTTCTCGAAATTTGGGTGAATGAAGCCCTGGAACTTCAGACTGTTCCCGATTGATCGGAAGTCGTTGAATTCTACTGTTAAATTTTGACTGTACGGAAGAAAATGTAAATAATGTTCTTATTTAGATTTAAAAAAAGGCTGTTGGATTATGTTTAGTGATTCTTGTTTTTTTCGATCTAGTTCAGTAGTTTTCTGGCATTTTGGAACGAATGAGCTCCTTGTATGATGAATAGAGTATTATCGTTCAGGGAAACTTTTTTTTAGCAAAGGGCTTGTAATTAAGTGATTGAAGCCTTCTGTTGATTTGTTTTAAACATTTTTCGCATTCAAGTGGAAATATAGGCGCAGCACCTGTACATTTTCTATGAGGTATCTCCCGATGGTACAAAGGCTCTAGGCAAAATGATTACATGTTTGGCCCAGTCATAGCTTTTTTGCTGTCGGGAAGAGGAATTTTTGATACTCGTCAGTCAATTCATGTTAATATTAGCTGTATTTATTCCTGTCAAACCCGAGTCAAAACCACGCGAATGTTCAGAATTAGCCAGTTGATAGGACGCCTGAGGCTTGCAGTTTTGATCTCTCGACAGGCCCCTAATAAAGAAGAAAAAAATCCAGCGACCGATTGGGAAAATGTTACATTGAAGTTTCCATTCGGGATTTAAGTCTGGTTGAGGCGAATTTTTCATTCCGAATGAGCCATTGATGAGTGCAAGCGTTCATTTTCATTAAAACGCGGTATTTGCGTCGACTTTGGGCGGGATATCCAAACAGCCAATAAAATTCGATCGAAATTCCAGATGAGAACTTTCAAGTGCTGCTTTTCCATGTCGGCCATCGCTGATCGTAGGGGCTGAAAGTCGCCACTTGGGCGTCAATTCCTCATTTGGTGAACACTGCATAATAATTCATCGTTAGATGATTCGATTCGTATCATTTGCGATTCATCCCTCTTTCTCTTTTCCTTTATCCGGTCGTTGAATAAGGCTACTCTAAACTTTCCATTGTAAATTGATAATAAAAATATTTTATTGACATAGTTTCGTTTGGCGGCCCTCGTAGCCACCTCCTTTCCAGTTTTAACCCTGATCCGCATTCATCTATGAGACTTTTCAAGGCGACACGGTCACAAAGACCAATGACCATTGACTTAGTTTTTGACACATTGATTGCCAGGCCATACTTCCTGCAGGCTACTGCAACCCTGTCCAAGAGAGCTTGGAGCTCTACCTCAGAGTGGGCCAACAGCACCGTGTCATCGGCGTACCTCAGATTGGACACAGGTAATCCGTTTACGGGGATGCCAATATCACAGTCATCCAGGGCCTCCTTAAATACCTGCTCCGAATAAATGTTAAATAGCAACGGTGACAACGTGCAGCCTTGCCTAACCCCTTTGGCAACCGTCACCGGCTCCGAGAGAACCCCATCCACACGAACTTGGGCCTTCTGCCCCCAGTAAAGGTTCCTGATTATTCTCAGGTCCTTAAAATCGAGACCCACTTCTTCCAGGATACAAATAAGCTGGGCGTGCTTCACATTATCAAATGCCTTCTCGAAATCGATAAAACAGGCAAACACTGGGCATTGCTGGTCAAGACACTTCTGAACTAGTACCTGCATGGCAAATAAGGCTTCTCGTGTCCCAAAAGCACTCCTAAAACCAAACTGGGTGTCCCCGATTTCGGCCTCTACTTTCTGCCACAACCGGTAATGGAGTACTCGCAGCAGAATCTTGAGAGCATGGCTCATCAAGCTGATGGTCCTGTGATCACAACACCTCCGAGCATTGGCTTTCTTGGGCAGAGTGACAAAGATCGAGCTCAACCACTCAATAGGGATCTGTCCACTGTCATAAATATCATTATCATAATCATCACAAAATATAATAAGGTAAGCCTCTTGCCAAATTGGTGCTTTGCTTATTTTGAGGATAAAGCCCTCCATTGTTGCTAAAATAGGAGCCCTTCATACTCTTATTAAAGCACCTATATCTGCACAGTTGAACATTCTGATTCTCTGAAATGATACATACTATTTGAATTCTGAGACATTCAGGAAATACCTGTTAATATCCGCATCCCTGAATCAACCATGCTGAGTTTAGAAAAACTGCCAAAATTGTACTTTCTGAATATTGATTAATGAAAAACCCGGAATTCTGGCTGAAGAACCTGTAAAGTGTCCTTCTCCGGAGACTAAGTCGGTGCAGAGGTGAAGTTGGCTCACATTGAGGCTGACAATTGCTTCTCAATGTCAAATTGAGGCGTTGGCGGAATGTGCAACGCTTCCTTCCGCTGGAACCTATGAATGACGCTCACAGGGCGATTGCCAAGGTTGCTGCTCCTCTCAGCCTTCAGTTGGCAGGATGGGCTGGAAACACACATCGTATAACATCGATTAAATTGGCCAAAATTACTCATACTAACAACCGTCGACTTCCACAGCTTCTGGCTTTTCTCCACCATGTCTTGGTGGTGGTTACAAGAGTTGGAGAAGAGCAGGCCTCAATTGTTAGCATTCTTCTCAATACTCGAATTCAAATGGAGATCGACTTCGGCTGCAAAGCAAGAGCCAGCCCTACATATCCAGGAAATTTGTGGCCAAGAAAACCGAAATCTTTCGGTCAAATACTCCCTTTTGCAGTTTTGACGTTGTATCACCTCAAATCATTATTATAGGTCGAACTTGTTTTCAATATTTTCTGGACTTCGGTTAAGTCAAGAAGAGGCAAAATGTGACTTTAAAAAATACTGTTTACTACTTCAAATTAACTAAGTACATGTATAAGCAATGTTTGTCTGATACAACTCACTCAGGACTATGCAAAAAACCTTGAGACAGTGACGTCACCGTTCACAGTGAGTTTTTCCTCTAGGTGTTGGGTATGTCAAGGGACAGGTTTCCTCGGATTGCGTCGACAGAGATTGTTTGTGCTGACCTTGTTCTGGTTCCGGAGTCTACGACATCTTTGTTAGACTAGACAGTGGCAAATGGAAGCAGCAGCTCAAAGTGTTGATGGACAAGGTGAGGCAGGACTGGTTGGAATCGACGGCCAATAGGTCCCGTGGATCAACGGACAGCATACAGGGTATTAACTGGCTATCAGCCTTTAAGGGGCTGATCCTACAACTCATTTGCAACAAAAAATGTCTCCTAAGACTTTTTTTAGGGCCTTCGTTTCCGAGTTATTTATGATTTGTTTCGTGATTTCAACCTGACGTCACTTGGCCACAACTACCTTAATTTACAGGAATCTCTAATCTGAGTACACCCTTGGAAAGAGCGTCAAATTTTCCTTCCGATGAGCCTCTCTATCTCTCCAATAAGTGAGTACTGGTATTCAGTAGTTTAGCCCAAAGTTAGAAAATGAGGAAAACACGAAATCTTATCAACATTTTAAATGGAAAAAAACTCTGCAAATTCTTATACAGCGGTTGGTTATTCCTCGGACCAGAGCATGAGTCCCCAGTCCAATCGATTCAGCGTCCATATTTAGTGGAAAATAATATCCCGCTCGCCTTAGTCGTCGAAATCATGATGACAACACATTCCAAATGGGTAGGTAGATACCCAATTTGACCCATAACCTCTTCCCAACCCTGATCAAAATTTCAGATTTTCAGAAAATTTTCTACTACCAAACTTTGAAACGCCCAGAACAAGAATTTTGGGTTGAATCATTGCAAACTCCTGCCTAGTGTATCCGTATTCTGATCAAAATCTTCTATTGCGGACGTCATCTTAGTGGAAACTCTCATACCTGAAAATACAATGATATTCTGATAGCATATAAATAATATTCTGAGAACATCTTCGATGTGGGGCGAGGGTGTACAGTGTACATCCACTTCTGGAGTAGCTGGAACTGCCCTTTTCCTGGTACTTATCCTCCTTACACTTAATTCGCTTTCTCCCGAGAAGGGTACATTGAAATCAGTAAACGAGGACTTGAATATGACTACCTAATTGTATTGGAACTAAGGTTAATAACTAAATTAAGACGACATGAAACTTACAAGGAAGGCACAGGCTGCAAAGTTCCCTGGTTGGTGACTTAATGCAGACTACTGGACATGGAAAAAGGGTTTCACTCCCAACATCTTCCTTAGATGCTGGAGAAATGGGTAGACACCAAGGGGTTGACCGCACCCCTGCAACTCCTTCTTCTTCCTCTCGTCCATCCAGAACAATCCTGCTGATAGCCTTGCATGAGTAGCCAAGCGCCTACATATTCAATAGGTTAGCTGAGTGCAGTTATCAATAAAAATGTTTGTTTTTTATTATTTGATTGAAATGTTATGACGTAGAGGAATAGGGGCAGAACCCGGAGGCCAAATGCGTAATGTACCTTTAAATAATTGCATTGTTTATGTTGCACCATGAACTATTTATTAGCGCCTGATATTCAGGGAAATTATTATGAATTAGTTCAAAATTTGTTGCAAATCTGACAATCTTCAATGGGGATTGTCTAGTATGCTCGTCGCAGCAATTCAAGAGAGTGAGCAACAGTTGTGGGAATGCTCGCCCTAGGGACTATGCTTCCACCCTTGCTGGAAGTAGCAAAGTGTCTGCTGCAGAGGCAGGAATAAGGTTCCCTTAATTCAAGAGACCTTGAAAAAAAAAAAAACGTTATCCGTGTTAGTTTGTACGCCCGCACTGCCACATTAAGCAGAGTCGTACCCGAATATTCCTCTTTTTCAGGCAAAGCCTAGCAAGCGCTTTGGTGCGACTTCCTTGCAAAAAGAGAAGCGCGTATTCCTTAAGTATTACCGTGTAACAGATTTATTGTGCATTTTTCATCACTCTACACAATTTGCATTCAATCTTCAGAGATACACACTCGCCATATACATCTGTATCAGTGTCCAAAGAGGCCGTCATAGCCATCCAGATTTAAAACTCAATGAAATTCTAACATTTAACAGTGAATAACCCCCTTTTCCTGTTGCTAGCCCGTACAATTGCCAGCAATTTTACAAATAAAAACGTCATTTAGATCAAAATCTTGATTAAATATTGGGGCCTGAATTCACGTGTCAACTCTCGGCCTCTCGGTGTTCTAACAACAGCCATAGATCTCTCATCATCTCTCTGCCATTATTTTTCTCTATATTTTTTCGTGTATGCTCAACACAACATGATGGCTTATTTCGCTTATAATATGTGCTAAATTTCCAAAACTTCAAGCAGCAGAGCTATTCTAAACAATTTTCCGTGGAAAAAAGGGAGGTGTCAGTTATTTTTCTTGAAGACGATGTTTACATTCAAACCAAATCTCAATGTCTTTGGTGTTTTTAAATTTTACTGTGTAAGTAGATAGATCACCCGTAAATCTCTACACTACTTGATTCGTCTAAGACAATGTATGTATTGTAAATACGAGATAACTATTTAATAAATTTGACTGCTCCGGAGTAGGTACCTAACCATTTTACTTGGTAATTACTGTGAAAAAAGCAAGAGTTGGCGAGGTGGAATTGAAACTTGTGTACTAAGTAGTATTGTTCTCCTAATTAATTTGTTTATGGGGCGTTTCAACTAGAGGACTAAGGAATTAATTATTCCTGCATCATAATACACATTGCTAAATCATAGAAGATATTTGTTCAAAAAACTCTGCGTAAATGAAACTGAAAAATAAATAGTGAACGGGGAATGTCCGCTTTGGGGGTTGGTAATAGTAGGCAGAAGAAACCAAAAATGTTGGCTTTTTTCGAGATTTGGGAAACTGAAGCTTGAGTGACACCTAACAATGACAGGCAGAAACACAGCTTCAATTGGGTCTGATAAGAGTGGGCTGCAGTTCTTGTGGGGATTCAGCCCGCCTCAGTATTTTCATAGTAGTGGGCTGCGTTTAGGAACCGAAGTTTTGGGTACCTGGGTTTTTATGTTTTTATGAGTTTGGGTACTCATTTCAGCTGGAAGCCACAATTTCCATTCCACTTGACAACTGTGGTCTCTGGATGCCAAAAATGCGCCTAGCCTTTGCGTAACCTTAAATTTTGACTCTCAACAAAAAATCTGCAAATTCTTACACACGGGTTGATTATTCCTCGAACCAGGCGCATGGAGATTCATTTCTTCCACATGGGGAAAATGGGGGAAACAGTAGGTGTGGCGGGTCCCAGACCCATTCCAATCGATTCAGGGTCAACAATTTAGTGGAGAATGATACCCCACACGCCTAGGTAGCAGAAATCCCAAAAACACATAATCAAATTGGGTAATAAATACCAAATTTGACCCATAACTTCTTCCTGTGGGTGCCAATTGTTCTGGGGCCCATTTTATTGGATTCAGCGTCCAAAATTTAGTGGAAAATGACGCCCTACTCGCTTAAATCACCCAAAATCTCGAAAATCCATTTTTCAAAAAACACATTTTGACCCCTACCCCCTCCAAATTTGGTCCGATCGGGCTGACAAGTTTAGAGGACCGTTCCAGGCCGGAAACAGACCCCTGATCCAAATTTCAGGTTTTTAAAAAACATTTCTACTACCGAAAACAGCGCGGACAATGGACGGCGGGCGGTTGGTTATTCCTTGAATAATCAATCAATGTTTATTATGATTGATGATGTTTGGGCGATCCAGGCGAGTGGGGTATCATTTTCCACTAAATTTTGGATCCTGAATCGATTGGAATGGGTCCGCGACCCGCCACACCCACTGTTTCCCCCATTTTCCCCATGTTAAAGAAATTATTCTCCCTGCAACTGGTCCGAGGAATAATCAACCCGTGTGAAAGAATTTGCAGCGTTTTTGGTTGGTTATTCCTTTTTTATGTAGACACCGAAACGCCCAGGAAAATTTTTTGGCCCGAATCGGAGAGTTAGACCTTTTGCATGAAAACATAGGTTGATTATTCAAGGAATAACCAACCAAAATGGTAAGTCTGCGGGTTTATGCAAAGCGTTTCGTGTTACCACGCAGATATCAACTCTACCCGCAACTCTTGTAACTCTTTTCATCTCACAAACTCGCCAACTAATTCATGTTACACACAGTATTATTTCAATTCCAAAAAATCAAACGAAGTTGTGGTCACCTCTCAGCCTAACTCCCCTTTGAGGCTCGCAGCCCTGTATTATATGTTATTAGTAGAACGTTATGTTCAAAATAAATTTGGATGAGTTGGGTAAAACAGAAGCGATTATATTTTGAAGTGTTCTATAATAAATTTACTTGTAAATATTGTAAAACTCTGAAGTCATGAAATTGTTTAACAATCCCGATTAGAAAAACGATATAGAGTTACTATTCCTAAAATTTCCTCCAATTTGAAAACAAAATTGATATCCAATCGCCCATTTACTGGACCGTTTATTTCAGAATTGATTTCGATATTAATTACTTCTCACCTCAAGCTACTTGTACATTTTAAGAGCGACTCTATATGGAGCGCCTGGTAACTTGCTTTGGTACATAGAGCCAGTCGCGACAGCTAGAAACCTCAAAAAATCCTTCGTTTAAATACTGAATTGTAAATTATGTACAACTCCTGTATAATTTAGTTTTTTTTTTTTTTTACTATTTATTCAGCTACTGTAAGGTCTATTTGAGACTGGTGACCAGGTGAAACTTAACGACCAATATTGTCGCCGTTCATTAGCACCTCTACCTAGTCCATTTGAGACCACTCAGGGTCGCTACCAGCCTTGCAGATTTTTTTTTTTTTTTTTTTTTTTAAGTTAAAGTATTAGCTATCACAAAAATGGTCATACATTTGTACATTGCACGTTATTGGTGTCTGTGATTTAATAAAAATTGTTGAACATTTTCAAAAAAGTAAACGCTTTATCTGAAGCTCGCTTCGGTTCTCCATGAAATGTCTCAACTCACTTTATTTACTACTCCATCTTGGCACAAGTTTTTTGTGTATGGAATCTAAATGAATGTGAAATCATTCACGTTCGGTGATATCACAATTTCTCACACACCGCGTTATGTGGTCGCTACCCACTTTTGTATGTGCTACAGCAGGGATTCGTCATAATTTTATTATTAAAATTTTTTTAAATGCATTTATTCAATTGAAAACATTTAGATGAAAATGGGTAAATAGGCACCCATTTTGACCCATAGCCTCATCCAGAGGGCACCAATCGTTCTCGGACCCATTTCATTGGATTCAGGGACCAAAATTTAGTGGAAAACGATACCCCACACGCCTAGGTACCAGAAATCTTGAAAACACATATTCAAAATGGGTAGATTAGTACCCATTTTGCCCCATAACTTCTTCCGGTGGGTGCCAATCGCTTTGGGACCCACTTTATTGGATTCAGCGTCCAATTTTTAGTGGAAAATTATACCTCACACGCCTAGATTGCCAGAAATCTCGAAAATCCATTTTTCGAATGACACATTTTGACCCCTTCTCTACCCAAATTTGGTCAGATCGTGCTAAAAAGTTTTGAGGACCAATTAGAGCCGGAAACGGGTCCCTGACCAAAATTTCAGATTTTTAGAAATTTGTCTACTACCAAAATCGGCGTGGACGGCGGACAACGTACGGACATTTGCTAATTTTGATCCAGACACCTTGAAACGTCCAGAAAAAAAATTTTGGGCCTAATCGGAGAGACTAACTTTTTGCATGAAAACATACGTTAGTTAACTGTTCAAGGAAATACCAACCAAAAGAATAAAGCACTTCTCAAACGGGTGTCTCTTTAACGGTCAATTGGGGATCTTTTTCTTTGTACATAACTTTGCATTATACGAGTACTCTGTTACGGCAGTACTTCATTAGCATGTGCACCCTCTTCCAAATTATTTCATTTTCAAAATTAACACGTTTGCTGCGGAATTGTTGAGCTCGTTTGAGCAGCTGTGCGGGAGTCTATCTGAAATAGGAACGCGCCAGGTGAGTGCGCCGCATGTGGAAAGAAATTCGAAGTGAGCTCCTAACCCAGTGCGGCTATAGCATGAGATATTTACCTTGGAGTAAACTACTTGCACCGAAGTATTTCGTGTACTAAAGCGAAGCACTGAAAGAAATCTTGAGGCGGGAACACTGAAAACGATGCAAAATGGCAAGAAAACTCCAAACCAGTCCCCTATTTCGGACTTATTTTTTTGCATCTTAGCAACATCCCAGCTGACTCCGACGTTTACAGTACCTTCAGAAGGTTCAAAGCTGGCGCGGGAAGTAGAAATATATTCCATCTCACTTTCTGGTATACTGGAGGAGCGATCTGAAGTGAAGGCTACCTTCACGCGCCAGGCGCGTGCGACGCACACAGATTGGAACAGAGCTCACGCGCTGAGCGCATGACCCGCAGCGAACGTGTTAAGACTTAATTCAATTCTCATTCTAATCCGAAATACGAATGCTCACCCCCGAAGTTACCGTTAATTTCTTTCCTAGAATCATATTCCACCTGGCTCTAGGAACATCGATTTGAGAACATTTTCTGTTGATCCACCCGCATCAGGTTGTTGGAATAAACGGGGTGTTGGTGGATTGGGGTTGACTTGCGACTTTTGGGAGAGATGTCACAAATAAAACGGTTTTATTGAGAGAAACTATTATTATTACGTAATTTTAAGATCTAGTTAGTGCTACATGATTGTAATATTACAGAATAAGACAAAAAAAGTTATCTAATCCAGACCGAAGTCACATTGCTTTCCAATTGATAGTCTCCTTGATATTACTGCTAACCAAATTACGCGCAAAATTATCTGTTGTCTGCCATATCTGCGCACTCCCCGAAAAATGTCATGAGGTCACGAGTATCTTCTGGAATATCGCATATCAAGCAGACTATCAATTAGGTAACTTGGAATAAAATACGACGCTCGGAGGATGTTTTTGAGATGAATGATTTCGCCGGGCGGTTTTACTCAAATTAGTCCTCAACGATCCGATTCTCCCATTTGGCGTCGTGAGAGGGAATTCCCCGAACACAGAACAGCATTCTTCCTTGATTGAGATTACCCGGCTGTGGCCTTGAGCCTCAGTCGTGATTTCGACCTTCGAGGATCTGCGGCGACCTACATGGGGAACACCTGAGTTTCGAGTAAGAGAATCTCATTCATCCAACACTACTTTATTAACAAATATCAAGAAACTATAAGCTCCCTTGTTAGATTAAATTTAGCTTGTCTTCTAAAAATAACGATTATCGTTTGCATGGAGTGCGAGTGACAACTACCGATGTGCCAAACTCGACGTTGGCTATAAAATGTCCAGAGGAAAATATATGCATTTAAAAAAATAAAAATAAAATAATGTACAAAAGTCACACTTCTGGATATAACATCAATGCATACTCCCCTCTTTAAGCTAGGCTTGTGCTGGAGGGGAGGGAAGTGAATCAGCGGAATAAATTATTACTCGAACTAAAGAATGAACCCAACTGCCGATAAATTTAGCTCTTTATTGTGTTTTGTTCATCTTTATTGTATGTAGTCCAAAGGAGGTAAGTCGAAAAGGGTACATAACCATCATTGTTGCCTCAGTATGTCCCTTTCCCTGTTATGTAGTGGCTGGCCACCGCTTCTTAGGTAAGGATAGATAAGCAGTGCATAGTATCATTTACGCTCCTACCCGTAACAATTCTCAAACCAGCTCATGGGATCAATATTTTTTCAGAATGGACAACAGAAGCCCGGTTAACGCCAGCAATACAATTACGGGAATACTAAAGATCCTCAAAGATGGCGAAAAAGTTTTCTCTTTGAGCGAATCTCGTGATGTCGTCCTCGTGCTCGGCAACACCGGATCGGGGAAAACCACCCTGACGTCGTTCATCACAGGCGACAACGTTCACCTGTTGTCTAAAGAAACACGTCCTGGATCTGAAGAATACATCTTGGAAGACCTTCGTGGGAAGATCTGCAGTTCGACAGTCAATTCTTGCACGTTGCTGCCCGAACTGTCGACGGACGCTGCCACCGGCGTTAACTTCTACGATTGCCCGGGATTCAGCGACACTCGAAGCGCGGCTCACGACATAGCAGCGACGTATTTCATCAACAAGCTCATTTCTTCAGCTGACAGAGTTAAGATAGTGTGTGTCGTCAATTACGCGTCAGTCCGCTCTGGCGGCGATAGACTGGACTTTCCTCTTCTAACCAAGAACATCGTGACCATGGTACCAAATATAATGAAATTCGCCAACAGCCTGTCCCTGGTTGTGACCAAAGTGGACAACATTGAAAAACGCGGCAAACTGATCCCGGATTCCGTTATTTCCTCCAACATCGCCGACTTCCTTAAGACTGTGAGGGATGATTTTACACAAAAGTTGACCTCGGGAGGACTCTCATCATCCGACATACTCACCTACCAAAGTGGCGTGCAATTCATCGACATACTACTGACCAAACAAGGATCGATATACTCCAGAATCGGATTGTTCCGAAGGCCGGAACAGCCAGGACGTGTGATAGATATCCCACCTCTCCAAGAAGGGAAGAAATACTTGAGAACTATCATATTGGACAATACTGCTTACACGCCTTTCGCCCAGGGTGATTTCAAGTACGTCATCGCGGACAAGTGGAAAGTCAAATTACAGGGTCTCTCGGGAGACATCAACAACCTATTTCTTTCCGAATTCCAAACGCTCAGGGATCAGATATATAAAGCGTATGATAAGAAGAGGCAGAAACGAGACGATTTCGTTGAAATATTCACAGCTTCCAATTCCGTGTACGAGCAGTTAACTGAGTTCATCAAGAATAGGCCCGCAATGGAAATAGAGGAGTTGATCGAGAAAACATTGGAAAGTTGCCAAAATGCAAAAGTATTGATACCAGAAGTGTACATTAAAAATGCAACCGAATTGGGACAACACGTTAAGTTCATTTCGTTCGTTAGCGGGCTGCAATTGGTCAATCCATCAACAGTGAAGAAGTGTCTTACCGACACAATGGAATTCCTCGCTGGAGAGAAACAATGGTATTTATTTTTGGGAACACTCCACGAGGCAGTGGGCAGCTACTCCGTGCAGAAAAACCTCGCGCGCTACTCCAGTGATCTCACGAAGCGTGAGGAAGAAAGTAGTGAGGTGGAGAGGACATTTAATTCCATCGTAGCTGGAGTAGCAATGGACGCTGGTGTTCCAAAACTGACGAGGCTGTACGCTGACGTAAGAAATATGACACAGGATCCCGAGAAGCTGGCAGTTCTGGATCGAGTTGTTATGTTTTTGAAGTCAAAGATCGAATTCAGATGCTCAGAAGACACCTTATTGGTGATGGGTTACTACATGGGGCTAACGGGTTTATTGAGCAAAATTGACTTATGCAGAAGCAAAATTAGACACATCATGGTGTGGGCAATGATGAAATTATTCCTCGACGAAGACATTGAGGCGTCTGGTAGAAATCTCCAAGTGACCATTATAGCCCCCGTCTGGGACGTAATCGGCGAGAGACGAATTATTATGGATGGGTTACCAGGAGAACAGTGGTCAGTAAAAGAAGGGACAAAGGATGGCCATGGTTTAAATGGACAAGCTGGCAGGGCAGGAGGACCCAGTGGTAGTTTTTTTGGGATTGGACAAAAATGTCTTAAGTGTGAACAATTAACTATTTCTGCTAATGGAGGTACTGGAGGAGATGGGCAGGATGGCGGCAATGGAGGAAACGGAACTGATGGGATACGTACAATAGATTGGTCATGGACCACTAGAGAGGAATCAGGAGACTATGCTACATTTGTCTTTGATACTGTTTACACAACTGACTGTGAAGGAAAACACAACACAACGGATAATAAAATTTTTCGAGTAACCTTCCATCGGGACACCCCAGGAGAAGATTTAATATGTAAAACACGAGGGGGCCTTGGGACTACTGGAGGTCCTGCTGGCGTTGGTGGCCCTGGAGGTTTTGGAGGCCATCATGGACATGTGGAAGCAATATTCATGGAGCCTCCAGACCCAAGAACCAATGCTGTTGATGGTCCACGAGGAAAAGATGGCTCTTCAGGGCAAACAGGCGTGGATGGGGAACCAGGACGACAAGCAGAGTACCAATACTCTCTTAATTACCTTGGTGTGAGTACTAAACAATACCTTATTACTCATTTTGTGCCACAACCTGGCAATTATTCAAAGGATTCAAGTTCATATGCTCCAGAGAGGGCTCAACCTGCTTTTTCGCTTTCTCCCTCAAAACTGGCTACGAATGTGAATGAATACAAAACCTTGGCCAGAAGAATTCTAGCACAGTTGCCCGAACTTGGCTCTGAATCAACATTGATGCAGTTCTTGAGAGCGATTGAAACCAGTAATGACGTCATCTTGCTGTATGATACTTTAGCGTTAGTGAATGATTCAGAAACCTTGGAAAATGATCTTCATTTGCTGCAGGACAAAATCCCCATGATGATATGGTATAATCACCTCTTGAGTAGGATTGACCAGTACATAGCCAATGGTGTTGAGCAGAATGAAGAACACAAAGCAGTGCTTCGTTACTTGTATGCATCATCATTGAGTACAATTGCCACCATGAACCAACAGCAGATCAGTGGTAGTGACTGGGTTATTAATGTAGAAGGGTTTTTGGAATCTACCATCAGGGAAATTGAGAAATTGACTGATTTTAAAAGGGTGATAGAGAAGAGCAAGACTACCAGGAAGTATCGAGATGGAATTGACCGCAAGGTCAAGGAGGCCCTAAATCTCATACAGGTGAATATAATTCCAGACATGGAGAAGGCAATGAGGGAAACTAATCAAAGCGTGGAGAAACTTTATGAGGAGACACAGGTTCAGGAAAGCATAGCGCAGAAAGAGGGCGAGAATATGCTCAAGATCCGAGAACAGATGAAACAACATTTGATGCAAAAGCGTATCTTAGGAGCATTTCAAATGGTTGGTATTATGATGAAGGTCCTGGGCCCCGTGGGTCACTTTGTCAGTGCTGAGATTGAGGTAGCAGGCAATAACACAGGTCACAAGACCTCAATCACACCTCTTCCGTCAGAAGTTAAAGCAGCTTTGGATGTTTTGCAGAAGGAATATGACGATGAGAAGCTGCTGTTAAAAGAACAATGTAAGGAATTGGAGCATAGGTGTGACTCAGTAATCAACATTGGGCTGGATCCAAGCGTGCTTGAGATCTTGAAGAAATTAAAATCCAAGTTGGCAATGACCATATCTAAGTTAGATGAATCCAAATCAGAAAAAGTGTCTATTGAGAATGACGGTTTTCATTTGGAGGAAGCTCGTAATGAATTGAAAGCCACGTTTGAGACGGCGTACTTACAACTTAAAGATAAGCCCATTGAGAGTGTAACAGCTCCTCAAGAACTAATTAGGCATGCTATAAGCATTTTTTGTATTGGCTTAGCGGGGAAAGATGTGTACAACATGGTAAAAGGCTCAGACCACGAGATTGCCAGATTGGACAGATCCATTAGAAACACCTACAAAAAATTGGAACATTTACGTAGGTATGAACAAACAATACATAACAATGTAAAACATCTTTGCGAACACATTTACACTACTTTGAGGAAGGTGGTAGATAGGGCCAGGACAGATACACAAGCTGTGCTGGATGTAAGAAAATGGAAAGTTCAGAATGCACTCCAGAGAGCCCAAATACTGTTGGGTGAAATGACAGATGGATTTAAACTTCAAGGGCAACTGATGCAGTCCATGGAGCAGTTATTATACTCTGTTTCATCCATGATTCAGTTGTATGATCGGATACAAGCATATCGTGACCAAGCCCTGTTGGCTGATTACATTGCCGCCATATCCACCAAAGGCCATGACCTCAATGTGAGCAACCCAGAATTGAAAAGTGCAATAGAAGAACTCAAATTGAACATACAGACTAACTTGGTGCTGTCAGAATACACGATGGCTAAGAACAGTGTGAGACAGTATGTGTTTCCATTTGCCAAGAAGTACCTAAGTCCATTTGTTCTTCCCACAAAACTGAAACCAGGAGTCAACAAAGCTCAACTAATACCTGATGTAGCACATCAACTCAGCGAGATTGAAAAGAACATAAAGAAAGATAAGTACGTACTCAGCCAGCACCTTGACGGGAATAAGTTTGTTGAGGTTTTATTCCACCGTGGAGGGCCACTGCAAGCCCCTTTCTTCACTTGGACGCAACAATACAATGAGACCATAAGTAATTTCTTGAGCGGGCAGGAAGTTGTGCTCATTGCTGACATCAGGAAAGGCGTTGCCAAGAATGCCATAAAGTTTGACCAGATTGGATTGCAAGTGCACTTTGCTGACCCTCTCGTGCAGAAGCAGTTTGACAATCAAGTCAAAGATTTTTCAGTGAGCATGACTCATCTTGGAGATTCATATTACAGGTGCGGTGAAAAATTTTATGTTATTGACCACAATTCCCAGCAAATTGTACATAGCATGGTAGAAGGCCGAGAGGGGAAATACCCACTTGCCAATTCAGTGTACAGTAAAATTCAGAACAACTACCCAATTTTTAGTCCCTATACTGCATGGAAAATCCAATTGAAAGCAAACACAGAGAAAGTTGAACCTTTGGAGAGGTTTGCTTTTCATGAGGCAGAATTGGATTTGGTAGGTCGTGGCCACTACATCAGCAGCCAAACTGACATCTGTGACAACCTAGGAGATTTTTACAGGTTAAGTGATGGAATCTCCACAAGCAGCAAGGAACCACAGCAGGGTAGTATACATAAACAAACCAGCCCAATCAGGCGTAGGAGGAGTGTCAGAGATGACCACAAGCTGTCAGAGGTTGACTCATGGAACACCGCCAAAAATAATATATTCAAAATTAAGGATGGCTTTTTCTCCTTTTTTGGCCTATGGAACAACACAGGTCAATTGTCAGCGTCCTGGAATAATAGGGATAACAGGTTTGATCATGAATTCACAAGTTTGTTGCCAAAAGCTGATTACAAGCAAGAAACAACCATTGATGGAAAGATTGACTACAGCGCCCTCAATTTTCAGACCAATTTGCTAGCAGCAGATTATTTCGTCCGCAGGTATATGGTTCCAGCACTGACAAAAACTACCAAACGATCATATGTGAAGGAGAATACTCATGCACATGATCTGGCCTATCGTAATCATGTTCCAAAAGTGACTCGTGAGTCCAATAACAGTGGTAATTGATTATTGTTGGAATTTTCAAAGACTACAGAAGACAACCACGAAGAGATGAAAATTGTCTACATTGTATCAATATTTTCCTCGGGTACCTAAATTTGCTAAAAAATAAGTATCCTGGATCATACATAGCCCAGTAAGGTCATTGCTGTAACCAAGTTGAACCACTAAAAAAATGATATGTACTTATATTATTAATCTTGGACAATTTATGGGGAAAATATCAACACAAAAATCCAGATCAATTGATTAAACTCAATTTTGCCACTTGACCTAACACCAGGATTTCCATTTCAAATCTGATCCTAATACTGGGCATACACGATCCTTGCTATCGTACAATCGGCATGAAGCTACTGATTGATCAGTTAGAATTTACCATGAGTGCAAGTGGATTGGCATGACAGAATTGATGGCATAATTGAATTTTGATTCTTTTGGCTTGATCATACAAATTGGATACTGCCGATTGGACTGTGTATGGCTGGTGGCAATTGGCAGTTTGGGCGGTCAGTCTTGTCAATGCCGGCATCTGATCTCCGTGTTGATAGAAATCGTAGGGTCACTGTTGACCTCTCATGTGCCAAGATAGCGTTTCTCATAACAGTATGTTGCTTCTCAATTACTGGAGTAACTTAAGAAGGAGTTTCATGTAAGTGTAATCTTTTGGCTTGATTCTTAATTCTTCTATCAAGTTTGTATGAGTAAACTTCTCATTAACCACTGCTTGCACCACTCTGCTCGATATCTTCTTCTTTTTTCCTTAATTTTCACAAGTACAATGCCCAAAACGGCTATAACATCGTCGTCTGTCATCAGTGACGCCATGGCTGCAACTGAACGTCGCTGCCGTTTAAACTGATGGTGTATGGTGTATATGGACGAACTGCAGATTGGATCAAGCCTGCAGTGTCATGCCGATTGGACGATAGGATCGTTATGCCCGGCATAAGAACTCTCAGAAGCCTACAAAGAAGTTAGTTTAAGAATATTGTAAATTATGATCAGCTTATCTTATTGAATTCATTTGTTTAGGCTTTGGTACTGTCAAGTAGCAACTATTAGGAAATAAAATAACTAGAACACTACTCTGGGTTTTTTTTTTGCTGTAAGCCCATACAAAATAGAACAATCCGAGTGAAAAAGTGTTATATGAAACTTGATTTTTGGAATTCTTTGGGACTGTGGTGTCCGCTACTTGAGACCCTGAATCGATTGGAGTAAGTTGCAGATACTCCCCACTCAATGTATCCCCCATTCTATTGCTCTAAAGAATAATAAACCATTTCGGATGAATTTGCAATTTTTTCAAAAAATTTCATTTGTAGCCAGTCCTGCGTGTACGCCTTCAGATGTACCATACCAGTTGGCAACATAAAAATTCTGTTCATCGTATTTGTTTCCTTTTTTCACATTTCAGGAATTATTAATTTATTCATTATACGTCACAGTGAATACTTTTTAATTACTTTCCAACAACTAAATTAAGCATTGGTACTTTTGCCGTGGAATTTCTGATTGGACTATAGGTCATGGACCTATCCAGGCCGTTCGCTTCCAACTTTTCAAATTATTTACTCGGAAATGGTAGAATGAAAAACGATCAACAAAGAAAAATGCTGAAGCCCCAATACTAGGTATAGCTATTTTAAAATTTGAACTTATTCTGATTCAAAATTTCAGTATACTTCAGAATGTCCAACGTATTTCTTTTGAATATATTTTTAGACACCTTGATTCTTCAATGCGAGACATCTTACAGGCAGCTAGCTGTTCGTGCAAGGCTGGCCCTAACCGAGGCACTCGCTCAGCCAAGGGAAATGCTGAATGCATGATTAGAAAATTTGCAGTGATGCGCCAAAAATGTTGAACATTAACGAAATAGAATGTCACATTTTTGTTCTTATGGACGTCATGTTCCTGACCTATCCACCAAACATTATTGAGGTTGTGTACCTGTATTCTGAGTAGGTACTTAGAATTAGTCCAGTCAATTTGTCCTCAAAAGGACCCCTAGCGGGCAAGTTTCGATTTCTTCAATTTCTCCTGTTTTTTGGGGTTCTGAATCTGAATCTGAGATTAGCTAACAAATTTTTAGGACGGAACATTGAAAAAATACAAAAAGGTTTTAAAAAAATCCCATTTTTTGGCAGTTCTTTGCTTATAAACCGGAAATTATCAAGTTTTCGTAAAAGACCTCACTATACAGAATGAAAGTTCAATAAAAGTCCTAGAAATAACATTATTAAGGTTTTCTTCAGCGACAAACCGTTCTGGCACAAACTTTACTTGAAAATAGATGGATACTCAGTGAATTTTCTGCTAATAACTTATATTTATTTCTAATAAGTAAAGATACAATTATTAAAAAAAAAAAAAAAAACCAGAAATCTCGAAAACATTCAAAATGGGTAGGTAGATCCTCATTTTGACGCAAAACCTCTTGCGGTGGGTCCCCCCCCCCCCCCCAATTTGATCCCATCGGGCTAAAAAGTTACGAGGACCAACTAGACCTGACCCGAAAACCAAAATTTCAGGTTTTTGGAAAATTTTCCACTATTAAAGTCGGCGTACGGACATTTGAATTTTTTGATCTAGACACTTTGAAACGCCCAGAAAAAAATTGTGCGCTAATAATATTACAGCAACAATGGAGGACGTCTACACATATTTCCTTGAAAATAGTGATGAAGAATGCTACTTCAAGTTGGATGAGTTGATGAACCAAATCATGGATGACTATCGTCTTTACAAAAAGACAGAATAATCATCAAATCAAAATGTACGGAAGCGATATTATGATTACCATTTCCCCAAACAAGAAGCCGGTGAAAGCCCAGGGTTTAACATTTTAAATGGTGCTGGGTACCAGCAGGCAACAGAAAATGAACTAGAAGAAAGACTGCTGATTGTTAGTGCTGTTGTTAATATTATAATCAATGCAATAATGATAATACACCAATAATGTAACTATATATTGAAATATGACGAAAATTACAAAAATAATTTTTGTTATAATTTTACCTTTTTTGTATTATTGAATTTGTACAATTTCGAACTTCATTAAACTTGAACATTAAGTACCTTTTTTTCAACTACCTTTACTTTCAAATATATTATCTAATCAAGGTATATGCAGATAACCTGGGAGGAATGACAGCCATTGATAATGAATATGTGTTTTGAAGTGGAAAAAGTTGGATTTTTGCGGAGTCAGATAAAATAAATCTATTTTTAAGTAAAGTATGAGCCAGAACGGTTTGTCGCAGAAGAAAACGTTAATAATGCTATTTCTAGGAAATTTTATGAACTTTCATTTTGTATAGTGAGGTGAAGGTTGTATAGCCAAAAGCACAATTTGACTGGAGTAAATAGGGAAGATGGGATTAAGAAAATTAATGGTCCAGAAATACAAATAAGTAATTTTAATCGAATGGTACACTCGAAGGAATTAGGTACCTATCTAATGATAAAAATGTCTCCATCGGCGTGAACACGCACGTGCACTTTATCAACTATGACAAGAATAGCTCAGAAAACGAGCTATTTTTGTCCGTCGCATTTCTAGTCTGACAAATAAAATCAAAAGGGACGGCGGACAGAGGGAACTAACCACAAGATTTTTGAATAGAAAAACCAGATTTTTGGTCGCAGAATAATTATCATCAAGTAATACGATTAAAATAATTACATAGATACAACTTGAACCTCGTGAGGAAATGAATAGAAAAAATGAAGTTGCGATGAAAAAAGAGGAAGTCAGTACGGTCGCGACCTGCTGTCTCGGCCCCGATCACTGAAAAAGAGAGAAAGCTAGAGATGAAGACACAATGTAGGATCACAATGGCATTATCGATATGTCTCTGACACATTCCTGAATACAGCAGGGTTGAAGGTCAGCACGGTATCCTGGATTCAGATATCAAGAATTCCCGACCATTAGGACACGCGGTACTTTGAACGAATTGGAACAGTGGAAAGAAGTAAAAATATTGAAGAAAGGCCAATCCATTAAAAATATTGTTAGGATGGGACCTTTTCCAGAGCTTCAGAGCAGGCCGACTATTGCTGACGCCAAAAAAAGGACTTGCTAGCCTTGCTGGACTTCATGGACTCGAAATATCGCAGTTTTTATGAAAATATTTGCTCCTAAATTCGACATTTTTATAACTAGATCCTGTATTTAGCTTTTGTTTAGTTTTTGGATACTTACGTGTGTAGTATATTGTTCAATAAATATTGATGTAAAAAGTGAAAAAAATTGTTTTTTGGCTCTCCGGTAAAATTTGAGGTTTTTTGACTTATCACCTTTTCCATGTCAACGCCTCAATTATAGATCGCAGAACTTCAGTAATATAGGGTGTTCCAGAAGTAGCGCCGAATTTTGAGTAGGCACTACGGTTTCCCGGGAAGGTTGGAAGCCGTGGTGTTATGATTTTTGTTATCTATTAACATTTCGATTTGAGTTACCGACCCGCTCGTTGCTGAGTTTTTGGTGTTTACGTGAGTTCTTAACGATGGAACAACTCTCCAAAGAACAGCGAATTTTGGTGTTGAAATCGTTTTAAAAGTGTGATGAAAGCCCCACGGCAACGGTTCGAGTCCTTCAAGATCCTCTAGGACGTAAAGTGGCACCTAACGAATCCACTGTTCGAAGATTGGTGCGAAAATTCGAAACCACGGGCTCAATTTTGAACGAGAGGAGGTCGGGGCGCCCGCGCTCATCGCGAGACGAAGAGACCGTCGAAGCAGTTCGAGCCAGTACAGGGAAATGATTTCTGAATAGTTTTGGCCCAAACTGGAGGAAATTGGTGATTTCGAAGGATTTTGGTTCCAGCAGGACGAGGCAACTTGCCACACTTCGCACGAGACTATGGCACTTCTGCGAGAAAAGTTTCCCGACTGCATCATATTGTTTCGAGGGACTCAGGAGTGGCCAGCACGGTCCTGTGACTCGACCCCACTCGATTTTGTCTTATGGAATCGAATTAAAGGAAGAAATCCGAAAAGTCATTGCCACCATCGATCCGGAGGTCTGCCAGCGAGTGATCGAAATTTCAATGACCGTTTGGTGCAATGTACGGCTGGTTTGGGTGGGCACATGCCCAATATCATTTTCACACATAAATCGGAGTTGTTTTCCTACGATTTCCAATAAAAAAAATTTCAAATTGACCGAAAATTGAATTGTTTATTGCACCTTGAAATTAGGCGCTACTTCTGGAACACCCTATAGATGGCGTTTCGACTTACCCGCCTCGCATTGGGCCGCCTCGACCCCGCCCTCGGTCCATTCCGGGGCCTCCGCGGCCGCCGCCTCCTCGTCCTCCGAAACCGCCGCCGCCGAACCCGCGGCCGCCGCCTCGCCCTCCGCGGTCCATCCCTCCTCTTCTAGGCGCTGTAACGCAATGTTGAGACAAATTGAAACAAACGATCATACCGGAGAGAAAGTCATTTTACTCTTCTAGAAAACTAACAATAATGAAAAGGAACCATAAATTGGCATTACAAAATAAGCTCCATTCATCTTGATGCCATAGCGGGATTTGGCGATTCGCTAAAGACCTTCGATGGTCCAGTCTCCAGTCCGAGGATCGACAAAATTCTGAGAGTGGTTGACTGTCGAATGAACGTAGCCTTCCCTGTCTAGCTTGCCGTAGGCTTTTCCCATTCATCTGAGATGATTTTGGATCCTGATGCGACTTCTCGCTTTATAATGGGGAGCAGGGTCGCCCCGGCAACAAAGGCCAAATACACAGGGTCCTTGGACCCGAGACCCATAGATTATATTATTGGGTGCAGATGAAGATCCGTCCACACTATCTTCATCGTCACTGTCTCCTGGAACATGCAGGTGTCTACGACTTGTGGCGCTGCTTTCAGGGCCATCTATCAGCTCCGGAGAGTCGCAGTTGATTTTCCGCAACTTGAGCGTCTCCAGTTGGTTCAGAGCCTCATAATGCCCATATTTGATTACGCCACAGCAGCTCTTAGCGATGTCAACAGTGGAGAACTGGACCGCCTGCAGAGAGCTCAGAATGCAGCTTTGAGATTTGCCCTACGCCTGCGTCTGGATGATCACGTGACTCCTCATTATCACCGACTACAATGGCTGAAGATCCGGAACCGGAGAAGACTCCACATGGCAGTATTAGTGTTCAAGATCTTGAAAACGCGGCGCCACCGATATCTCAGTGAGCGGTGAGAGTTCCTGGGCCGGCGGGACACAAGAAGCAAGGGAAGAGTGTTGGTCGTGCCTGGACATCGTACAGAACTGTTGGGCAGGTCGTTTTTAGTGCAGGGAGTGAGGCCACACAACGAAAACGCAGATTTGTTCGACCTGAGCCTTCAAATTGGGGCCTTTCGGGAAGCTCATAAAAAAATGTTATTAGATATACCTAGCGCCAAGTGATGAATGTTTTTGACCGATTTCTGTTGAGAGGCATATAAAACTTGATTAGAAAGTGATCAGATGAGAAGTGAACCATTTATGTTGAATTATTTATTTCAAGAAATGGTTTTGATTTGATTTCATAAATAAGAAGTTGTTACATATCATACTGTTACATTTAATAAGATGACTAAAGGAGGATGTGAATGTTGACTCTTGTCAGGGAAGATGGAAGAGAGGGCCTCATGGCCCCAATCTTCCCTGATGGTTAAATAAACTATTTCAATCAATCAATCAATCATCATCTTCATCAGCGCAGTTAGGTCGATATAGATAGCATACCAAAACACCGGAACCCAGGCGTAGATATCAACACGCCTCCGGTAGATACCTGTGTCGATGTAGATAGCATACGGGACCGGTACCCAAAATAATAATGCGTCAAGGGCGACAAAAATGGCGAGCAACTATTGAAAACGAAGCAAATCTTCTTCCACCACACTTGTATTATTACAATTTTCATTATTAAAACAACAGTGAACGTACAGGACTCTACAATCGATCCAGCGTCCATAATTTGGTGGAAAAGCATGCCCCACTAGCCTAGGTTCCACGTTAATTATTACTTGGTGTTCACCTTATCTGCTGAGGCGGCAATATCGATATGGCACACACTCAAAATGACAGGCATGTATTGGATAGGTGAGAGGCATGTAGTCGTATTGTAATTTGAGCACCCTCGTGGAATTTCTCAAGGTGCGTCCCTTCCTGAGCGCTCCTCTTGCAAACCAAACATGCAACGATGCGAGGTAGAAGCGTGGTTGGACAGGATGCTGCTGCTGTGATAATCGTATTGGCTGCTTTTACAATAATGGATGATCTCCGTTCGCCGAAAACCCGACACGTTTGCGATAGGGACGCTTAGTGTAGACACCCCTTTGGGAATCTCGTGGCTCGCCAATTAACACTTTGTAGAAACCATTCATTATCTTACCGTAAATATGCAAGAAAAACTACGGCGTGCTTAATAGGTTTTGCAATACGCAAGAAGCAAAAAAAAAGAAAATCGATTGGATAAACCTTCACTCGGAATCACAACTGCGCAGGCTTAACGTTGCCAAAATAAGTAAAATATATGAAAAAATAAATAAATGAAAAGATTTAGAACCTCTAAGGACGTTGAGTAGCCCTTAGAGGTTCTAAATCTTTTCATTTATTTATTTTTTCATATATTTTATTTTAGCTCTCCGTAGAAACCGCGTAAATATCGATTCTTACACTCACGAGGATTTTAAAAAGGACCATTTGCACCGACAAAAGGACCACTTCATTCAAATAGTCCCAGAATAGCGCAAAATAAATCCCTAGAAAAAGAAATGCACTTACGTCCACCGTCGCCACCACCAGCTCCAGCGGGTCTGTCTTCGTTGCAACGATTGCACTGCTGACGCCAGGCGAAGTTGGTGTTGCCGCATTCGGGATTAGCGCATTTCCAATCCCCGTCTCGGCCGCTTCCTGCAAGATCAAATAATACAAAAATTACTAACAGGAAGAGTTTACGAGGACGTACGAACTAAAACGATAGCCTCACTGATTCGTATCCAGAATGGTAAGAAGATTATTTTTTCTTTTCATGCCAAAATCGAGAAGAATCTTAGTTAAGCACCTCCATACCTCACATTTACTTGTACTCAAAAGGTATGCCATCATGTTTCAACTGTGAGAATTACAAACTAGCCACTGCTTTCTGTAAAGTTTGAACCATCCAGAGAGCAATATTTCTTTGGACAGCACCTTTCGTTTAAAAACCTCATACTAAAATCTTGTTTTTACTGCTATCCCCGTATGACAAGAACGCTTGTTGTCACTGAAACACATGGAGTTGGATTGGATTAACCAATCCAAGGGAAAAACGAATGTCTGTACAACGGTTTATCTCCATAACGGTGACCGATGTGCAGACATTGTGCCGTTGTTTGCGGATGTTCGCTGTTCATAGGTTGGACCATCGAACTACAGGCACTCCAATTTATATTCCAGCCATCCGGGCTGGGTTTCAAGAATAAATTAAAGCCTTTTCACTGTCGAAAATTGAACATTTTTCCTGAACTACAGTCCAATTAGAAGCAAGAATCAATCAATCAATTACTGAAAAAAAAAACTTCTGTATGGATGAAAACAAATGGACGCTGATCTGAGTCAACTGATTGTGCTCACCTCCACCACCGCCACCGCGTCCTCCACCTCGTGGGCCGCCACGGCCACCTCTATCACCACCTCGGTCGCCACCTCCACGGTCACCGAATCCTGTAAGACAAAAACCGAATAAGAACTGAAGGAAAGAGAAAAATAAAATGGTATTTATTCTTGTGAGAGACTCTCCTGTACCAAAGTATTATTGCACAATAATATTATATTATAATACTGCAGCAAATTCTGGCTGCACAAGCTAAATCTAAAGAGGTTCACGAAAGTCTTTGTCATCTTACATGAACACTTAACATGATTTTCACATGCAAATTGCCTGAGGAGTAAGAAACAAAGACATACTCCGGAAACATTAGTCACACGTAGCCATTGTAGCAAGCACAGGGAGGCATGGATGGAAGGGTTGAATCGCTTTTCAGGCCGCCTCGAGTGACTGATTAAGCGCTTTTTTCTTTCAAATAAACGGCACTTCATCAGACTAGGAACATATGCTCAACTGTTCCATAAATACTCAGTCAACCCTAGCATAGCTTGGCAACAGCGAATACCTAGGACAGAGTCCAATGTGTTTCTCACCCCAATGCAAGGAAATGAGCCACAATTATAAGGAGAGCTCACCCCACGGGTTATGCTTCCCCCCCCCCCCCCGCTCCAAACTGCATGCAGTGAGGATACAGTCTTAACAGACCGGAATGATTGTCCCTTCATTCAGCAGGGCTTGGATAGGAAGTAGTAAACTGCTCCCCCCAAGTACCTACTTGCGGTAGTTCGTGCGTTCTAGCTTGCACTACCACTCAAGCAGAGTGGTTCCCGAGTGAAGCATCTCAACTCCCAGAGCCGGTCTGTATTGGTACATCCTGCACGGATGTATGCAGCACAGGCCTTCACATTATAGGCACCTTCATTGGGTGAAGCCCTCTGGCTAGGGTATGCCTCAACCACGACCCCCGCGAACGGTCCATTATTTCGGACCGTCGTTTCCTACCACAATTGGGGAGGCTGACCGGTGAGGCTTTGCCGAAGCATTGCCTCTATGGCCAGGGGCTCCCCCCCCACCCACGGTACCAGTTTGGAATGATACGGGTTCATCAGCACCCTGACGACCGTTACTTCCTATAAGGGCTAACTGGCTAATAGCCCCATGACAGAGGCTTTGTACCTGTCACTACCGTTTCATGAAGTGCCAGAGGTTTCCCTCTTCTCCCCAAGCGGTCCAGATACCTGTTCCACTCAGAGTAGCACCTCATAGGACGCGGTCCCTTAGTATGGCCAGCAACAACAAAATTCAAGGTTAACTTACCCATTCCACCTCCTCGGCCCCCACCACTGCCTCGGTCGCCGCCTCCTCGTCCACCGCCACGGCCACCCATATAGTTGTCTCTCTTCGTCGCCATTTGTACTTTGATCGTTGAGCCGTTAAATTCTTTATCTAAGGGCAAATATGTTAAATAGTTACAATGAGTCTACAAGAAGTACTCGAGAAAGAGAGGACCCAACTCTGGAGGCGTCCAACTTACTGTCAAACCATTTTATGGCGGATCGAGCGGCGTTGGAATCGTCGTAAGTGACTGTCGCTTCGCCCTTGGGATCACCGGTGTTCTTGTCGTTGTACATCCAAATTTTCGGTTTGCCTGTTCTCTTGTCAGTCTACAAAAGGGAAATTTCGTCAGTCAGGTCCAAAAAACGAGAATTCCTCCTCTCTCATACTCTACCCCTAGCCTAGCTCATATTAGCTAGTTTGGCCATATGTAGAATTGCAGGACCCAACAACGAATCCAGATTTTTCTGGGCGCCTACACGATGTTTGCCGATCCCAACACCATACAAAAATTACGGTAGCTAGTTGGTGACTCGTATGTGTCTACCTCCCGTTTTGCTATCAGCCCCTGACACTATAGCTAGGGGTTGTGAGCTTTAAGGTGCGCATGTACACGAGTATGATATAGTGATTGTATTTTAGTTGGGATTTGCGTATATATTATTTCCTTTTATTTGAAATCTGAATGTGTACTCAGCTCATACTAAGCTTGTGCAGAAAGAGAGAAGAGAGAGAAAAGAAATTTTATTCACAACAAAAATTAAGAGATTATTTACAAATTGAAACTGCCCGAATAATGAAGCCCATCTGTAGGCAGTGCCTGAATTGACGGGCCTAGAACAAGTGGTACAAACCTACCGATTGAATGATTGACACTCACCTTGATGATGCCAATCGCCCCAAAGTGCTCGTGGATTGCAGACTCAGAAGTGGCTGGATTCATTCCTGATACGAAGATTGTGTCTTCTTGAACGATGTAATCGCCACTACCACTCCCACCAAAACTGCCTCCGCCGCCACCTCCTACAGCATCCACAAAAATGCCTTTACAATCTTAGCAATGAAAAGACGAAAAAAAATTATCACCGACCTTCTTATCATACACTATACGACTCAACCAATAGTTTCTTTCTCTCTCACACTTTTGCCAGTCAATTTACCATTGACATTCCCAACAAATATTGAGAAACTTCATGCAAGAGTCTCCAGGACGCAAAACCTTGAATTTCTGTAGCTTACCAAAAGTGTGAATGACTAAATAAACCTTTGTCTCCGTAATGAGTGTAACCATTCTGTACATCCAAGAAACGATGCGTACATAGGATACAACCACAGGAAAATAAGGAAAATTTACTCTCTGGCGGTTTACTCTCAACAATATTGATGTCAGCATTTCTTGGTTTTTGTTGGCAATCGACTGTCAGAAACCAAAACCACATGTTTTCTTTACAACAACTCAACAGGTCGCATCAGAGCTTATCCTTATTCTTAGAGCTTAGAGTTATACCAGTATTGTTGATCTACACTATTGTTTTCAACCCTGAATTGCAGAACAACCACTGCCTCGGTCTGGCTTTTTGACATCCAATAAAATGGACCACCCACAGTATTCAATCACGTTCACACGAAACGGCAGAATTAAGTAGAAAAAAAAAACACTAAAGAATTCAAACATTGATGAAAAGTGGTTCCACTCGTAATACGCCAAACAAGTTATCCATTGGAGAGGGACCCACACTAAAATTAATTCTGCTTCATTTGCAGTTGTAGAAACTCGACGCATCAGTGGCAAAAAGCTTTTGATTCATCAGTATTACTCTCTCCAGTACCCTTCAACACTTGCGAGGAAACTAAATAGACAACTCAAGACTCAAGTCCTAATTAGGTTTGGGTAAAACAAACAGGTTCATTCATGCTTTCTTCCAGAGCAAAACTCATTGATTAAACTGAAGTCTGGAGTGGGCTGGGTTTTTCCTGAGTGGTCACAGGTGCGAGTCTGGCATTGAGCACGTGAGCCTTGTGATGCTGCTTCTAGCGGTGCTTCGCATCCACAAAGAGCCTGGCACTGCAGAACTCTCATAAAGGCAGCGCCAAGATTGACACCAACTTACAGGTTATCAAATGATTTCCTGCAAGACCTTGCAAGGGAGTGGTGGGAGGGCTCATAGTAGCCTCCACTCATGCCGTCTTGTAAAGCGCTTTGCTTGCCCACAAACCACCCGCTATTCAACACAACAAACCAGTACAACTGCTACCTCACGTTGTAGTAGGATTTCTATAGGTAGGCGTTTCTTTGACCTACTATAAGATCTTACTCAAGCGGCTACTAAATTTGGCCTATAGAGAACTTTGAGAGACGTAATATTCAGTAATATCCCACCAGTTGAAGGATACAAGTACAAGTTGGTTTTGAAAACTTAGAAACCAGTCACAATGAGCATTTAAGAGGCAATCATGTGTCCGATTCATTCCCTCCACACATATAATCATACCCATGTCAGAATCGGCCAGACTTCAGTATTCCCCTTTTTTAATGCTTCAATATCCACTATACAGGGTGTCTAACGATCAGCAGAATGAACCGTTTGCCAAGGAATGGTCAACAAGAGAGGCGTACGACGATGGAATCCATTTTTCGAACTTAGCCACTCCCTCAGGGAAGCCACATGATTCAACATCATGAATGTAAAACTGATTCATACTGGTTTGGCTACTAGAATGATCATTACGTATAACTCAAAATCTGTTTGACCCTTATAAGACTTCTCAGACCAACTTATCGGAGGTTGTGGACCCATACCCTCTTGACTAGCATCAGGTTTGACACTCAAAATTTGTAGCTCCTTTGACCAAATTATTCTTAGAATAATTGCAATCTTTCAGTGCTAAAGAACAGCGTCCAAGGGAGACACGGTTCGTGTGAATTCACGTGCTAAGTAATCATGTGGCTTTCTCCAAGAGGATCATGAAGCTAGTTCGTCTCAAATTAAAAACAGTAGTTATAAATAATGGCACCAGTTAGCGGTGCAGTTACCTTTGTTATAACCACCACGACCCCCACTGCTAAAACAGAGAAAAAAGTCGTGAGAAGTTGAAGAACCGAGGGCCATTCTTCTCCATGTCCATTGTTTCCTCTTGATTCGGTTATTTCTGTATATTGTCCATCCCTACCTAATTGAAGATCATCCAACATAGCCTACGCAGTCGGTCAGTCAGTTTGTACAGTTTGTTCTTTATCGATTCCCTTTATACCAACTCTCTCAATAGTGATATGTTTGAATGCGTGAGACTCACGAGATGGCCCAGTTTGGTTCAAGTCCAGACTTGTTTAGGATAACACCATCAATGAAATCTCATCACAAACAGCCCTTATGTGACCTCATACTCCATCTGCTTATGGAACACAAGCCACGAGAGAGTTAAATTTCATAAAGAATGCACATTTTCGAAAATTCCGGTTTTCTTATGAACTCTACAGAAATGATTAACCTCAAATTCACACCAAAACCTCCATACAGGAAATATGCACATTTTCCCCCCATTTATAACCAAAAACGTTTGCTTAGTTACTAGAAGTACCTTGAATTTAAAATTGACCTTGAAAACTGTAGAACCACAATGTAAGTTATGTCAGACCATAAATATCGTAAACAATCGGCCAACCGTGTTAAACCTGTAGAAAGACTTTAAAACACCACCATTCATAAATAATTTTGCAATTTCTTGCAAATTGAAGACAACTAAGTGACGTTGATACAAAATAATCAGCCAAGTTCGTTTCTCTAACAAGCTACGGGGGTAACCAAAAATACCTGTCATTTCATTAATTGCTGGAAATTCCGAGGATGGGAAATGGGCCAGGCACATGGAAGAATGGCAATATTTGGATCATAGCAAACTCACTTCAGCTGTACTTAAGCCAAGGGCTCATAGTTGTGTGCAACATGCATTTGTATGGTCGAGTGGCATATTTATACAACCATCAAAAAACGTTTGAAACACCCACACCATCACAATACACGTCGCAAAAATAAAGTGCTGACCCAAATTACGTTTGGCTTACCCCTCTCTCTGATCATCCTTGACTCATCCATTTGAAATTTGACCATTTTACATGCATTCCCCTACATTGTGAGACGCAATGTTGGAATTGTACAACAAATTTTGTTGTTGTCGCAGCCTGAACATTCTTCAATGAAAAATATGAAATTATATGCAACCCCCATTGATGCAAGAATAATGTGAAGAACATCAAACTAAGGGTGAAGAGCGTGCATTTACAAATAGAAGAGCCAACTCAGACACAGATTGAACATTGTGAAAGCAGCAAGCTCAACAAAACTGCCTTGTAATATAGCTAGAAAGCAAGGCACTGATGGACTCCTGACCCATGTGTGGTTAAGCGAGAATCAGGCTGTGTGCAGTAAAAATACAGACGGGGAGGAAGAAAGGTTGATCTTAATGAACTTGGCTGATCACAAGAAGGCACAGTAGAACAGAGAAATTGCTGGTGTGCTGCCGTATTTCATACCACAGTAATATAAGAAAGCAATATTTCTACACCACCAATCCCATTCATGTTGTTTTACACAATACACAAGTTTGGAATCAAGTGCAGATAATTCTGTTGGGAAACACCATAATAAAGCTGACACTTCTAGTTGACGTAGGTATACAAGTTGCTTAGCAGATTTACCCACCATAGAACCTTAGTGGTAGATTTACCATATTACTTGTGCCGTAGGGCAAAATTTATCAAATGGCAGCAGTTTCTAAGAACCCCATTTACCCAACAGGCTATTTATCTCTTGGGTCTCCACCAAAGGTAAAACTCCCTCCTCCTTAATAGGTTCAGCCACATCCCCAACTGCTTTTTATGACCCAAACCAGTCTATATATATATCTAGATAATGCCACCAAATCTTTTATCTTGTTCATAAAAACAAATGAAAGATTGGTGTTTCTGTCAGTTTAGTTGAGATCTGCATTACTGGAACGTTTCCACAGTGTCAACAACTTCAAGAATCACAACTGCATATCAAGAACCAGAGGGGAATGCTTCAAACGTGTTTCTCTAGTTTAGCCCGACTTCTGACTAGATTTATTGCAAACAATAACATACCCTGTAGAACCTCACCACAGAAGCTAGGAACGCACCAACTTGCGTCCCCCCTAAACTTTGAGGGGCCATGGGCAATGTCAATCAGTGCTCATTTAGCGTTTTTACAGACAAGTTTTTAGCAGCTGAAGGTACAAGTGAAGCTAAGGGACTATTTCTGTAGTCCGTAGTTCCCAGGGCCTATCGGATTGTGTTTTTAAAATTCATTCATACTATTTTGAGCTCACAGGAGTAAGTGGTTTCTGGGCTGCATTCTAATTAGCTCCACTTTTGCAGTTTGAATACAGGAAATGTATATATTATTGTTAGATGCGCATTTTCCTAAAACTACTCCGTTGAGTTGACCTGGAATATTGCCTGTTAACTCCAAAAATTGTTTGCATTTCACGACTTGAATTGAGTACAATGCATCAAAACGCGTGTTCCTGACTGTCAGAAAGCAAAATATGAGCCATTGATCAACAAAAATACTACTTTCAACTAACATCTGATTTCAAAAAATTACCACTATCACTGAAAACAGAAGAAGCCTCCTCTAAATCAAATACTGTTTCACCACTTCTCAACCTTAGAGACCGTAAGACTAAAGACACTTGTAATAAAATAATTCATGACACTGTTGGAAGAGAAACCTTATCACCATTTTAATACATTTCAAATCCCTTCATTTCTTCATAACCTAATTTGTGCCACCACTTTGATTCATAAAAACTGTTACTATTAAGCACCAATATTGCGCAACCATTATTCCATTTCAATTAGGATATGGCGTTCATGCCATAAGTACACCAGAAAGTAACATAGACGCACAGCACACCAGCTCATCATTAACACAAATAAATAATGAGTGTATACCTTGTTATACTACCTACTTGGATGATAACCACGGTAAAATAATGTTAGCTAAACGCTGACGCTTGACTCAATCACAGCTTGAACATTACCAAATGGCACAATGTTTAAAATCAGATTATACCACAAAAATATGTCACAACTGCATTAGGAAGACCAACCTACCAAAGTGAGTGAATGCACTCACTGCAATTTTTTTGGACGAGAGGGAATGTTGGATCACTCAGCCATGGATATATTACAACTGGGTATGCACAAAAATGGTGTTTGTGGACGTACCTGTCTGGTCAATGTCTGACCACTGAATCCACACACATCTCACCAACTCATTGCAAAATAACGGATCAACAGGCAAAAGGTTCTTCTCATTATCACCAAATGAGAACATGGTCAGCTTCTGCTCAAGTGCCACAGCATCTCCACAATTCGTCTCATTTTAATTCGAATTTTCACGCGACAATTGTGAGATATAATTTCAGTATATTAAAAGCGTTTTCACCCTGAATTTAAGACTGCCTGACTTCAATGAGTATCCGATGTGTCATGGAGGCCAGGAATCAAGTTTTTTAATTTAAGGGCGAACGAGATTTTAATGTTATAATGTCATGTTGGGATCTATCAGCGTTTTTAAGTCCCCCATGCGAGACTGGGGACCATCTAGGAATGATTCCAAAAGCCACATAGCGGCAAACGTCTCTCAAGGTACGTTTTGCTTGGGGCTACTGTTGAGATGATCGTTCAGTGATGATCGCTGGCCAACCGTTTTGCTCGCAGCGTTTCTCAAAGGAGTGGTGAAGGTGTCGTTCCACCGATTTGGGGTTGGGGAGGGGGGGGGGAGCTAAAGTGATCCCCTCTTCATACCTTGAAGGGCTTCATTCCAACTTCTCAACAGGTCGTTTGTTTGGTTCAAAATTCTTTGGTTACTACTGATTGAGGAAATTGAAGAAAATTAACTACTATGTAATATGTATGGGGTCAAACGGGCCACGGCTCACCGTATTGTTGCGAGCTCACACTGGCGCCGGTCAAATGGGCTACTGGTGTCGCAAGGTCGGCGACCTGTGGAGGGTTAAGGGTCTCGAATTTTCGGGAACCTCCCCGTTCGTCCCAGAACGTTCTCGACCGGGCACCAGGTATAAAAACGGGCCCAGAAACGCCGCACAGTTCAGTTCAATTCGGAGTCCGGATATAGATGCTTCGAGTTATAAATTGTGCCGTGCCGCGTTATAAATCGTGCGACAACCGCGTTGTTGTGTAAGTGCGCGAATGTGAACAGTGTATTGAACTAGTGAACAATTGTTAATAAATTATTTACTAAGAACATAAATCGTTACAATTGGTGTCAGAAGTGGGATTACAATAATTAGTGTTATAGTGTTGGACAATAGTTAGTGTTAAAGTGTTACAGTGTTTTACAGTAGTTATAAAGTGTTATAGTGACTTTAGTGTGTTACTGCGCGTTTGAACTCTTAAAACGAACAAAATGAAGTTGACCGATTTGAAAGTTAAACAGCTGAAGGAAGAGCTGGAAGAGCGCGGCTTAGCTACCTGTGGAACAAAAGCAGATCTACGCCTACGACTTAAGGAGAACTTGGTTGAGGAAGGCCATGACCCAGACAACTTTGACTTTGTGGATGATCTCACCAGTCTCACCAGGAAAATGGAAAGAATGGAAGAGAATTCTAGACAACTGTTCGAAGAAAACTCAAGGAAAATGGAAGAGAATTCTAGACAACTGTTCGAAGAAAACTCAAGGAAAATGGAAGAGAATTCTAGACAACTGTTCGAAGAAAACTCAAGAAAAATGGAAGAGAATTCTAAAAGAATCGAAGAGAATTTGGTGAGTCATATGGATAAAATAGTGAGTGATGTTGCCAACATAAAAACTGATGTAGTCAGACTGGAGGACAATTTGAATTCATTGTCCAACACAGTTGACGATAAGATCTCTGCAGTTGACGATAAGATCTCTACAGTTGATGATAGGGTCTCTGCATTTGATGATAAGATCTCTCAGGTTAGAGACGAAATTGAAAACAAAATTCGAGCACTAGAGAGAAGCAATCAAGGAAAGTTGAGACACATGGATATACCAGCAGAAGCCAGCTTCAACAGTGGCAATGAAGAACAGTTTATGGGAACCCGAGGAAATAAAATTAAGCCACCTACATTTGATGGAAAGGTGCCATGGTCAACATACAAGAGACAGTTTGAAGCTGCAGCTGTTGCAAATGGATGGCTCGAACAGGATAAAGCAACAGCTCTAATAGTTGCATTGCGTGGAGAAGCCTTGAACATTCTCCAGACAATACCGGCTAGCCATCAGAACAATTACGAATTGTTGACTGCCAGGTTGGATATGAGATACGGAGATGCTCATCTACAACAAGTCTACCGTGTGCAGATAAATGACAGGAACCAGAGAGCCACCGAGACGCTACAGGAATTTGAAGCGGACATTGCAAGACTGGTGAGACTGGCTTACCCTACAGCGCCTGATGACTTTTTGGAGCAGCTCGCTGTCCAGACTTTCGTAGATGGAATCAGGGACAGTGAAACTCAGCAAGCATTGAGACTCGCACGCCCAAAGACCTTGTGCGATGCCCTGGCGCATGCTTTGGAATTTGAGGCTGCGAAGCAAGCCTCTCACCGGAGCGGAGCACGTCTGGGACAGGTAGTGGAAGAAGAAGAGGACATCGTTGAGAGGGTACTAAGGCGTTTGAAGCAAGAGCCCGATTGGGAGGACCTCAAACGACAACTCAGATGCTGGCAATTGGGGGAGTCCTCTCACAGTTACAAGACGGGCAAGAAGAGGAGACCTATTCTGGACAACTGCGGCCACAGCTCAAGACCGGACCAGCAGGAAGAACACCTACGGAGGACCAGAATTATCCTGGGTGAGTGGCAGCCAGAGCACTTGCAGGAGCGGCAAGCAGAAGACCAGGAGCTAAAGGATCTTCTGGATTGGAAGAGAACCAACAGGAGACCCAGTTGGCCAGAAATTAGACATCGTAGTCCAACTATAAAAACCTATTGGGCGCAGTGGAACTCCATCATTCTGGAAGGAGGAATCCTGAAACGTCGCCTGGAGAGCAATGATGGTACTGAGACAAGGACGCAGATCATTGTTCCACAAAAGTTGGTTCCCTTGGTTTTGGAGCATCTCCATGATCGAACATCAGGAGGACATTTTGGCATCACAAAAACGCTACAGAAGGTTAGAGAGCGTTTTTACTGGGTAGATAGCAAACAATCTGTCAAAGATTGGTGTAAGAAGTGTTTGCTATGCAATGCCGGGCAGGGACCAACTGTGAAACCGAGGGCAAAGATGCTGCAGTACAATGTGGGAAGCCCAATGGACCGAATAGCCAGTGACCGGATGAAGACTCGATACGACATAAAGGCAACTGAGGTGGGTTTCCAAGCAGGCGATCTTGTCTGGTTCTACAATCCGCGTCGGAAGCGAGGACTACCACCGAAACTCCAGAAGGATTGGGAAGGACCCTACGAAATCATGAAAAGAATCAACGATGTCATCTACAGGATTCGAAGAACTCCAAGAGGGAAACCGCGAGTGGTACATCATAATCGGCTGGCAGCATTCGTGGGCAGTTCAACGCAGGAAGACCTATCGAGGACAGTGACTACACCATCAAGTATAGAAGACCCGGCAACCCTGGAGTTCAACATGTTCATGAAGAACTATGGAGGGACTAGCAAAGCGAGATTTGGAGTCACCAACGAAGTGCGCGAGAACCTTTTTGACGTCGGAAAAGATTATGCGCTAGCACACTGTGTAGCTGCCGACCTCAAAATGTCGAGAGGAATTGCCGAAATATTCAAGAAGAAATATGGTAATGTCGACCAGTTACAGCGGCAAAATCCACGCATTGGAAAAACGTTGTCACTGAGGATAGCCAACCAGCTGATAGTCTATCTAGTGACAAAACAGTCTTCCCACCAGAAGCCAACCTACAGGACTCTTTGGGATGCGCTACTTGTCCTGAAGAAGCTGCTCATTAAGCAGGGAATGAAGAAATTGGCAATACCCAAGATTGGCTGTGGCTTGGACCAATTGGATTGGAGGATAGTCCGTAACATGTTGGAGTTCATTTTCCAAGGGACCCAGATTGAGGTGCGGGTGTGTACCTGGAATCCTCATGGAAGAACTGATGTGAAGACTGTGGACTGCTATTTCTACCGCCAAGGCAGCTGCAAGAATGGTGATAAATGCCGCTATCGACATGAGCCCTGTGATGAACAGATGCCCAAGATTGTTCTGGGACAGAACAATTCTAAGGAGGGGGCAGTGTTGCGAGCTCACACTGGCGCCGGTCAAATGGGCTACTGGTGTCGCAAGGTCGGCGACCTGTGGAGGGTTAAGGGTCTCGAATTTTCGGGAACCTCCCCGTTCGTCCCAGAACGTTCTCGACCGGGCACCAGGTATAAAAGGCCCAGAAACGCCGCACAGTTCAGTTCAATTCGGAGTCCGGATATAGATGCTTCGAGTTATAAATTGTGCCGTGCCGCGTTATAAATCGTGCGACAACCGCGTTGTTGTGTAAGTGCGCGAATGTGAACAGTGTATTGAACTAGTGAACAATTGTTAATAAATTATTTACCAAGAATATAAATCGTTACAGTATAATTTGCCCTGAAACAGGAGGAAAGACTACCAGAAATAAATCCAGAACCATCTCCGGGAAGATGGAGTACTTTTCCGTTAAACAATTCGACTTTGTGGTGGCATTAATAAGAAACGCTATTTTCAGGGAATCGTACAGCAAATCTGTACCCAGTATCATCCAACTTCTGCCACAACACCGAATGGGCGGCCACAAGATCGATGAGAACCTCATCCTCTTCTGCCAAAAACCGCGCCATGATGCACTGGACTGGTGAAACCTTCGTCCTCCGTCATCACGGTGCGATCATCACTGAGCTATTACCGCAACAGTCGCCTCGAGCAAATTCCATCTTTAGAGTCGCTAATTTCTTTGACGCCACCTTTGTAAGGTTCCAACTGCCTGTAGCCGCTTTAGGTGAATTTAAATTTCACGAATTTACCAAATCAGTTGAGTATGTTAAAAACAGATTTCACACTGAAAAGAGAAAACCACTAGTACGTCAAAACGCCAGTCAGAAAATATCAAGCGTTTTGAATACGAATACGTGTGTTATCTGTACTACAGAACAGGCATGGGAGTCACCCTGAGTCGATCCAAAAGAAATCTAACCAGTACGCCCATAAACACCAAACTGTGTCAAACCCGGGAGAGCTGTTGTATGCACTTTTATGAAACGAATACACTAAATAACGAGTCGACGAAAAACAGAAATATATGTAAGTCTAAGGTCATTCGGAAATTCATGATCGAAATTCAAAGATGAGATCAGGAACGGATGAGTCAGTTCAATACACCCACTTGGTGCATTCTTTTCAATTTGCAGAGCGTAATTAGATTTATAAAAAACCTGATCCGTAAACATTCCCAAAATCGACTCCATTTGATCAATGATTTTACAATTGTTGTTAAAATGAATCAGATGGAAATATCACGAACGAATGCAGTCAACAGCTCTCACGAGACAATCAAGAATATTGGAAAAGGGCTGGCACAGCCATTCAACGTCAGATCATCAAATATACTTACTTATAACCACCGTCGCGGCTTCCACCATATCCACCGCCTCCATCACGGCCACCGTAACTTCCGCCGCCACCGCCGCCTCCTGAAATAATAACGTCGATGACAAAAGTGCAACAGTATGCGGTCTAAGAACTGTATGGAACGTGAAAAGAATGGCCTATTAAGCTGGGTTTGCATGGATGCGGTTTTTCTGTTGGTCCGTTGAGCGGCAAACGCGTTTGGCCATCTGATTGGCTACACGGGTCTACAGCCACATCCCCGCTTTGCCGATAGGCATTTCCGAGCGGCAAGTGTGGACGCATAGCCGGCTTGTGCCGATGCCAAACCGACGGGTTGTCGGTCTAGATCAAAGTAAGCCGAGCGGCCGTCTGTAGAAGACATCGTCAGAAGACATCTCAGCGTACACTGACACCCAGTTAGCCGCGTGTGCCGAAGCCGAAGTGCTGAATTTGCAGTCGTAGACATTCGCCATTTGGCAAAGCCAGTCGGCATTGCCGTACGGCTGCCATCGGCCTAGTGGGGATGCGGCTTATTGCAGCTGCCGCAGGTGAACTTTTAAAGCGGTCTGTATACATCAAATCATTTTGATATATTTGCCGCAGTTACCGCATGCGCAACGGGTCTCGGCGCAGCTCTCCCCGCCGTTTTTGTCATCTCATGTTATCTCTGTCATCTCCGATTTGCCACCAATCAGCTCCACCAACGCACTTGCCGCACCGCATCCATGAAAACACCCAAACTCAAAACTCATTTCCCCCACCATTCTACCGCAGTTGCCGCTAACGGAGAAATCGCGCCCATGTGAACCCAGCCTTAGAACTGCGGCTATAGGGGTTAGTCAAAGGCTGCACTGCTACAGCACACAGGCTATCCAAGTTTAGTAAGTTTTCAAAGTGATGAGAAAAAAGACAGCATCTGTTTAAAAAGAGGATAGAAAAAAGTTTTTCTGATAAAAAGTTGTAATTAAAATTGTCCTTTTGAACATGTAACAATAATTCTTGTCAATTAGGATTTGTTCCGAATACAATCATCGAATAATAGTCGGTTTTTTTGTTGGTTATTCCTTGAATAATCAACGTATGTTTTCATGCAAAAGTCAACCTCTCCGATTCGGCTCAAAATTTTTAGTGGACGTTTCAAGGTGCCTAGTTCAAAATTAGCAAATGTCCGTCCGCCATCCACGCCGACTTTGGTGGTAGTAAATTTTCTAAAAATCTGAAATTTCGGTCAGGGACCCGTTTTTGGCTTTAGTTGGCCCTCAAAACATTTCAGCCCGATCTGACCAAATTTGGGTGGGGTAGGGGTCAAAATGTGTATTTCGAAAAATGGATTTTTGAGATTTTTTACAATCTAGGTGTGTGGGGTATCATTTTCCACTAAATTCTGGACGCTGAATCCAATTAAATGAATCCCGAAACGATTGGCGCCCTCTAGATGAGGTTACGAGTCAAAATGGGTACCTATCTACCCATTTCGAATGTCTGTTTTCGAGATCTCTGTTACCTAGGCGTGTGGGGTATCAATTTCCACTAAATTTTTGACCCTGAATCAATTCGGATGAGTCCGGGATCCGCCATACCCACTGTTTCCCCCATGTTGAAAAAATGAATCTCCATACGCCTGGTCCGAGGAATAACCAATCCGTGTGTAAGAATTTGCAGCGTTTTTATCATGAACAGGTGATTTTGTCTGCAAAAATTGTGTTTATGAAAGCACCAAGAGGAATGAGGGATTTCAAAGATGCATCTTCTCTCTGCAGTTTCTACCCATCGTTTCTTGTGAGGAGTTAAGATTGTTTTCCAAGTAGAAAGACGCCCTCACTGAACAAAATCTTGATAAAAATCCACTAAAATTGATTCATACTCAAGTTAAGAAGATATCTATGCTAGCCAGGAATACATTAAATACCAGAGGCTCTATCATCAATTCATTTTAAAAAAAAGTTTTACAACTACCTGAATAACTGTTGTTTCCGTAGCCGCCTCCGCCTCCACCACCGCCACCTCCGTAGCCACCAGAGCTCTGCTGTCCGTAACTGCCGTATTGCCCGCTACCGCCTCCACTGTTGGAGTCATAGCCGCTATTCTGAGCACCATAGCTGGAAGGCGGTGCAGCTGGTGGAGGTTGACTGTAGTTCGGTGCAGGAGCTGCTGACAGAAATCAAGTTATCAACAGGGCAAGGATTTATATTAAACTACATATTTTTGCATATTTTACCTATACAAGCATATTTTCACATATACGCCCATATTTAGGACATATTTACTCAATTATGTTATTTTTAAGCACATTACGTTGCCAAATTTCACAATTTTTTAGATACATCGCAAATGTTATTGTGGGCGCTTTACGAACTGAAGGACCTTCTCGTGCGCATCTAATTCATTTTGAGCATTTAGATATTGCAAATCCCCAAACAGTAGCATAATGTCTAAATAATGGGCTCAAATTACTGTGGACCGATGAATAAAGCACGATTGCGTTTTGATTATGGTCACCGATGCTGCTGCTTACATGAAAAAGGCTGGCAAAGATTTGAATATTCTATTTACTAGAATAGTGCATGTTACGTGTCATGACCATGCGTAGGGTTGCAGACCACATTCGATGCAACTTCAGCAATGCCGATGAATTGGTCAACAACATTAAAAAAGTCTTCTTAAAATCCCCGTATCGTGTTCAACTATTGAAAACGATGTACCCCAACCTGCCATTGCCTCCTAAGCCGATTATAACCAGGTGGGGTACATGGTTGAACGCAATTACGTATTATTTTGATAATTGGAACCAAATTCGCGACGTTGTTGAGCAAATAAAAGACAAATCTCTGGCAATCTCAAAAGCATTGTTTCAAGATAATGAAGTCATCGAACAAATTCGTGAAGTTGGTGCAATGCGTGTAAATGGTTGCGATTAATCCAGGATTTCATCCTCCTATCACGCAAGACGTACTGAATCAACTTCATCGCCGTCATTCAGATCAATTGTCTTCACCCAACTCCTGACGTCCCTTCCAAACTCTTTGAGTTCTAGCATGTAGAGCTCAAACTTAAAAAGTTGCTTCCGATGAAGTATGTAAAATTTCTACAGTCATATCTTTCTAATAGGTACATAGGAATCAAGCAAGTTGATGCATTCTCGGTGCCGAAAACGAATCAACGCTAGTATTCCCTAAAGAATAAAATCCAATTTATAAAATCTCATCTTGATCATGCTGTTTCGGAACATCAATACCCAATGAAACCCAGTATCAAAGAACACGATCGTTACAAGTAGCGATTTCAGGTCGCCAATGATAGGGGACTAGGTATGACCTCGACCCAGCAGGGGAGCGTATGAGCGCCGTGCAGTAAGGATGATGTTGGCCTGCTCTACAGTATTATGCATCACAGATGATGGTGGATAAGACCAAGCTGACGCAGACATAACTTAGTTGAAAATATCACAAACCTGCAGTTTGAGCCGGAGCGTACCCCTGCTGGGACTGATCGTAGGAGCCCGACTGACCACCCCACTGGTTCGGAGGGGGCTGACTGTACGATGACTGATCGTAGGATGGTGGTTGAGCGTAATTTGAGTTCACAGCAGTACCTCCTTGAGAATAGCCGTAGCTACCGTAGCTGCCTTGGCCACCACCACCGCCGCCGCCTCCTCCTCCTCCGTAACTTCCGTATTCTGCAGAATAGATCCAGTTCAGCATTACAAGCCATCACTCGACAAGAGACTAATTAAAGAGTCTAACAAGTCTAATCAGAGGACCGAAATTTGAGCAATGAGAGTATATTGAACGGCAAACACCTCTCCTGACGCCCAAGCGTGGGCCACGCGTACGGTCTCATGGTACGCCGAACCCACAGAGCATCAGGATCGAAATAAATCCATTTCTAACGCATTAAATCAACAGAGTGTCACTTTTCGTGACCATAAAGAGTTAAAAACCAGAAAAATTAATAATAAAACATACGATTATCACTCATAGCGACTTCTTTTGAATGCGAACAGCGGAATTGAAACTTCAAGATGGCGAACGCCGGATGGGAGTCGGAGGTATACACTAAAATTGAGTATTGAACAAAACCAGTGTTGCCTCATGGAAATCAGTGAAAAAAATCATTGCCTCAAATGTATCACCATTGCGTGGTTTCGGTGAGAAAAAAAAGAAAGGAAAAAAACTATAGTTACGGCGAACGGAGAGCAACGGAAAATAACGAATCAATGATGGAAGGGTTGTCCAACCTGAGACGTGCATCATGCATTATTATTGTGAAAAATTCATCAAAATCTTCCCCAAACATAGTTTATTTAAATTATTTCTTACCGGGTATTATTTTATTTTCTTAAAATGTCTCTTGTTGGTCGTTAGGAATAATAAATACCCGTTTCTAGCTGAACTGTTGTTAATCATGTAATTAACTATATCGATTCAAGAAATATCGATCTTCATAGTACATTTACCATGGAAGTGTATATTTGGAAGGCTGCTGACCTGCCGAGGTTTGAGGACAACAACCACCCAATCCTTGACATCCCACTGGGCATTTATTCCATGACTGGGCATAAGCTATGGGCATAAGGCGACATTTATGTTAATTATGTTAAGATCAGAGTCGACTGGTGTAGGAACTAGGGATGTGTCTGAAGAGTGCTGCTCTCAAACGGGGCAAGTTGAAGTAACCTCGAGGAGCTTGGTCTTGGAATAAGTATTATTCCATAGACCAGCTCCAGCGGCCTCATTGACTTTAGCGCTTAACCTAGAAAACGTGGGTGTTATATTTTCTTTTACAGTGTAAGCCCCCAGGCTTGCTGCCTCCAGAAGGCCAGAAGGGAGAGAGCATGCGCCAAATGCGCGCGCAGCTCCTGTCTGGACATCGCATCGAGAGAGGCGGAGGCCCCGCTCTCACTCGTCGCTAAGTTGCCCAACCGGGCGGTTGTGCCCCTCTGACTGGGGGGCCCAAAATGTTGGAGCATATATTTTTGTAACCCTGTCGTGCAAGAGATTTCTCACTCAGTCCATCCTGGCATCGTCCTGTGCTCGCTCTGAAGTGAACTCTGCGACCGTGCTGAAGTCGACCGAAGCGGTAATATTGTGTTTCCCCATGAGATACAGGACTCAAGTCAATAAGCCTCGCTGTGTACCTGCGGGACAGCGAGCCCCCTCCTGTTTTTCCTTCGATGTCGACGCCGTTTTCGTCAGCCGGTATCGTTGCACTTGTTCATTAAATTTGTATTTCATGTATCATGTATTAATATTGTAGGTACCTATTTTATGCTCCACATGTTGTCTAATGTACTTTGTCCTATATAAATTCTAGCCCAGGTTGAGGCATATTTCCCTTTGTAACGAGTCCTTGTTTTCAATTATAATTTGGTTTGTATTAATGTATTTTATGATCATCCTTGGTATCCCTAGTTGCTCAGTCGTAAGTCTTGGACTTACATCCCGTATCCTCTCGCTAGGTCCTTTCCAAATTCTCCGAAGAAACCCGAATTAAATCATAATAATTCAAACACATTTTAATTCGAGAGAGGCTTACAACAGTAAGACGTATTTAACGAGATTAAAAGTATATAGATTCTATCCTATCATCCCCATGTACCTGCAGGGACAGCTTGCAGCCTGAGCTTTCAATTTACTTCTAGAGTCTGGTCCCAGAAGTCAAGGATGGTCCTTGTAATTGTATAATCTCGATGGCCATAGTAAAAAATCTGTGATTTGCTAAGGTGCATCTGTCGGTGATGGCGACATAAATATGCCCCATCAAAACGAGTTTTCTTGGTTACAGGAGGCATTGTTAATGAGAAAAGTTGTCTTAGGGGAGAAAAAGTAAACAGACTACTTCAAACTGTTGACAAAAAATACTGGGGCCTATGAGCTTTCCCTATTAAACCTGATTTTGATAAAATTTGTTTTACCTACTACATTTATTTGTAGTTATGTCATATATTAAGCAATGTTTTCATCAATTTTTCTCACCCTCAACGTTTTTCAATAATTTTGTTCCTTCTTTCATGTTTATTTTTATGTTTGTTGGGTAGAAATTGTTTTCTTGCAGATTCTTTCAATTAAACATCGATGTTTATCAACTCCTTTTTTAGTCGATGTCGCATCTCTAGATGCTAGTGTCACACATACTCAGTAGCTGTTATCACTCTCAATTATTATTTTCGATTAAATTTAGGGCACTGAATCCAATGAGACTAGTCCTTGAACAATTGGTGCCCATTGGAAGAAATTTCGGGTCAAAATAGATATTTAGGGCCAACCAATGGGGTGTCAATTAGAGATGGGCAAAGTAGTTCATTGAACTGAACACTTGATTGAATGATTGATTTTGAACGCCTAGTGAATATTTTACTGGTGACGAACGCCAGCTAGTTCAGACATACAAATCAATTAGAACCAAAGGAACTATAACTATAAGGAAGGTGAACTATGATATAATGAACTGTGTGTATGCGCCCGCGTAGTACGTTATAGCTATAGCTCCAGTACCAAGTCAAGTCGAACTGAACTGTAGTTCGCCTGAACGACCGACTGATGTGAATAGTTCACACTCTGGAGCAGTTCATTTGAACTAGTTCGTTCGCGAGCTACACATCTCTAGTTTCGATAACAATTTTTCCTCTACAACAATCGATGTTACAGAAAATCGATGTGGTGTCTATCGATACTCACCCCAGGTTTGGTAATTGAGGACTGTTGTAAGGATGAAATATTGACTTTTTGAGCTGTGCAAGTAACTTAACTGTCAGAAAATGAGGGACCAATTCTCAGTTCTTGTCATTGCATCCCAACTTTAAGAGACTTCAGTTGCGTCACAAATATAGTTAACCCGCATCCAGGAAATCTATACCTGTCCGCCTCAACTGCCACGAGGTAGATAAAATAGTACAGCGAAACGAAAGAGTAGGAGACGGCGTTGCTCGGTTGCTGACGTAAACATGAAGCTTGATTACTGTTTTCCATGGTAAAACCTGTAATGTAGGAAGTTGATTTTTCTGTTTTCCTAAAATTAATCGTGTTCAGTTGTCCTTATCATTCGGAAAGAATAAAATATAATAAACTGGAACGTTACTCGTTTATAATTCAGTATGATTTCTTTCGGCGGAATCTACTGGTATTTGTATTGGCAGCTCCGGTCGATTGTCAAATGGGTTTTGCGGCGCACTACGGGATTGTGTGAATTGCAAAGGATCTGCTACGGTAAGATAGCCGGTTGCCCACGAACGAGCGCTGTAGAATATTCTTTGAACAGTTCCAAATCGCCTGAGATTAGGAGCTTGAGAAGGACTTTGGACGAGGCGGCATCTTATCGCTCAATATTTGGTCGGTCCCAACGAACTCTGCTCGAACGAAGCGTTCGAACTGTGATGAAAGTGAAGAATATCAATCCGAACAGTCATGTGGCTTTTGTGAAAAATTTCTCGCGATGCGTCGAGCATATTTGGGGATACAAACAGTTGTACTACATTGTAGAAGAATTAAGGTTGACACAGTTTGACTCCACGTTGGACGAGCACGAAAACAGACTGACTCGGCTGTGGAACGGGTTGTGCCCTGACGTCAAGCTTGAAGCAAGGATCACTAAACAATGGCAGGACATTGGTAAGTACCGTTTGGATTACAGCTCAAACTGTTTGAGTGGAACAGAGGATGCTGTTGTGGGTAAAACCCAAGAATAGGGACCGTTGTCACTGATAAGTGCAAGTATCGATAGTACGCTCTGTCGAGCGCACTATCGATATACGCGAAATATTATATCCCTGTCCGCCATATTTGTTTTTATAAAATGAGAGAAAATACTAAATTGAAATAAACTTAAAAATAAATAAAAACAAAAATAAAATTATCGGAACAATGTTACGTAAGTAATAACAAAATGAAAGGCATTCAAATTGTATCGATAGTATCGATGGTCACCGTATGCGCGATATCATTGCTATCAGTTGATTAGGTGACAGCAGTCCCTATACTTGGGTTTAGCCCTGTTGTGTTTTGAACCTCTGGTGAGCTCGAGTGGGTCATTACGAACTATTCTGTGGGCCCTATGGCATATCTGCACTGTTCTGGTTCCTTGATACAGGGTAGAGCGCGCAAGACAGATGGGTTGAAATGCACTGTCGGGGGCCCCTTGATAACGCGCTTGATAAAGCGTCTAAATATCGATTTCGACTTCGAGATCACTGTATCGATGTATCGATGTCCGTTACATTTATTTGGCGGTGACATATTTGCGCATGTCAATTATGTCACTGTAATCATGCGTTACGATTGGCTATTGTCCTAAAGAGTGGGAAAACAAAAACGGTTACATTTATTAGGCGCCTAGACCTAGTTCATTGTGAAGACTAGACCTAGTTCATTGTTTTGTATAATTCTTTGTGTCGTTGCTTCCAAATTAGACGGGTTTCCCTTTTTGTTGGAATGGAAGTGTTCAATTTGTTTTCTTTGGGGTGTTTCGAGCATAGGAGGATTCCTGACATCTTGCTACTGACTCATTTGTTGATTAACCGAGTCGAACACGCCCGCGTGTGTCTTCCCATGTGTGTGATTGGCATAGTTATATCGGAGAAGTATGTTTGGAGGAGTGTTTGAGAATGAATGAGCGTATAGGTGGACCTGGCGTGATTGTTGAGATAGATGAGAGCAAGTTTGTGAAGCGTAAATTTAACCGTGGGAAGAGAGTAAGACTAGGCGCATATTGAGCTGTGCATACAGTGCAGCACAGCACAGGCAGCATCGGCAAAAAATCTTCGTCGCACAGTTGACTTCGCATATTGAGAAGCAGTGTCAAATAGGAAAGTGTCTGGTGTGTGAAGTGAGTACTTGAGAGCATGTTGTCGAAATATTTGGACTTGAGTTCTGAGTCAGATTCAGATGCCGATCTTGACTTATTATTGCTACTTCGCCAGAGAACAAGAAAGAATAAGCGTAAAAATAGTGACTACCTGAAAAAAAGAAGTTCTCATGGGGAATTTGTTATGACAAAAGAGTTGTGTAGTGAAAGGTTCATTAACTATTTTCACCTCAATAGAGCTGAATTTGAAGAAGTTCATCGTATGATCCGACCTCTTATTTATTCTGAGGGATGCAATGCTCAAAAACCAATCGGAACTTGTTTGTACTTGCTCTTCATGTATTTACTATGACTGGTGTCATATAAAACAGGATAAACTATATTAAACGATTAGTTTCTCCTCTTGATCCATTGCACAACAGTAGAAAAACGTGCACAGTCGAGCAATGCGGCGCAGTAATCTGTGTCTCGACACAAGTGTCTGTGCCGGCTGCGCTACCCTGCCCTGCGCTGCGCCACAACTTGCGCGCGCTCCTGCAAACACGTGTTTCACAAAAAACTGCGCTACCCTGCTCCGACTGCGTCTCAATATGCGGCGGGCCTGACTGGTAAATGGGATCTATCCATCTATTTGGACTATTGGATGAGTAATCATTTTAAAAACCCTGAAAATGATGTGCATACAAATTCCATTGAAGCTACATGGTCTGCAATCAAAAGGGGCATACCTAGTCAATTTGACTAATCTAAAAACTATCGATTATCTCGCTTGGCAGGACATATCGATATATTAGGACGCCATGACTGGGGCCCCCGACAGTGCATATTTTCCCAAGATAAAAACAAATACAATGTAATGAAAAATTACGAAAATTTAAATTTATACGGTTTTGAATAGCGTATCAGGCAAATGGGAACCCTCACTCTGAATACACTGAAAAAGACGTTTCCTGAAGTTTTCATGAACTCTTTGGAGCATTTCAATGGGTAGTTCGGCGATGTTGGCTCTGATGTTGTTCCTGAGGGCTTCTAGGGTCCTGGGACGATCATTGTTAACCTTGGATTTGAGGCGCCCTGGGAACCTTCCTCTCAAAAACTCCATCACTGTCAGTGCTGTGTGGGCGATTGCTCCGTCCTGCTGAAACCAGACGTCTTCCAGTTCCATTTCATCCAAGCAGGCAAGAAAAACTCCTGAATCATAGTTAAATAACGCGCCGAGTGGACGGCCTTATCGAAAATATAAGGCCCAATTATCCCATTTCTCGAAATTGCACACCATGCTGTTACCCTATTTGAAGAGGCCTCTGGTGGAGCTCTATGGGGTTCGTCTCACTCCAGTAGCGCATATTCTGTTTATTGACACAACCACTGAGATGGAAATGTGTCTCTTCAGAGAAGACAACGATAGCGTCTTGCAGCAATACAGCAAGCATGTTTTCACTCGCGATTTGTCTTGCTTCGTAATCACGTGGCTACGATTTTGTAGGGATGCATATGACTAAAATAAACTTCCCGATCCCCTTGTTCAAATGAACCCCACCCCAGATACCTGCGACCATTCAGCCCGGTAGGACGCCCTGATCCATCTGTCTTGCGCGCTCCACTCTGTAGTATTCAGCTTCAAACCTTACTACCTTTTAACTATGCCTTTTTGGATGAACCTGGAGTTCTGCGTCGATGTTACTTAAAATGTGAACTTCAATTTGATTTTATGGGGGGAAACTGACGGATAAAGTCCCATTTGGAATTTTTCCATCTTTGAAACCTGAGATGAGTTAAAACGTACGCAGCAGTTGGTATAGATGGATTAACTCATTTTCCTTTGCTTTTAGGGTTCCAAGGAGACGACCCGAGTACGGATTTCCGTGGCATGGGCCTCCTCGGCCTGGACAACCTCCTCTTCTTTGTCGAAGAGTACAACGCTGCTGCCAGACACGTCTGGTCACATTCCCTCCATCCTCAGCACGGCTATGCCTTCGCCATTGTCGGCATCAACTTGACAAGCCTTGCCTACCACTTGCTCAAAGATGGAGTGGTCAAAACTCACATCTACAACACCTGCAAGAGCTTGCCCTCCCTGAGAGTGTTCCACCTCCTCTACTGCTACCTTTTCTACGAGTTTGATCGCTTCTGGATTGAATCGAAGCCCCAAGATGTGATGCAGTTCACCTTTATTAAGGACCAATTTGAAAAAAACATTCGAGATATGCTTTCAAATCAAAACACCGTTTTCAAGATCAACTTCGTCGTGGATGAAGTTTGATTCTGTCTCTATACCACGTATTTGTGCAATTCACGTTCCTCAGTTTATTTACTGCCAGTGCAATATCATTCATGCCCCTGATTTTACAATTTTTTCGCGTAGAATCGCTTTACTCGAAACTAATTTTCTCAAGATAGCGATCAAATATCGATTGTAACTGTTATGTCTTTATGGATACGGGTGGATCGGCCAATACTCTAGGTGTCTATAGACTGCTGGAATGGACTATACGTGTATCACCCGACTGATGAGTGCCTACTGTTTGTCTCCTTCCCTGAAATTGAGCTCAACGCTAAGTAAGTCTTGACTAGTAAACTCTGGGTAAAATCTACTTGCCTATCTAGTATAGGCAAGGAAATTTGCATCAAATTTTTTCTGGACGTTTCAAGGTGTCTAGTTCAAAATTAGCAAATGTCCGTCCGCTCCACGCCGACTTTGGTAGTAGTAAATTTTCTAAAAATCTGAAATTTTGGTCAAGGGTCCGTTTTTGGCTCTAGTTGGTCCTCGAAACTTTTCAACCCGATCGGACCAAATTTGGGTGGGGTAGAGATCAAAATGTGAATTTCGAAAAATGGATTTTTGAGATTTTTTGCAATTTAGGTGTGTGGGATATCATTTTCTATTACATCCTGGACGCTGAATCCAATGGAAAGGGTCTCAGAACGATTGGCACCCACTAAGAGATTATGGGTGAAAATAGATTTCTATTACCCATTTCGAATGTGGGTTTTCGGGATTTCTGGTACCTAGGCGTGTGGGGTATCATTTTCCACTAAATTTTGGACCCTGAATCGATTGGAATGGGTCCGGGAGCCGCCACACTCACGGTTTCCCCCTCCATCCCCATGTTGAAGAAATGAGTCTCCATGCGCCTGCTCCGAGCGTAATATTTGTTTTAACATTCGGACATTATCGTGACAAATTGCATTTTTTTACCGTTGCAAAGGTGCTTTGTGCTAATTCGGTTCATCACCCAATCTCCCCATTCTTTCAGTCCGTCATGGAACTTAAGGTTTTCAGTTTGATCGGGCAATTCTCAATTTCACGGCTTACAACAAATGGGACAACCCAGTGACTCGAGAGAACCAAGAGAAAAATACTGAAACCTCACTATTTCTCAAAGTCTTAATACCGGAAAATGACGTTGAAAACTTTCAATGAGAACACTGATTGATGTTATTTCTCTTCTTTGGACCACTCGCCAGTACATTGTAGCGCGTTTTCCCCCAAAAGCGCTCGTTTGATTAGATTTTTTGTTGTTACGACTCTGCTATCTCGTAAGGGTTTTATTTCATTTCGATGCTAGTCGATTTGGTTTGACCTCCCATTTTACGCGTCGTGAGAGGATGGGGTTTTATCAAGTCGGTTGTTATTTCTTGTTCAAATTATAATTTCTTTGGCGGCTCCAGGCATCATCAGAAAAGCAACACTGTCTCACGTAACCGTAAAATAATTTACACATCCATTGAGCAGGTAGTCAATGATAAAATGAACAATTGTCAAAGTAGGTGCGCATCGAAATTAGTGTGTATTCACAATTAGCCTTAAAACAATTTATCACAGAACAACATGTCAAGAACAAGATGCCTAGCCTAAGACTATAAGACTGGCTGCTCAATTTTCATCAGTACAACTAGGTAATGCGTAACTGGTGACGTCATTTAGGAGGGTTGTGTCTCCACAGGCCTTTGGTCCCTTATATGAAAAAATTGAGTGATCTTCAGAAGCTGAAAGTACGGATTGAGTTCAAAACAATTCTACTAAGGGGACGTGAGCCGTAAATGTCTTCTTCATGTATTGTTTTTCCAGGTATATATCACTTTTCATATCAAATTAAATATACTTTGTAGAAAATGAGTGGGTTTTTGTTTTGTTGGACGACAGGAAGCCTCTTAAATATATTTGCTGAGCAATTTCGGAAGTAGGTATCAAGTATGTAATCAAACGTTCCGTTCATCCTCGAGTAGGTACGAGAGAAGCAATTCTTTATTTTGACTGAAATTGGTGTTCTGATGATGCCGACCTGGAAGCCGGTGAAACGTCAATGAAATTATATGTTACAGAAACGAGTTACAGTTGCAAGAAATAACAACCGACCTTAACAAAAACCCATCCTCTATCTCCATATTTGGTGGATATACTGCCCTTCAATCCTCCTTGGGGTTTGAAGTAGGCATTGAGTTGCCTTATTTAAGCACTATCCGCTAGGCGATAAGAAAGGCTTCGTATGCGGTTAATGTAGCAAAGATATTTAAGTGTTGTATTTTATTTTGTATGCCTACCTTGTCCTTTTCATATCTTTACTAGTCACTGTCGACTGAAAATGCGCACTGTAAATATAATATATTTGATATATTATATCATCTTAGTTTCTCGTGGTTTCACTTCTTTGTCTTTAACGTTTACTTGAAGGGTTTCACATTGCTTCATCTGGAGGCCTGGTTTGAAAGATGTGATCCATTAGAAATATACCTCTTCGCGAATAAAATACTTAACTACTAATCAGCTCCCGGCGTTTGATGTAGACAATTCAGTTTATGTTCATCTGTGTTCTTTCATGAACAGTAGCTCTCTCTTGTATTAGTGCAATGAAGAAGGTCTGTGTAATATATTGAATACCCGATAAGTTCAATTCATTTTAATATAACGGCTGCTTTTAATGAAGAATAATTTTTTTCCCTTCTCCAACAACTGTAATGATATGACGGAAAACAATCTAACTTCAACAATTTTGCTATAGAGGTATATTTTCTAGAACTCTATAATACTACATCTGTTAACCTACAAGACCTACTGACTCAGCTGGGCCCAACGAGGTCTTATCAAACCGATAACAAGACAGTGTTGCCAGCCTTGCCTCGGAATTGGCAATATACTACACGCTTCCCCTTATATAAATTAGAACCTATCATTATTTGCAGGCATAAAAGTAAGCTTAATAACTCATAAAAATAATGTGTATACATGATTCAAACTAAAGAGTAAGTATGTGCAGAAACTGTGCGTTCATCAACCTATACACAATGGCTGATAACTAATAGGCTTAATATCTACTAATAATACATAATTATACCTTGTACAAATTATTAATTTCGCACAAACTCTTTGCGAGAAAACCTTGTGGGATTCGTTATTTTTCTTCCAGAAACCCTGGAGCGCCTTTCCAATTCGTGGGGGGCTGAAGGAGCCATGCTAGGAGAACAACCATTAATTGAATCATTGGGCCCACTATCTGAAGTAACTATGGTGGGTGGCAAGGTAGTTGCATCCTCACCCCCATCAAACCTGCTACAGTTAGGTAAACCGGATTCTGCACCCTCCTCTGAAGATGCACTGGAGGGTCCATCAAGATCCTCATAACTGTTCTGTGGGGAATCACTGGCAGGGCAAAGTTGACTAAGGGGGACCTTGCAAACTGTACCATTCTCCAGCTGAACAATATAAATTGCTGGAGAGACCTTAACCATGACAATGGCTGAAATCCAAGGCTGGCAACACTGTCTTGTTATCGTTTTGATAAGGCCACGTTGGGCCCAGCTGAGTCGGTAGGTCTTGTAGGTTAACAGGTGTAATCATGGAATAAGTATACTATAACTACTTATTCCATGAGGTGTAATATTATAGAGTCCTAGAAAATATACCTCTATAGCAAAGTTGTTGAAGTTAGATTGTTTTCCATCATATCAGGTAGGATATAATTCCTTCACAGAACTGCATTTTTCTTAACTTTCGATAGGTTTGTGATTGTTTTAATTTTATATGCATGAAATGGGGGTTTCGATATTTTTATTCATAAAAATGTAGTATCAAAAAATGTACAAAACCGTACTTCAGCTCATCTCAGTGGTGTGAGAGCCCGTGCTTGAGGTTAACCTCGTGGCTGATGATGCCATGCCCGATTTCATAACTGTGTCCATGTGCTTCGCCGTTCTCTATTTCCAATCCATGCCCGAACGTATATCCATGAGAGTCAATGCCAGTCTCGTGTCTGTGGCCAACGGCCTTTTCAAAGTTGCTAATGTCACCCCCGTCACTCGACTCAAAACCTCCGATAAAGTGCTCGCCATGGTGTCCGTCGTCACTGTGAGACTCATGGCCATGGTGGATCACGAAATTCTGGGAAGACGTAGCTACGCCGTTGCTTTTATGGTGACGCTGACTTTCGTCGTGTTGATGGTGGATGCCTTCGGTTTGATGGCGGTAATAGACCTCTTCTCTTCCTTGGTGAGCTTTGTCTTTGCTATGGGTTTCTTCGCTGCTATGAGTGTCATGAGAGACTTGGCTGTGATGAAGGACACCTGCGCTGGCTGCCCCAAACAACACCAACAAGCACAGGAACTGCATCTGAATCATTTGCATTGAATTATTCAAGTGGGAATAATAATATAAGGGGTAGAAACACGTCATGAATGTAGCTGGGAAAGGAGGAGGGAGGGGGGGCTGATTGAAGCTTACATAATTTTTTTAGATTAATTTGAAAAGGAAAATGAAATTCTGAACTGCCTGCAATGAACTGAACACCCTTTCTCAAATGTGTCCACGCTAAACTTCCCTACTGGTGAAGTACAATGATGGATTATTTAGATTAGCCTGTCTGAACTGGTTCAGCATTTAAAACTTAGTCCTTGCACACCAAAAACCGACTTTTTACGTACGAGGGCTATCCAGAAAGTAGAGTACGTTTTCGTCTGTTTCCGCTAGGGGCGGGGCTAGCGTGGCCATTTTGGGGTCAGAGCGGTGTGCAACTCAGTCAGCATCTAGCTGTGCCAGCAGGGGGTTTGTGCTGTGCCCCGTTTAGATACTGTGACGGTTTGAAATGTCTTCGTTAATTGAAAATCCTGTGAGGTGCGTGCAGTAATAAGGTTTCTGACTGCAAAAAACTGTAAACCAATAGAAATCGTCACAAAACCATCAGCGAAAAGCTTGGTATTGGAATAGCTAGTATTTGAGTGTGGCTTTCATCTGTACACAATAAAATTTGTTTCCTATACTTTGTTCATTTTTTTTTTAATTCCAAAACGTAATCTACTTTCTGGATAGCCCTCGTAACTCATTTTAACCCCTGACTCCAGTCGGGCTATCGGAATGAAGGAGAATTGAACACATTCACGAGCTAGATGTAGGGGAAGGTGGGGCAGTTGTGACCATTTTCAACAAATCCTTCAATTGAAAGTAGGGAACTGAATTTTTTGGAACAGAAAATAACTCGCCAAAAACTAGGACATTTTTGCCAATAGAATCCGGATTTAGTTGACGAAAAAATCGAACTATAATCACATTTTCTGATTTTTTCCCCACTGCTTAACTATGACCATATGGGGCACATGTGACCACATTTTTGAAATGGAGTAAAAGGGCTGAAATTATTATTTTTTAATAACGAAGGAACTATCGAACTTGGAAAACTCTTGTAATTGTTCTGAAGAACACAATTTGTAGAAAATATGTACATACTTGAAGCAGTAGGCTTATGTAAGCGTTCACTCGTAGGCCTATCAAATATTCACTAGCCATTTGAGATCTTGAAATTTAGGACTAGGTAGTAATAAAAAATTACACTCAGCGAGGAGTGCGAGAGCTTGAAAAATTAACTATCCCTTGAAAAAATAATGTCTATCTTGAAAAATACTAAAGTGAATATCACATTTTGAAAATTTGGGTAACTTTACGCCTAATAGAACTCTTCAACGAACATTGAAACGATTAAAGGCATAATTGAATGTGAAGCGATTTCTGGAGCTTTCTGGAGGTAAGTTAACTGGTAATTTGGCAACGACCTCGGCTCTGTGCACAGTAGCCCTATCTTGAACGTTTGGAAAATGAAAAGTATAGCTTCCACCACACCGCCTAAGAAATTGAACGTCATACTCGGTTGGTCCATCAAATCCATTAACAACACGACCAATATAGTGGACTTTTGACTACATGGGGCAGATATAACCAGTGGTTATAACTACCCCACAATCAGCCATGATGGTTAAACAATAAAAACTAGGAGATTCAATTTTCTTCTCTGATGAAGGTAGTTTCTAAAACTGGACACTTTTCACGTAAAATGCAGCGAAAAGGCGCTACAGTAGCACAGTAAGTTCATGCAAAGCTTTGCATGTTGAATGTAGCTGACAAAATTCTGTGAGGAAAACACATCAACCGCCATCAAAGCTGAGTGTTGATTGGGAAATGGCTTTTCTCACTGCTAGACCTTTGAATCCACTGCCACATCAATTAATTACGTCTCATGGCGCCAAAATTCAAACCACCAAGGAATGCAAGGAGTGGTCATAACTGCCCTACCTTCCCCTACTCAATTATCAACAGTTTCTAATTATTCGTAGCATTTTAAAGGGTCTTTTTGGCCCAGACGGCGGACATTTTCAAGCGTTTTTTGGTTGATACGAATACGTAGGATCGACAACAAATACTATCTTCGATAGAACTTACCATTTTCCAGCTGTTGGGATAATGTTGACTTCACAGTTCGTTCCTTGTCTTTTATACTGTTCGTGGATATAGATCTGTCGTCCTATCGAACCTATCTGAGATCAGGAGGGCGATATCCCACATCTAGCTTCCAGCTGTTATTGCAACATAGCTCTTTACTTCCTGATGACTCGCGTCCTCGTATTCGGTCGCCGTTCTTCAGTTAGGGCAAGGTCGTCGGACTTGCAGCATTCACACGGGTCCTTAGGTTTTATAGTTGTTGGAAAGGTATCGGTGACTTTCATAAATTTAGATCAAGTTAGATACCTACTTAATCGTAACGAGACGACCGTGTCATTGAAACACGTGGTACTTCAAGGTGGGACGATAAAGGTGCCAGAATCGAAAGAAAACCAGCAAGAACATGACGCTGTCTTGCAACCTGAAGAACATCAAGATGATCAAGAGGGTACCTACTCCAGAACCAACAGTCTAATCTGTGCCATTCCGCAAGAGAGCAATATACACCTGCCTGTTTAAAAGATTTAAACTAAATTTATAAAAGGATGGAAATATGTCATGATTAATCCAGTTATTATAACAACAGAACATTATGTTCACACTCATATCATTTCTGAAATTATCTTGATATTAAAGAATAAAAAAGAAATTTACTGTTATACGTTTATTGTAAATAATAAAAGCCTAAAATAATAAAGCTTTATATTTGCAAAGGTTTAACATCCGGGGTACAGGTGGAAAACCATCAGATCAGGTTTGAATGTGAAAGATGCCTTATGAATAATATGATATTTTCCAAAAACCATTCGAAAACTCCTTGTATGGCAAACAAGATAGTTTTTTTGTTGGTTATTCCTTGAATAATCAACCTATTGTAACGATTTATGTTCTTAGTAAATAATTTATTACAATCACTTGAATACACTGTTCTTATTCACACACTTACACAATGACACCATCACAAGGCACAATACACAGTTGTTATGCAGTTGTTGCACTATTTATAACACTATTTATAACACTGCACAATTTATAACACGAAGCGTCAATATTTGGACTCCAAACTGAGCATTCCTGGGTCCCTTTTATACTCGCTGCCTCTTCTTGGTCAAGTACCTTCTCAAACCTTCCCTGGTTCTGGGAACTGGGGGATGTGTTGTCTGGAGCCAATGAGAAGGTTCCAGCCAATTCAATACAACGCACAAATGTTCGAGAACGAGCCCTCCACAGGTCATTGACCCTGCAATGCCGGCAGCCCATTTGACGGGAGCAGGTGCAATCTCGCAACACAATGTTTTTATGCAAAAAGTCAATATCTCCGATTCGGCCCAAAATTTTTCTCTGGGCGTTTCAAGGTGTCTAGATCAAAATAAGCAACTGTCCGTACGCAGTACGCCGTTTTTGGTTGTAGAAAATTTTCTAAAAATCTGAAATTTCGGTCAGGGGTCTGTTGTCGGTCCTCGAAACTTTTCAGCCCGATCGGACCAAATTTTGGAGGAGTAGGGGCAAAATGAGTATTTCGAAAAAAGGATTTTCGAGATTTTTTGCGATCTAGGCGCGTGGGGTATCATTTTCCACTAAATTTTGGACGCTGAATCGATTGGAGTTGGTCCGAGACCCTCCACACCCACTGTTTCCATTTTCCCCGTGTTGAAGAAATGAGTCTCCATGTGTCTGGTCTCAGGAATAAGCAACCCGTGTGAATGAATATTTGCGTCTCTGTTTCTTGGCGTGTGGGGTCTTTTTCCATTAAATTTGGACCCTCAATCGATTGGAATGGGCCCGGGACCCACCACACTCACTAATTTTCCCATGTTCGATATTTTCGGCGATTCAGAAGAGTGGGCTATTGTTTTCCACTAATTTTTGGATGCTGAATCGATTCGAATGAGTTCCCTTGCTCCTGATTCGAGAAATAGCCAATCTCTGAGATTTGTGGAATCATCAACACTTTGGAGCTCCTGACAATAGTTGTTTATGATTGAAGTAACCTATTCAACAAATGATGCCGAAACCTACAAGAATGCGCTGAAACCTCAATTATTATTTGATGCTGATGAAATAGAACCTTGTGCCTCCATCGTATACATACGGCGTATTCTTGAAATACCTACTTCCACTTCTAATATTTAGGTCACTCTTTTTTATCCTTCCTTCCCAGTATATTTTGTGCTTGTGTGTCATTCCTGCTTTACTTCACTTCTGTAGCATCTTCCCCAAGCAACTATACCATTATAAATTATATTGGTGGAACTTCCCTTAACGAAAACTTTCGTTTGGCGGACAGTTAGCAATTCCCGGGAATTTTCCTTTTTGATTCAATGTGTTCCAAACTTTTCTTAGGCGGACTTCTCTTGAACGGACGCGGACACTTGAAAATGCCAATTTAGATCCAATGATCTCCCTTGGGTGGACAAATGGCGGTTTATGTGATCGGTGTGTGTTTACCATTATTACACCACGTTAACAACTCATCACATCTTCAGTTTGCTGTTTGCACCTGTCTGTGACAAGATGCCTCGTCAAAAAACACTTCGTTAACATTGGTTACGTTAAAGCAGAAAATCGACGTCATAAATGTTCCGCGAAAAACGTATACTTATGCGCAACTAAGTGAAATTTTGAATAAGAAACAAGAACTTCTTTCTCAATGGGAAACGAATGGGAATGCCACGAACAATAACAAACGCAAATTTGTAAAGCATCATCTAGTAGTAAATGGTGTAATAGTTGTAAAGCATGGTGTAGTAAATGATGAGATAATGTATGAATAGTTCGGCCGTGCCCGCGCAAGTGGCACCCCCTATCTGGGCCTCTTATTCGATAAAAAGCAATGGGTGACAATACATTGGCTTCAGGGGGGTGGCTTGATAAATTTGAATCTCGGTACAACATTGCAGGGATAACTGTCAGTGGGGAGGGTCGGTCTGTGGACAATTCTGTAGTGGAGCCTAAAAATATTTTTCAGCTTTGACGAGACTGGCCTTTTTTTTTTTTTTTTTAGAAAACTTCCTACTGATTCATATTTGTTAATAAACGGCTCATTTTCAACCACGACTGATTTTGCTTTCCATCTCCCTTCTTTCAACTTCCCTTGAGCGAACATCCTCGTAGATTATTCGTTTATCTGTCCAAGAAAGAAATCTTCCCTAAGGCGGACACTTCTCTTGAACGGACAAAAAATTGTTCCCCATGTTGTATAAGTGTGTGACATAAAATTATTGTCTCTTAAAATTTCTCGTAGTCCATGACATTTCTCTTTCATGGCATATTTACCCTCAACAACTTTTATTACCCTCAGTTTTCCCTTTCAAGAATTTCATATGTTGTTTATGACACACTATTTCTCCAAAATTCGGGATCATTGATTCTCTCCAAGCGTGTGCCATGAAAATGGTTTTTGAAAAATTCAATAAATACTAATAATGTAGAAATTTAATTTGTTCCCTTTTTATTGAGGTAACATAGCGTCCGTCTAATGAAGGAAGAGTGAATACATTTTGTCATCTCGTCAACATGTCGATCGCATCGGAAGTCTTTTGTGATATTTCATATCACCTTGACTTTCTCAGCTTCATAAAAAAAAAAAAAAAAAAAAAAAAAGTTTTTATAAGAAGCAGGTAGATGTCTAATGTGCACATGGTCCAATGCGCTCTTTTCTGCCTGCAATTCATTTTGTTGGCCGTAAATGTCTATTCCTTCTAAGAAAGTTGATGAAAAACAATTTCGTCGACTTTTCAATCACTGTGATAATGCTGGAAAGAAGGGATGTCGGCCTATAGTTGTTCACTGATTTCGGATTCCCTCATTTAAATAGAGGTGTAATTGTGGCTTGTTTGTAATAGGAGGAAAACTTGCTTCCTAGTCCCAGTAATTCCTTGGTTCATTATGAGATGAGTTACCAGGGTATTTGGATTAAAGCGAAGCAGTATCAAAGAGAGTGAATATTCGTGTGCATGAATGAGGCATTTAATCGTACGAGGACTTTGGTGTTTTATTCATTATTTACATCGAATATTTGGCATTATACCACGAACGAAATAACTTTAGAAAGAAGGGACGCCGTACTGGTCAGCTGGAGCTGGTGGAGGAGGGGGTGCAAATGCTGGGGGCGGTGGTGGGGGTGGCGTGTAAACCGGTGGAGGAGGCGGTGCGTACACTGGTGGTGGCGGCGGTGCGTACACTGGTGGAGGAGGTGGGGCGTAGACGGGGGGTGGTGGGGGAGCGTAAACGGGTGGTGGTGGAGGTGCGTAGACCGGTGGAGGAGGTGCGTAGACGGGTGGAGGCGGTGCGTACACTGGTGGCGGTGGAGGAGCAAAAACTGGTGGAGGCGGCGGCGGTGGTGGTGGAGGTGGCGGAGGCGGTGCAGCCGCTACAGGAGGCCCGTAAACCTCTGCGGGGGTCGGTGGCGGTGGTGCAAACACGGGTGGTGGTGGTGGTGCAAATTCCACCGGCTCTTGGGCCGAAGGGTAAGGATACTGAGGTGCAGCAAACGCACTCGCTCCAAACAACAGGAAAACCTGGAAAAAATAATTTGACAAAACATAAAATAATTTAATAGTGCGACAGAATCATATTCGAAAAGTAAAAGCAGGAGGTTGGAATAAGTGCAGCTGTTGCAATGCTGGTCAAGTTTACTCCACTTCGTTTCGAGAAAAACGGCAAATAATGATTTGAGCTTGATTTTATATCAAAATCGCACGTTTGATGGTTCCTACTGAAAGTGAAGGTCTTACTGAATGGAACCAGATCAAATCTGTACCTCAACCTTCCTAAATGGACGGAAAAATAAATGCAATAAAACATTTTCTAAAAATCTGAAATTCTGAACAGGGACCTCTAGTTGGTCCTCGAAACTTTTCAGCCCAATCGGACAAAATTTAGGTGGGGCTAGACTAAATTTTAACGCTGAATTCAATAAGACAGGTCCCGGAACGTTTGGCGCCCACCGGAAGAGATTATGGTGGGTCAAAATGGGTATCTTTCCTATTTCGAACGTAGGTTTTTGAAATTTCTGGTACCTAGGCTTGTGTCGTATAATTTTTCGCTAAATTTTTGACGCTGAATCAATTCGAATGAGTCTCCATGTTCCAGGTCCTAGGAATAACCAATTCTTGCGAATGAATTTGCTGCGTTTCTTTTTTGTCAAGCACCTCTTGGATGATGGTTTGGCCACCGCAATTGTTCAAAAGAATGGTTCAGATGCTTCAACATTCAAGCCTGTAAATGGATCTCCACAAATCTATTCGTTTTTTGCTGCAAGTCTTTCACACTGGGCAAATATGAAGTGAGGGCTGTGGGCCGGCTTGATACGCGGCAGTCCTCCAGTTCCTAAGTAGGGGTCAAAATTTTTTGCAATCTAGGTGTGTGGGGTATGATTTTCAACTAAATTCTGGACGCTGAATCCAATGAGACCGGTCCCAGAACGATTGGTGCCCTCTGGATGAGGCTATGTGTCAGAATGAGCGCCTATTTACGAATGTGTGTTTTCGAGACATCTGGTACCTAGGCGTGTGGGTTATCTTTTTCCACTAAATTTTGGACGCTGAATCGATTGGAATTGGTCCGGGAATCATGCCGAACTGTTGCCACTTTGTTAAAAAATAAATAAATGTACATACTCGTGGGTAAATCTATATAGTAGATTAATTCTGAAAATAAATCTAGCAACAGAAAAACGTAATATTTTTCTTAATATGAGATAATTTTTGTTTTCAGGATGTTAGTTCGTAGTTGAATTTAAATGACACTCACCCAAGCTTTCATGTTGGATTCTGTTACGATATTAACTACAATTGACATCAGGCCGCCTTTTATAGTAAAAATCCTTGTTTTGGAGAGGAAACTCTCTTTCAGTCGGTTGCGTTGTTGATCAAAGATTTTCTCAAACGATAAATGAACTATTTCCGAATGGATTCGACAGATTTTTATCAAGCGCCTTCCAATTACTGTGACCTTCCGGGTTGATGCGGGTTGGTGATGTTCCTCTCGCATGGCTGAGGTAACTTTCTCGAGTTTTATGGAAGCGAATGACTGATGACTGGTAGGTTGGTGCCGCCTATTTTGGCGCCCATGTTTTACTACAATGTATTGTTATTTACCTGACCCTCTTCATCGCCTTACCCTGGGTAAGAACAAGATAGAGCTTACCAAAGAATATACTTACCTCGGAGTCCCTCTTGTCAGGAGTATTCAACAGAGCTAAGGAAAACTTTACATGAATGAATTATTTTTTTTTTTTTTTTTTTAAGATGAGAAATTTTTTGGGGCCAGGTGTGATTCCTCGCGGTTAGATCGTGGTTAGCCTCCTCCAGTTATGTGGAAGTCCAATCCACTAAAACCTCCCCCTCCCAACGGCCCAACCTGGTACTATTTAACACATATCTTTTGGTTGGACCTGGAGCCATATTAGTTGTCTGCCCGTGTGGCTTGTTGCCGGGCTCTCTCTTCCTCGTTATTCTACTGAGAAGAGACTCTATATATTCTGCCATTATTTTCCATGCTTGTTTGCTTGATAACATTCGTTGCACTAGCTCCCCCGGAGATGGTAAGTTCAGACCTAGTTCTGACCACAGCTGTTCTCGTAGTAAATGTAAGCCCCCAGGCTTACTGCCTCCAGAAAACCAGAAGGGAGGGAGCATGCGCCAGGATTTGGAGAGAGCTCCAGCGCTCCACTCGTTGCCAAGGCGCCCAACCGGGCAGTCGTTGTCGAGGCGCCCTGCCAAGGCACCCAACATGTCGGAGTCATGTATATTTTTGTAACCCTGTCGTGCAAGTGCATCCCACTCAGTCCTTCCTGGCTTTGTCCTGTGCTCGCTCTGAAGTGAACTCTGCTACTGTGCTGAAGTTGACCGAAGCTGTAATATTGTGTTCCCCATGAGATGATAAAGGACTCTCGCTAGGTCCATTCAAAACCTCCGAAGAAACCCGAATTAAAATTATAACAGATTTTAATTCGAGAGAGTCAAAGAATGTGTTTCGCGCTGTCCTCCATGTCTGGGCTGTGCAAACCCCCTGGGCTCTGAGCGAGCTCCATCCAGTGTATGCATTGATAGAAAAACATAGGTTGATTATTCGAGGAATAACCAACCAAAATCCGTGTCCTGTGAGGAATTGCGTGAGGTAGTAGCTAACCTCGATATGTGGCCTCTCCAGCCAGCCTCTCACTTCTGGTACTGGTCTGGCTGTCCATCGACCTCTCGATTCATTGTCCCAGATGGTCTGCCAGTCGTTAAGTGTCCATTCCCGTTCTTCCTTGATCACTATTGCCTTCCTTGGTTCCATTCTTCTATCATAAATCCGTTTTCTTTCTGCAGCCAGTAAATGTATCGGGATGACCCCAGCCAGTACAAGAAAAGCTTGCTCCGATACCGGTCTGTATGCACTAACTATCCTTGGCGCTCCTCGCGGTTGTACAGCCATTAGTCGCTTCCGGTAGTGTGCGACAGATAGCGCGTCTGCCCATGTTTCTGCTCCATACAGCGTGGCCGAGTTGGTCACTGACATGAGTAGCTTTCTCTTGCATGGTCATGGGCCCTTAACGTTCACCATTAGCCTGCTGAGTGCTGCTGTCATGCGCGATGCTTTGTCGCACACCCCAAGCCATAGAGCAAGCTCTGTGCGGCTTGGGGCAATCCAAAGGACTAAAGTCGAGACGCAGCGAGCGGCACATTTCACCAGCAGACTGATGGACCCATCGGTGGTGCGAGTGTCATTTTCTACAGCAATCTACTTGGTCAGAGCAGAAACGGGTAAAATCAGGATTGGAGCGATCAATTTAGACTATACTCCATATGCCCTCTGAGAACTATCCGCTCTCCGGAGGACATCCCAGCATGGAAAATACCGCTTGAAATGAAATCGGACGACCCAAGTGAAAACCGTACTGATTAGATTAATTCATGTGGAATTGTGGGATAGCCAGAGTGCAGAAGCTGTATCAAAACAAAAAAGCTAAAAATTCTTCCACAATGGTTGATTATTTCTTGGAGCAGGAGTATGCAGTGTCCGAAATCATTCTGAACAATTCAGCGTCCAACAATTAGTGAAAATAATGGTACCCCACTCGCCTAAATCGACGAAAATCCATTTTACACAAACAAATTTTCACTAAAGGGGGTTCAAAAACCCTCCTCACTCATGCTTGTGTCTTGAGGAGAGTTTGACAGCTCCTGCATTCCCAGTTAGTAGCAAATTTCATGGAATTTCGTGCTTACGTAGAGTAACTTACACCATTATTTACTGTAACAAACTGGAATTGGTCCGGGACCCGCCACACCCACTGTTTCCCCCATTTTCCCCATGTTGAAGAAATGAATCAACCCCTGTGTAAGAATTTGCAGCGTTTGGTTGGTAATAGCCAACTCCTCTCAGAGCCATGCTCAAAACGTTATAGTACTTTAACTAAAAATTTTATTTTTAAATTGATAGTAATGAACGTAAATGTACATAAGTCCTCGCCTGTATCAATAATTGGCTACGAAATGGGGGAGTGCCATCGCCTTAAGTTGCTTTTTCCACCCTGGAGAACATACTAAAATAGTGGACCGGGACCAAAACCCTATTCTGCATGCTCAATATCACGTTAGTTGGTAATGAATACATACTTTATTCGACATGAGCAAAAAAAGTCGGAAATTACTCCACATTATTATACATATGTGAGCTGACGGGTGAGGTAGCACTCTCATTAGGATTACGTTGAACACTATTATTAATATGTTTGTGGGACCAATGAACTAATTATCAGTTCACTGAATCACTTGTGATGCTTTTATATGAAGTACGCCAAACATGAGTGAATTTCCGAATCAATTCATTTGTCTCAATAATTGAAGACTCCCCACACTGTTTACAGGCTTGTTTACCCAAACATGTATTAACATATGATTTTATCGTGTTTTTTCGACTAAATTTACAGTTATTGAACGTATTATCAACGCGATTTTTATGTATTTTGTAAAATCGTTTAACCTAGTTACCTAACTAATTTAGTTATTCACATTTCTTCAACCTGGATATGGCTTGTCTTCAATGTTGAGTTACACTTCCTTCGTCATGGTTTGGAGGAGTGCGAAGCACGAATAAGTTTGTGATATCATCTGCAGTATGATAAGAAAACAAAGTTACATTTTACGTCGTACAACTACTTCAATATTTGACGTAAATTTGTACTCACGTCCTTGAAACTCGCAAGATTCATCACAGAACCTCCGTAGTAATCTATGACGACGGGATATTGAGCTTGTCTGATCAACATTAGAAGATCTCTCCTCAGGGCTGGAGTGTACTGGTACCATGGCAATTCATACATAATCGTCTCGTAGACTGCAACACTCTACAATCGGACAATTTAAAGTAAGAGTAGGTCGTCTACTTGGGATTACGTCTTGATTTCGCATCCAAATTTACTTCCAATCAAACGTACTTTATTCTCCAACGCCTGACCCAGCCAACAGTAGAGAAGGCCAATGAGGAAGTAGCAAACAACACCGAGAGTGTAGCCCATTTTTAACACAATATTCTTGCCCTGTAGACAAATGTGCAGTATTATTTAATTATGTCAAAATATTAGATTATTTCAGAAATGAGCTTACCCAATCAATGAGTTAGTAACCCCATGTTAATAATTTACCAACAATTATCCTTGAATTGAACAGTTACACTTTCATTCCTTTTCATACCTAATGTTTTCTTTTTTTTTAATTTAAATCTCTCCGCTAGTTTAAACAAAAGACAAACAGAAGGAATCATTATGCCAACTGAAAAATGATGAACAGTCAACTCACTGTGGCCGCACAGAATAATATCAAAGTCAAATTCACTGTGGTCAGCAAGTAGTTGAAGGCGCATGGAAGGCCTAAATAGTTCTTGAGATCGGTTTTCCATCTGAAATAATTAATAATTCTACGATTAAAGGAACTAACTGAAGTTATGTGAAGCCTCCTGTCCTCAATATAGTGTACACATGTGTATGTGTTATTAGGTAGTACTCTGCCACAAGCGTCAATGAAGAAAAACGCTGCAAATTCATTCACACAGGTTTCTTATTCCTGAGACCAGACACATGGAAACTCATTTCTTCATCATGGTGAAAATGGGGGAAACAGTGGGTGTGGAGGGCCCTGGGCCGAATCCAATCGATTCAGCGTCCAAAATTTAGTGGAAAATGATACCCCACACGCCTAGATCGCTAAAAATCTCGAAAATCCATTTTTCACCCTGTCGGAATAAAACCCTGAGATTCCTCGCATTCTGACCCATCCCTAGAGTATGTTTGAATCAAAGTAGATGAGAAGACAAGAGGCGCAAGAATCTACGTCATCTAGCAACGCAGTAACATCTCCCAACGCAACCCACAATCTTCCTGCTTCGTCCTGGGCATCTGAAATTCAGCGGACTGCAAACTACCGACGATCTTTGAATGAAACGAACTACGGAATTAACATCGGAACATCATTTGAGAACTCTTTAAGACTTTAGAACAATCACTACGCGAAATAGATATAAATCAGCTGACAATTAGCCAATATTGACGGCTTGGATTTGCCCTTTTCTCATTCTCGTTCAATGGCCGTGTACTGAATAAAAGCTGTCTGTGCGCTTCCACATCTTATTGCAATTCTGGACGGAAGGAATGATGAAGGTAAATCAAAATAGTTTTATACCGGTGTAAGCCTCTCTCGAATTAAAATGTGTTTGAATTTACTATAATTTAATTCGGGTTTCTTCGGAGAATTTGGAAGGGACCTAGCAAGAGGATACAGGATGTAAGTCCAAGACTTACGACTGAGCAACTAGGGATACCAAGGATGGGCATAAAATACATTGATACAAACTGAATTATAATTGAAAACAAGGACACGTTGCAAAGGAGAATATGCCTCAACCTGGGCTAGAATTGATACAAGACAAAGTAATTCGACAAAGTAAATTAGACAACATGTGGAGCATAAAATACAATTAATACAAGATACATGAAATTATGATATACATGAAATACAATTTAATGAGCAAGTGCAACGATACCGGCTGACGAAAACGGCGTCGACGTCGAAGGAAAAACAGGAGGGGGCATGCTGTCCCGCAGGTACACAGCGAGGCTTATTAACTTGAGTCCTTTATCATCTCATGGGGAACACAATATTACAGCTTCGGTTGACTTCAGCACCGTAGCAGAGTTCACTTCAGAGCGAGCACAGGACAATGCCAGGATGGACTGAGTGAGATGCACTTGCACGACAGGTTACAAAAATGTAATATGACTCTGACATGTTGGGCGCCTTGGCACCGACTGGCGCCTCTACTACAACCGCCCAGTTGGACGCCTTGGCAATGAGTGAGCGCTGGGCCTCTCTCCAAAATGCGATGTCTGGGCAGGAGCTGCGCGCACATCCTGGCGCATGCTCCCTCCCTTCTGGCCTTCTGGAGGCAGCAAGCCTAGGGGCTTACACCAGTATGCTAAAATCTTACAGACCCCTACTACGCCCAAATTTGGTCCGGTTGGGTTGAAAAGTTTCGAGGACCAACTTGAGCCGGGAACAGACTCCTGACCCGAATTTCAGATTTTTAGAAATTTTTCTACTACCAAAAAAGCCCGGACGGCGGACTTACACCCTGTATCCTCTCGCTAGGTCCATTCCAAATTTTCCGAAGAAACCCGAATTTAATTATTGTTAATTCTAATGTATTTAAATTCGAGAGAGGCTTACAGAATGTCCCCCGAAAGACAGGAGTCCTTAACTGGCATTGCTTGAATTTCAAAGTTCACAATGCGATAGGGACGAAAATTATCTTTAAAGTCTTAATTCGCATTCCTCCATCTGAAGTTTTGGTAGGTCAGTAAGTCCATTTGAGCTGTTGATCCTCGAAAATTATTGGCCCAACAGCTCAAAGCGGAGGCAAGGTATGTATGAAAATGGGTTCTCAAGATTTTTCGGAAACCAAGACTTGTTGATTTGACTTGGGTGGAATGAGATAGCCTGTGGCCTGTGGTTCAACAAAATGGCAACTCGATTTACTACGGAAACGTCTCCTTTAGCGAACATCTAATCAACTCCACGTAGATCCTGAGGAGCTTCAGGTGGCCGAAGCTAATCAAAAATAATAGTACATGAAGATTCGAATTAAACAAACTTGCAACTTACTGAATAAAATCTTGATGCCACTTGAAGAGCCGTCGCAATTTGACGCGAATTACTGGAATGCGTTTCTCCCTTTTCAATGCGTTCACGGCGAATTTGAATTTTCTCAATTCAATCGATGTATATACAAGAAGCAGTACGTAACCCAACACTTGGGTTTGGTTCACACCGACTACTTCCCATGTGAACCACAAAGTGAACAGCAAGTTGAAGTAATAAGCGGCGTTCCACGATTTGAACGGCCCGATAATGGACTCAGCTGGCGATGGTAGCGTGAGAGGCTTGTCCAACACGTCGAAACCATAGTGCATCACAGTGTCCAACACCATTGGTAATATCATAATCAAAAATGACCCCCCTGTTGCCAGTTTGATCCCAATCTTGAAAATTTTGTAAATTTTATTGAGCGTGCCGGTTCTGATTTCTCGCAACTCGAGGGTATCACGCGCTTTGAAACTGTAATTAATAGTTTTTACTAGTTTCTCATTGTTTGCCTGTGATAACCAAAGAATCAGGCTCATGCTCATCATATGGAACCACAATTCAAGAAAAAGTATGCCCCCATCTAAAAATCCGAAATCCTCTTTTTTCGCCAGAGCCATAAAAGTGATGACAAAGCACAACATGAAAAAGAACGGTCTCGAATAAATGTAGACTTTTTTGATCAAGAGATATGGCGTTGTGGGGTCACTTTTGAAATTGTACCAATTTCTCCGACTCTTATATATTTTTACGTATTTCACAATGTCCTCTTGATCTATATTCGTGACCGTTTTCGTTCTATCATTCGTCATCTTACGAAACTAGAAAATGTCTGATGACCACTGAAGATCCAGGTGGAAATCTAGCGATAGTTGGAAAAGGACTGAAGTAACTTTTGGCGTACAGTGTCAAAGTAGGTTGCTTCATGGTCTCATTATGCCACTATAAATGACTAGTTAACACCAGGTGGCGGTAGTGGTATAATCACAGGATACGTGAGAGAACTCGAAAGTCTTATAAAATATGAGGATATCTCCAACACTACATTTCAATTCTCAGACAATCTCTCATAATGAATTCATAGTTGCCAGATCCAAGCGGAACGACACTAACATTCATTTCAATGATGTATGAATCTGCCAGTTAGGAAGATGCCGAATCATCAGTATGGTGTCACGAAACGACGCTACACCAATACAGCAAACAAACGAGATCATATAAAAACAAGCATACATAAGTTAGAAAGGAAAATAATTCTTTTTTGCTGTCTTACTAGATGTCATCCAGAGGCAGTGTAAGCCTCTCTCGAATTAAAATGTGTTTGAATTTACTATAATTTAATTCGGGTTTCTTCGGAGAATTTGGAAGGGAACTAGCGAGAGGATACGGGATGTAAGTCCAAGACTTACGACTGAGCAACTAGGGATACCAAGGATGAGCATAAAATACATTGATACAAACTGAATTATAATTGAAAACAAGGACACGTTGCAAAGGAGAATATGCCTCAACCTGGGCTAGAATTGATACAAGACAAAGTAATTCAACAAAGTAAATTAGACATGTGGAGCATAAAATACAATTAATACATGATACATGAAATTATGATATACATGAAATACAATTTAATGAGCAAGCGCAACGATACCGGCTGACGAAAACGGCGTCGACGTCGAAGGAAAACAGGAGGGGGCTGTCCCGAAGGTACACAGCGAGGCTTAATTAGCTTGAGTCCTTTATCTCACGGGAACACAATATTACAGCTTTGGTCGACTTCAGCAGGGTAGCAGAGTTCACTTCAGAGCGAGCACAGGACAAAGCTAGGATGGACTGAGTGAGATGCACTTGCACGACAGGTTACAAAAATATATATGACTCCGACATGTTGGGCGCCTTGGCAACGAGTGAGTGCTGGGCCTCTCTCCAAAATGCGACGTCTGGGCAGGAGCTGCGCGCGCATCCTGGCGCATGCTCCCTCCCTTCTGGCCTTCTGGAGGCAGCAAGCCTGGGGGCTTACAGCAGGAGTGGCTGTTCTATGTAAAAGCTCCATACAATGTCACCTGTCAGCTAAAGATTATTTTAAATTGAGTCACATGTGTCTACAAACTTCAAACAAAACATGAAGACACTTTTGACGAACCCAAGAAGAGCAATGCTGATGATAGAATCAAATCTGTTGTATGTTGAAACAAGGCAATCGAAAGCATCTTGCGGATTTTGGTGCACTCTAAATATTTCCAAGTCAAGGAGATTTGAGCTGATGTTTTTGAGCAGATTTCAGGAGGATTGGGAGCAACTTCCCAATGTACATACTGAGGCAATCCATGCCTTCACTGTTCCATTGTTTCTATTGATTTCCCCTCTTTATTCTTCGTTCCAGAGTTCTGAAGAAAAATGTGCCATGATGCAGCCTGTGTGCCCTGTTGGCCCACTTCTGGGCCCCAACAGCCCTGATTCTCCATGCACCATGAACTTGCAGTCTCTGAGACTCTTCTCTTTGGACCTTTGCCTAACCTACTGTTCTCCTTTACCAGAACAGACCCCCAGGCTCCTACCTTATGCTTGATGGCTGCGACCCTTTGCGGCAGGCCCTGATTTTGCGTGGCCTGCCCTCTGGGTTAGTACAATTTTTCCTTGTACCTTCTGTCAATATACATTATCCATTTTATAATGTGTAGTGATATAGGGGAAGCCAGGGGGTTAATATACACACACGGACACAGAATAGGTGGTGATAAGTGGAGGATTTTTAGTTCTGTCCGTTGACCACTGAAGATCCAGGTGGAAATCTAGCGATATTTGGAAAAGGACTGAAGTGACATTTGGCGTACGGTATCAAAGTAGGTTGCTTCATGGTCTCATAAATGACTAGTTACCACCAGGTGGCGGTATAATCACAGGATATGTGAGAGTACTTATACTTAAAGTCTTAAGAAATAAATTATGAGGGGTTCCCTAACACTTCATTCTGATCCTCCATCAACAATTCATGGTCAGCTTCGCGATATGAGCTCTCGGGAAACCTACCAATACACTACGATATTTTCATTAACTAATAAACTAGTTTCAAACGACAAGTGAAGTTTTCCTTTATATTTTCAACTGTTGTTAGAGGCAAGGAATTTTCTCTGCGTGTCTTTTAGACTCCGTCTCAACTATTTTGAGGGCTGTACGGAAGCCGAAACTGTCAGGTAAGGAAGAAAAGTAAAATACAAACATTTTATTTTGTCCTTTTTAGGGTCACTACGGCTGGAGAGTTGAGTAGCTTTTAGAAAACTTGTGATTTTCCATGTGTGTAATGGAACCAACTAATGTTTCATTAATGAACGTTATTACTAATGTTCATCATTCAAGGTACAAACTATGTGATGTATACGAATCATGTGACCCTATGTTTTCATGCAAAAAGTCAATTCAAAGAGTCTAGATGAAAAAATCTGCAAATTTTTACACACGCGTTGGTTATTCCTCGAACCAGGCGAATGGAGATTCATATCCTCAACATGGGGAAAATGGGGGAAACAGTGGGTGTGGTGGGTCCCGGACCCATTCCAATCGATTCAGGGTCCAAAATTTAGTGGAAAATGATACGCCTAGATCGCCAAAATCTCGAATGTCCACCGTCCACGCCGACTTTGGTAGTAGAACATTTTCTAAAAATCTGAAATTTTGGTCAGGGGTTTGTTTCCGGCTCTAGTTGTTCCTCGAAACTTTTCAGCCCAATCGGACCAAATTTGGGGAGGTTAGGGGTCAAAATGAGTGTTTATGAAATGGATTTTCGAGATTTTTGGCGATCTAGGCGTGTGGGGTATCATTTTCCAGTAAATTTTGGACGCTGAATCGAATAAAATGGGTCGCAGAACGATTGGCTCCCAATGGGTCCCAATCGATTGGAATGGGTCCGAGACCCGCCACACCCACTGTTTTCCCCATTTTCCCCATGTTGAAGAAATGAGCCCTATGCGCCTGGTCCGAGGAATAACCAACCCGTGTGAAACAATTTGCAACGTTTTTACTTTAGGTACTGGTACCCCCTCACAACCTCGATCGAGGAAGATTTCATGGTGGTTTATCCTATCAGAAATAATGGAACGTGGTGCACCGTATTCTTCATTCTTTGTCACGGCGAAAAAATATCGACCTCTGGTCGAACGCAGATACCGGCGACACGTGACAAAGGCTTTAAATGAGAAAAAAAGACTCCATTAAAGTGTAGAACCTTGAATTGATGATTTATTATGCTTCAACAAGTACAAAATACAATGAGTAACTCCGCTAAGACAGTATTACACAGACATCCATCTTTCAAAAAGTAATAAAATCCAAACTTTCCAGATTTCATTGAAGCGATCTCGTTATTAAATTGTTCATCAATCCTCTCGTTAAACAGCGATTTTCTTAAAAAAATAAATATCGTGAAATACGCCGTTAGAATAAATACTTTCCTACAGATACCGAGTAATACGAATTCATGTGGCTTGAACTGCACTTTTCAATTTTTACAAAGCTCCTTCACGTCGGAAATGAGAAAAAGAATTTATTATACACGTTTAAAAATTAAATTAAAAAGAAAATCCGACTTCTCACGTTTACGCAAACTATACAATTTACATTCGATGACTCTTAATCGTATATTATTCAGTGGTAGAATTTATTTGGGACTAAATAGGTACCTATACTTTTTTTAAGTTGAAACATGGTATCATTTTTGATAACTTTGTATAATTTATCTATTGTCAGCTAGACCTAGAAGAGAACGGTAAAAAAAATGAAAGACATTTTGGTATGAATTTAGAGTGAAATTTAATGAAGTGATATTTTCAAGATTGTATCACGTGAAGTAAAATGTTTATGCCCTTCAAGGCTCCTTTGGAGGAGACTTAAATGAATTAGGTTTGATCTCAATTTGTACCAAGTTTGGTAGGATTTTAAAAATACCTGGCAGCAGTTTGGGGCAAAATAGGCCAGGTTGTTTCTGCGACTGGCCACGGGTGGCAGGTCAGTCAGGCTTACTTCTTAAACTTGTATTGGCGCTGGGTGGTGAAACTGGCAAGGTAACGAATCAAATAATGAAACAGGACCTTGAATTGGTCTCGTCATCAATTTTCAAATAATTTTTAATATATTTTGAACTCTGAGGAGATCACAATTTATTGATGAAAAGTGTACTTTCAAGTGCACTCGAGTCATTTCACAATCAAGGAGCTCAACAAAACCACCGTTTTGAGTAAATGTGTATCATTTTCACGATTGAGAACAGAAATAATTTCTTTTTTTTTTTTCGCTGATGTGACAATATTAAAAATGTGTTATAAAAACAAAATTTTACAAAGTCAAATCTTGGAAAGTCTGCATTTTCTCTTCACATTTCCCACCACAACAATAATAAAAGGCCACAATTTTCAACAATATGGTGTTACAAAGTTCATGATGTAAGTTGGCCGACTGGTCAAAAAAAAAAAAAAAAGAAAAAATGAGCAAGACGAAGAAAACAATGAAAAACCGATGAAAAATAAATGAAATAAAGGATACATTCAAGTCACATTCGCGCAAACTTACTTCTAGATAGATTTTTTGCCTTAAATACTGCGTACAATGTTACTTTAAAATCGAAATAGACTATCTATTGGCCAATAATGAAGACACATTCTAAACGAGACAACACCTATATATTTAGATATATATTAGAATCGTCAGATAACGCTCATTTTAACAGATTTTCTTTTTTTTTCTCACGAAAATTGTTCAACAATCAAAAGTCTCTAAGAATAAAATTTTCCGAGTTAATGATAAAAGTTAGAAGATTTTGATTTGAGAATATGATAATAGTGGGTTTTACAAGACCTTGCGGCTCTGTCAAGTGTCGGACCTTTGATTTTCCTTTTTGATCCTCGAGAAGGGAGCCAAAAAATGAAAACGCACCGTCGGATAACGTCGTTTTTCCTTTTTTTGTCACATTCTCGATTTTTTTTTATTCTTTAAAAAGACTCGATATCAAAATAGTCAACAGCACGTACAATATTTCAACGGAGTGAAACAAAATTCACTTCGAAAGGAAAATGCCTAACAGTTTCAAATATAAAAATAACTTATTGTGCGTTTTCAATATTTTCTCAAAAATAACATGCAGTCTCTATTTGCATTCATTACCGTAGTTTTTCCTTCTTCAATATTTTTATACAATTATTGCACTGCACCCTTTTTCTCAATACAGGCTCCTTCACAGTGAAACTAGCCGAAATTCATTCCAATTGATGAAGGGGTAGGTAATGTTCACAGGTACGAAACCTGGGAAGTAATTCAGAGGTGAAATTAATTAAAAACCAGGGGCTGTAAGTCAGAATAAAACAATTGAGGATTGAAAAGTGGCGAAAATATTTTGGTGGTTTAACGATGAAATTCAGGACGACTTTAAATTTTGTTTTTCACGTGTCTTCGTCACGTTAAAGATCCGACCAATGAATAATCTGGGATTACAAACGTTGCCTTACACATTTTTCTTTTTTTTTTTTCTTTAATAATTACGAGGCAGGCGAGAAATTCCAGAACGTTTTTGACGCTGAAACGAGGCATGGATGACGTTCAATTAACACAACAATTGACGATGAGAGAAATACGATCTCTAATTAGAATCACAAGTGGAATTTGAGTTAGCAAAGTCGTCTCTTGACCACCTGGTATGATGTGCATGTATGCTGGAAGATTGTAACCAGCTTATAGCAGAACAGAGAACTCTTCTCTGTGTAACTCGTCTATTACTGCACAGAAACCAATCAGGTGAATCAATGAAAATGTTCAAAATACACAAATTACATCACGGGGAAGGTTATTGCCATAAATTCTGCCAAATTAAAAGAACTCCATGTATTAAGACGATTACGGTAACCGCTGCAATTTCTCGCACAAACTCTTTTATCATAAACGTTTACAGACATCAGGTAAATCTATCAATACTACCTAAAAGAGACTGACAAACTAAATGAGCACAACGGTTGATTTCATCCATTGTCAGTGTCATCACATTCACACTTTCACCCTCAGCAAACAGATGATTCAGGAGGCGCACATGATAATCAACTCAATTATGTTGATATGTTTGATGTAAGTGAGTACTGTTGTGTATCTCAATGGCCCAGACCTTTCCTATCATTCAACTAATTCGATCGAGGGTACAATGCGAGTCTCTCGAAAGATGCGTCCTATTAGAATTTTCGTCGTTTCTTACTCGAAAGGAGAATTGTAAGTTAACTATTGGAATAGACACAAAGCTGTTACGATAATCACCTAAGTCCTAACACACAGAATTTAATGTTTTCAATAAAAGCGATGACGATAGCAAAAGCAAAGAGTATGTTGCGACATTTGCAAGAAAATATTCGGCAATGGTTAAAATTTCGAGACAATTATGAAAAATCTAACACACCGCGTATCACGTTATATGATGTGATATTGCAATATTTCCTTTGTGTAGGGCAGGATCTTTTCGATAGGTTTGATGAGGGATCATCGAGGATAACGACGATGATTGAGCAAAGAAAGAGTGATGTGACATGAGAAAACTGATCGAACGCTTACTCTCTAAAATAATGATGAAACGGATGTTTTGAGAAAGATAGTCGTGGAGAAAGACATCAGTCGTGGTGTTCAATAGTACTTATCGTTGGGCTCTGTTGAGCCTCAATTACACGTCGGAATGACATCTTGAGGGAGAATTTGTAGACAAGGTACGTTTTTTGCAGCTCTGAGTGACAGGAATTTTACGGATATTCATTCTGAGAGCAAAAATGTCGAAAATATTTTCCACCTCTGATATAAGTCGTTACAATGAGATCATGTAGTGGCTGCTGCAAAATGCGTTCCCTCACAAGATCATCCCCAACGTCCAATGGCGGCTCAAAGCAGATTGAATTCCAAAATCGATTGCGCCTCCTATAAAAGATTGTCACCGGAAAATATTTCAAGATCTTGCCCCAAACAAAACCCCAATTTGAAAAATGGTGAATTCTCACTCCTACACATTAACCGACGGCTAATAGTCGAACCGAGACGAACATGTTATCAACGAACCGCCTTACAGGGTCCACTACTATGAAGGAAATCACGTTTAAGATTTTATTTCAAAAATTCACGATATAGTCTTTTCTACTATGCTTTATAATGTAATACGTTGTATGTTCTTAGCAAACCAAGCGAAAATCGACTTCCCATCAACGTTATTGAAGCAATAAAAAATCATATTACACTTTTAATTGTAATATACTGTAATACATACATTATATATAATTCAAGAAATGGGAAATTTTTTTTCGACTTACAAGCTTACAACCACTTATTGCTATTATATCTCATCTGGGCTCTAAAATATATATATCAACCATTTTCGTCAAATATAAATAGTTTTTTCTTCTTTCTTCCTTTTTACAATCATTTATAATCGATATTTAGAGATTTTCAAAATATATATATAAACTCCATAAATATTTTATTCGTCTGATAAAAATTAGAATAATATTTTATGCTTCATTACCTCACGATAAACATGAAATAGCACAACAAAATGAAATACATATGTATATGTACAAATAATCCAAAAATATACTTTCAAAAAATTGGTGACGTTAAAGCTAGTGGATTTATAATGATAGTGAATAATAATGATAATAATAATAATCATAATAATAATTGAAGTTCAATCGCACATTAAAAAACAAAAAGAACACAAGGACTGTTTCCAAATGATGAGGTAACAGAAAACGTGAGATTATCGCCTGTGAGCGAGACGTGACTTGTCTGTACAAAGTAAAATGGTTCAATGGGAGAGTAGATAAATAAATAATCGAAACGAAAGAATTTCAAATCACCGTGTAGTGCCGCCAATAACAAAAACCAAAGGCAACTATGAATGTTGAATGAGTGGAACGCGCCTGGTTTTGCCGTTCACTGGGGCCCAATCTTTTGGAAACACCCGCATCATTTTACATGTTTTTACAATGAAATACAAGAACATCCCTAGTGACTTATATTTACGCGAGTAAAATCATATAAACACGAACTATGGAAATTTTAGCATTAATTGAACCGGTTTTGGTTGGTTATTCATCGAATAATCAACCTGTTTTAAAATAATTTTACAAGACATTGAAGTGAAAAATTTACAAGTAATTTTTCAGTTGTGTTCCTCTTATTAGTCTCGGAGGTAAGTATGTTTATACATTTTTTTTTCTTGGAATTTTGGCAGTTGCTAGCAATTACACATAGGCCAATTTTGTTTAAATACAATATTCCTCTTAACAATCTGAGATCATAGTCTAGCTTCCAGCCTGCCCTTTGGAATCAGCACGTAGAAATTATTTTGAACCGGTCGTACAAAGATGAATTTTCTTAAAAATTTAAAAAGGAGAAAAACCTGCACGGAAATTTCATTTGGAGGGAACATGTTTGAGAAATCTGTTCAGATGGTGAGATGGAATTGATTTAACGGAGGTTGAGAGCCTTGTTCAGATTGTTGTAGGGAGCGCCACCTTGGCTCACGTTTCATTTCTTGAATGAACGTGAAATTCGATAAGAGCGGAGGTGGTAAACGCACTTGGTACCAATATCAGTCGTAATGGTTGGCTAATTCGAACGAGTTTATTAGTTTTCAGCCAAGTTGGACCACGTCCCCAACGCATTGTAAGCTGGGCTGAGGGGACAGAGTACTTGATGGATGAGGAAGCACAATGTTGGTACCGTGAACGTGGTTGTGAGGGCAGGATGAGATCAGTGGGAAAATTACACTACCCTTGGAGGCATTGAAGCCATCGAGTGGCGTATTGCCAGAAGCACCACCTTCAAGGCCTGAGCAGTGCTCAGACGAGCAACATAAGGCAAAATAGCCAACGGACATCGACTTATCAGCAAATCTGCCATTGGCTCTTGCTGAGTGATCTACCTGGGACTTACTCGAGACGTTACAATCTGAACAAGACTCACAGTGTGGACATCGGTGGTCAGGGCATCTCAATATTTAAGCTTTACTCATTTACCGTCAAGAGAGCGTTCCTGCGTCTTTTCAGTTCAGAGACGAATATCGACATTTCTTATTCACCTTTGGGTAACTTTGTATTTTAAATTACAACTCTTCGTCACTTATAAATTAATTAAAAAACAAATAAAACGAGAAACAGTTAACGATCGTCTTTTAAATATTAAAAAAGAAAAAAATAATTGAGAAGTTCAAGAAAGGTAACTTGTTTATTAGTGTTCCTCATAGCGGAACATCTCCGCTATTAGGTCTTCGATTCTCTGTGTCTTGGACGAAATCGTCGGAAGCAAAGTAAAAAAGTTCTCAAGTTGGGCACAGCCCCCCTCCCCTCTCTTTTCGTCTCAGTGAATCACAATGACTTGTCCGATACCTACGAAATTCTACGGCAGGTACGAAATAACGAATTCCCACCAAGAGGAGTCTCAAGACGCGGACAGCCCGCTTGGAACTTTTATTTACAGCGGAAATAACAATTAAAGAAAGAGATCGTGAAAAGTCCTCGCCCGAACGCTCTTGTCTTGTCCGATTTATACACGAATACTGAAGGAGTGAGCTTTGAGCGGCCCTCGGGCTTTTTAAAAAGACTCATTAAGGGGGCTTTCATTTTCTCAAAATTCAGCGTTGGAAGAAAAACAAAACTTCATCTTTTTCCCGTTTTCAATAACAAATAATATTGATTTCACGTCGCTGAAATTTGTCGAATGTGGGCCGGCTTTCAATCGCCGAACCTCGTGCAGGCCTTTTTCCATTTGCACTGAGTGCACCAAAGTTCGCGGTGCTCCATACCGTAGACTTTCCGGCATTTTTTCGTGTCTCCTCGAGCTCTTCTGGAAGGTGACCCGGGGACTTTGGCGTTGGGCGCCGACACGGAGAGTTTCATTTGTTTCCCACTCTGAAACAAATGGCAGAGAAAGAGTTGAGTTAGAGTTTTAAGATGTCAACGAATTCGATAAAGAGAGATAATAAATTAGAGAGCCAAGGGTAGGAGTGAAGTGGAGCAAACTCCCAGTATTACTCCGAGTTTCAGCCCAAATCAAGTTAATAATCCGAAACGGCTGCACGTGGCAGAGGCGATCATTCTTGTGCTGGGCAAAGACACTCGAAAGACATCTTTGCGCTCCAACATTTACTATAGACTGTTGGCTATCCTGTGAAGGAGGTGCTTCTCCAGCTGTAGAAGGTTTATGGAAGATCTCAATAGGCATTGCAGCATGTAAAACAGTCTTGCCAAGGATCTACAGACAGCAGGGGCTTTCCACACGGTTCATCCTGAGCTGCTACAGCGTGCTAGTGCTGTGTGCGCATGTAGTGCACTTGCTACTAACTCGCAGCCAGGAGGTAAGGTAGTCGATAGGTAGTCGCTGCTGCTCATTGTCACACATCCTAGCATGCTGTGGGTAGGGACACGCCTAATCGTCAGGACAAAGTGACCTGGCTGAGGATGAAGAGTGACGACCACCATGTCGAGCAGCGAAGATGGCAATAAATGGGAATTTAACTGTCCCGTCGCGACTATTTGCGCTCCATCGTTCACCCTATTCTTTTTAAGGGAATCTAACAAATAGGATTTCCCTCAGCTAGCTTTCCTAAGTCATAGCAGTACTCTGCCACGCAACCCGCAACCATACAACAGCCACTAGGGCGATCTCCCATGAAGATGAAGTGCCAACAGCCAAATCCTGTCCGACGATAATGTAGGACAAGTCCTGCTACCTAACAAGAGAACTCCCAACAGCTGTGAAGGACCAAACTTTTACTTAAATCACGAACATTACACAGAAGTAATTCAAGTGCTCACTTTGCGCATGCTTACTGGGGAGACGGCCGCGCTGACTGGCCAGCTGAAGCTTGTGGTTTTGGGGATTGACACTGGAGCTGCCGCGGCGAGTGCTCTCTGGTACTCAGGATCTGAAACAAGAAAATTCCCCACGTGAGTTTGAAGACGAACTAATCGCCGTTGGTTAATAACACTAAATGATGAAGAGAAGGTGCCAATGCTACACCAGTGCGGCCTGCTGGGTACCAAATACAATTCCCATCAAGCTCCCAAAACTACATATTTCAGAAAATTTCCAATCATTTTCCTTTTGGCCACTTGATTAGATTCTGGATGGAGGATGAGTTTACAAATCATCTGGCTCATTGTTACAAACTCAGCAATTTATTCAGTGTACCCTTTTTGAGGACACAAGCCAAACCAGAGTGGAGAATCAATATGATGATAGTTTTCAAACTAAGAAAGCGTCCCCTATAACATGATACCGAAAGCCCAGAAATCACATGCAACATGAAGTGTAGTAGGTAGATTACCCTGCAAAACGGGAAAGGTAATACAACGATGATGAATGAACACCATGTCGTTAGAACGAATCAAGACCGAATGGATTTCAATTCATTGAATGTAATTAATTACAAAAAATTCTGTCGGTATAAATAAAAACGAGTACCACATTTAAATACAAGAAGTAAATGAATGTCAATTTGAAAAAGTTAGTTTCCCTTTAACAAATAATCAAGAGCAGTTGCTTTCAATAAATTTATGATGACCAGCAAAAGTATTTGCAGGTCAAGATTAGGGTTCTTTGAATCTAGCTCCTCATTCAAGTAAAATTCATGTTTCACCTTTGAACATAACTCAGTACAAAAGACCGCCTCATTCCACGGGAACTATTCTAACGTACAGGATCCTTAACTCGGCCATGACAAACCTTAACACAGAACCTGAAAACCACAACTCCAGCTACGCTAAATGAAATACACTTATGAAGAAGCGTTTTGAAAATTACCTTCGTGCGGCGGTCGAGCCATGTCCCTGTGTGATAGTGTGGGCTCAGGGTACGAACCTAATAGCGTACCAAGAGTTAGGAATCGTGGCAAAGTAAACTTATAAAGCAGCAAAGAGAACATCCAACATTTTGCGCAGCGAAAATTCGATCGTTCAACGTCTTCAAAGTAAATTGGTACATCAAACGGTAAAAATGTGATAAAAGATTAATTATCGCCTATAATCGCACGTTTCAACGATCGAACTTGCACTGACGAGGGAGATAAATTATAAAGATGCATGATAAGGTGTGTCAAGATGAGTAGATGGAAAATCAGAGAAAATTTATCAGAAATTCAAAAGTGAACACCAAACAATTCAACTGAGAAGACGCAAAATGAACAATGTTGTCTTTACCAGCTAACAGTAAACTCTGCTTTCTTCTATTGAATAAGCATGATTTGCAATTAAGATTTTTCAGGTCACAAAATTCATTCTACAATCTGCAGGCAATCATAGGTATTGTAATAACGCTGGTTTGAAATGAAGCCTTAGTCAGTTATTTGATTGATAAACGCATTTGAACATTCGTCTGCAAATTATTTTTACTTTAATAACGACTTTCGAAAGATTGATTACAGTTTTTCAATCTAAAATCTTAATGTTTATCCAGATTTCTCGCAGACAATCTGAGGAGGGGCGACAAAAAATTTACTTGAAAAATCTTGTTAGAAAAATTTTGGCATTACATACGGAGAACTTTTTTTATTTTTGTTGCATAATTATGCCATTTTTCAACGAGTACATCTGAGTGGATGCTGAGTGCATTTTTGTCTCAAGTATGGCACATGAACGGGAGTCAGTAATTATTTTAACTTAATAGTTGACACAGAAATAATTTAATCTTTACCTTCATGTGGAGGCCTGGCCATGTCTCTGTGTGACAGCGTGGGTTGAGGTGAATTGAAACCGACCTCAACTTCAGTGTAATAAAATTCTTCTTCGTGATCATCGCCTTCCATGTCTTCGTCACCCTCCCTTTCGTTGCGGGGTCTGTGGAAAATGGCATCACACCGTGAACGACTTTTCAAATGAAACGTCACACGTAACTGTTCTTTATTTGCACCTAAAAGATTTGACTCAATCAAAAACATACCCGAGGTGGGCATTTCGGACGTGGGCTTCAATCGAGGGGCAGGTAGATTTCATCACGTGGCATCCAGGCCATCTGCATTGGTAAACAATTCTGGTAGACTGCAACAGAACACAAATTATCGAATAAGAACGATTACCGGCACGTTGTACATGGCAAATTATATCGACAGAATGGTGTGATTGGTAAACTATTAGATTAGATTAATATTCAGTCGAATAAAAATTAGGGTCAGTCGCGTAAACGCCATTTTCATAACATGAGACCTTGGCCATGATGGTGAGCACGCTAGAAAAATCCAATTTTATGGAGTAATATAATTTTGAACGATGTGACGACGAACGCCGGTCGCACTAGTAGTGATAGTAGAGCAGGTACCAAACGGTAAAAGTAGCGTGGAAGGTGGAAGAGGTTTGATAGTAAGAAGAGAAAGTCATTCGAGATATCGAACTGTAATCGAAATGTACTTTCTTGTATGTACAAGCAATCAAGCGTTTTAGGCACAAAAGATTTCCTTTTGAACAAATAAAATTTTAAACGTGACTGACATCGAATTACACAATTTTTTTATTACTACTACGTACATACAATGACAATAGAAATAAATCGAACGTGAGATGGTAACGGAGCGATAAATCGAAACGTGTTCATTGAGAAGAGATTCGACTATCAAGACGTAAAAGAGGTCAAGATCGGGCGACCTTCGACGTTGATGAAGACAATTAAATTAAATTAAATATTACAATCCATTTCCCGAGGTTACTTTGCCATGAATGAACGATTTTGAACTTTTGGAAGACATGTTCTGTCAGGTTTTGCCGAGTAGGAGGATTATTATAGGGTTTTCCTATCCGATAAGAAAGTTTATTGGCTTATCTCCAGAACGTACTCTTCCGCATATCACAGAATGAGTTTACACGGGTTTTTACAGGGTTTGCGGGGGAAAAAAATCCCCGGAATTTGTCATAAGTGGAAAATATCATCAAGCAAACGGAGGTATCAGATACCTCATAAGGTAACTCTGTATATAACAACAGAATCTGTACGAAGTTATCCTGACCCGTCAATGTGCAAGAGGTCAAGCCATGCTGAATTTTATTAAATTCTGTATTAAGTATCATCTTATATTATTTGCACATAACATCATTAAGTAAATTTTTCGAATAATTTTCGTTGGGGATTTTTTTTTCGCTTTTTGACAAACAGCAAGGATTTTTTCCCAGGGGGGGTCACTTTGTGGATTTTTTTTCTTTACAATCTTTTTATAGGGATATGATTTTCATGCGACTACTAGATTTAATTACTCAATTTTGTACACCTTCTTGTATTATGAACACAACAAAAATATTTCTATTGACAAAATTGTGCTCCGGGCAAGCTCCGGTAAGTTCCAAATGGCCTTTGTTGGGGGCTTCCTGATTATCTGGAGTGTTCTCTGGGTATTATTACTGATTGCATTTATTATTTGCTTGAAACTACGTACTACGTACTCGCTTTTTGCGGTCTATTACCAGTCTCCAAAGCTCAGATGTTACCCAGAGGGCCAAGGTAGCGCTACGTGTTTTGGCTTATCATATTGAACTCTCACCAACAGTATTTTTTTCTTCAATTTCAATTCTCTCGGAATCGTACAAGTTTGTACGATGCGGAAGTAATCTACTTTATAAATTGAACAACTTATAAATTGAAGTAGGGTAGATTATTCATAAGATGACAATATATTTATATCATTGACCTGCAGGACGACCCAATGTTTCGTTCTGGGATCAAAAAAGCATGTTTTAGCTACTAGCAGTCGAAATTTTACTTCGTCTGGTATAATTTTGCCAAGAGCTAATACTGAATTCTACATCAAAGCTCTTAAATTCCTGTATGAAAAGGGTATTAATGTTTTCTTTTTGACAGCTTAGATTTTTTTAAGAAAAAATTGAGCTCTAACTTATAGCATTCTGGATGATTTTTCATCTGTTTTTCTTTTTATATTCTCTATTTTAGAATTTTATGGTTCAATAGATAGTTATGTTTATTCTTCCATATTGGCACTTAGTTCACCATTTCATGCTTTGCATTGTTTCTGATTTCCTGAACTCCGCTGAAGAGCACAAGTTTTTTAAACTTATTCTTCGGTGGGCAACGGTATTTATTTGAGTTATGTTAAATTTTCAAATTTATATAATTTTATCTTTTTTGTTCCCTTTTGGTTTGTAGTAAAATTAATGTTGTTGCCAATAAATGAATATTTGATTTGAATGGTGCTGAGGGGGTGGGGGTGTTGGGTAGAGAGAAAAAACGTGTTGACAATCGTTACGAAAATTGAGAGCTTTCCAGGAGTACGTAAAAATAGACGAACGCCGGTTTGTTGTTGTGGCATCAAGTTGGCAAGCCTGGCCGCTCGGCGTTGCCGGATCTCAGTTTGTTTACAACCCCGCTCCACCCCCTGAGCCGCTCCGGGTTGGAAGCCAGCTCCCCGGCTACAGTGTATTGATCGAGCTACCCCGGCCGATTTCCTCCCTTTATCGACCAGCTGAGCTCTGCCCCAGTTCTTGCGCTCTCAGCTGACCACCAAAACATCCTGAGCGTTTACCGCATATCGACTTCTCTTCTTTCCCGCGATTCTCCTCCCCAACCGCTTATGAGGCTGTTGCTCACGGATGTAATCGTGAACGAACCAGTGTTGCCACCCGTGTAACACGTCCAACGGAGAACCTAGATTCTCTCAAGACTCAAGAAAACTAAATTTTACTTGCCCACCCCGAGAACAAAAATGAAACAATTAGTGTAAAAGAACAAAAACTCCATAAAATCGTTTTGGTCGGTTATCAACCTAAGTTGGAGTTCCAGCGGGCGGTCTGAGTTTGGCCCAATCTCCTGAAAATGCAATGTGTATGGCCCCAGTTCCCCGAGGAAAAGCAATGGGTTTGGGCTCACTCAGGAAACAACGAAACACTATCAAAAAATCTACTTCACTACTTACTCTTTACAGTCGTCAATTTCACAGCTTTCAAGCTCAGCCCTTGTTTATTCTATGTCCCGGTCAGTGTCAACAGGTTCACTTTGGTAACGGTTACTCACAGCACACAAGTAAGCGAACCTGTTCCCTCTGAAAAGCTTTACATTTGAATTTCCTAGTTGAACATCTGAACGATTTTGACCCGTCGGCCATCGTGCGGCATTCCGAAAATTTATAATTATTTATAACAATTTGCACGTTGCCGCGTCGGCTGAGAAATTTGTTCCGGATTTCGACATCCATTGGAGACTGACACATTGAACTGTCTGGACTTCTCGTTGGTCCAAACTCATTTTGACCTCTGAGTCCAAACGCATCGCTTCAAAACGGACCTTTCACTTCTCGTTGGTCCAAACTCATTACTGCCGTTCCAGCTGGGTAAATTGCCGTGAGCGGGACCTCTTCCGCGACAGACCAACTGGGTAAATCAACGGCAGTCAAAGTGGGCACAAGCTTTCGAGGGTAACATCAGAACTGCACAGTCCAACTGGGTAAATACAAACACAATACAGGAGAGCAGTTAGGCTTGTTGGAGGATAGCGTCAAAGGTCGAAGGAAGCATCAAACCGCCTGACATCATTTTGTTTATTTTTTTGGCTCACAGTTCACCACTGTTTTCTTCTTTTCGAATGGGTATTCGAGCCTCCTTCAACCATGAGGCCTCAGTATCAACTGGTGACTCGTGTTTGGCATTTGTGTCTCTGAGATGGATCTGAAAGTCGGGGCCAAGTTTCTAAGCCAAAGGGGTAATAATTGTATTGACGTTGAGGGTTACAAATTAACAGAATTTAGAAAAATGAAGGATGGTAGTATCAGTTTTCGTTGCTCGAATAGAAAATGTACGGTAGTTATGAGTACGGATAAAGGCGAGTGCTAACGTTCAAGAACGAGCATAATCACAGCCCCAAGAAACCGGAAAAGATCGAGCGAGAAACCCAGTGGTACCCAAATTGTACCCAGACGGACGGTGTTTTGGGCAACATTTACCCAGACGGTATACGCCCGTTTTTTTTTTTTTTTTTTTTTTTTTTTTTGTGAGTGAGCAGAAGTCTAATTTTTGACTCTTGTTCGGATTTTGCATAATCCGGAAATAAATTGGAATAAATATATAAAATGGCTATCTAATACATAAAATTCTCGTGTCACAGTTTTCGATGCCATACTCCTCCAAAACAGCTTGACCGATTTTGATGAAATTTTTTGTGGGTATCCGGTATCTATGAGAATCGGCCAACATCTATTTTTCATCTCCCTAAATGTTAGGGGTAGTCCACCCCTAATTTTTTTTTCAAACTTATGTTCCAATTTGGTGTGTATCCCAAGTTTCGTCCTGAATTGTAGGTGACAATGAAGGGAGACCAATTTGTAGGCCAACCGGCCTACTGGCTTTGTGGGCCAATTGTATGGTGCGATTGGTCGTGCAATAAATCCACCTAAAATTACACTCACTGCATTTTTGGTTGGTTATTCCTTGTTGAATTGTGTAACCGTGCGGATGATTTTGATGCCAACAAAAACATGGATGCCCCGCAAGCAAGGCTCACCAGTTGCTGCATGTCTCACTTTATTTTAATCAAGCGCCTTGGGGCGATTATTTAGTCAATCCAAGACACACGGAGTGCTTTTTTCTTCGACTGTTGTTGGTTAATGTTACTGGCCCATTATAATTTCTAGATATAAGTAAAGTGAATAAGCATCAATATCCAACGTATAAAGATGCATGCCTTGCACTCGGCTTGCTGGAAGACGACAACCAGTGGGAATGCATGCTTGCTGAAGCTGCATTGGACTGTACAGCAATACAAATTCGTCTACTATTCGCTATAGTGTTGACTACATGTTTCCCAGCCCGAGCACAGATATTATGGGAAAATCATAGTTTTAGGAGATGTCTACAGGTGTCACTTCTGACCCAGGAAATTATTTATATGGCAAAACAACGTTTGCCGGGTCAGCTAGTTTTATTCTATAGTTTTCGAATCTGTTTTCTGCTTCAGCGTAGCGATACTCCGGAGATTCGCCATTTATGAGAGAAAGCGGAATTTCACGACCTTGAGGCCTTCCATCATTGTTGGTGCAATCTTTGCCAATTTTCATGTTGTATTCAGAACAAGAGTGCGCAAAGAAATTGTATCTCATTGATGTTCAATCTGATCAATTTCGTTCATTGCAGAGAGTCTCTATGCAACTCAATGACTCCGTGGTTTCACGAATGAGCAAAAACGACTAAATTTTCTCTGTTGGTAATAATTTTGTCTCTTTTTAAATCGAGCTTATCCTACTAGGAGGAATTTCACGGACCTGAATAAAAGAACCAAGACCTGCCGTTTCACATGTTTTTCGTCCTCCTAGGAACCCGTTCACCCCGTTCGTCGTCATATCCTCAAATCTATTTGCCTCGAAGAACCATAAAATTGTCTTGTATGGTTCATTAATAACTTTTACACGTCTGAGGAAAAAGAAACTTCCGCGGATAAGAGTATATACCTCACTGAAGATGGCACTTTCCGAGTAGAAAAACTGCTCATCGAATCTATCGCCTTCCCTTGTACTGAAGAATTATTACGGTTCAGCCTCCGCTGTTAAAATTATCTCCAGCCTCTCATATGGTATTATTACGTCGGTGACTCTTCGAGAACTACCGGCCGATAAATTCTCAATCTTAATGCCTTCCCGGTCGCGTGGAGACGTAGAAAAAAAGCCCTTTGGTCTCAAGAAATGCCTAGAGAATCTGCGCCGATGCAACCGGCGAAGGGTCGAGTAGTTCTTATTTTAAAACGGGAACTAGGCGAAAGTTCGTTGACTCCGGTTCGCCTGGAGCCTCTGGAAACGTCCAACAGACCCGCACTGATTGCCCGGTCGCTCAATCTAAGATAAAATCTCAATGCTTCTGTTGAGTCTTCGAGTAGCCAAAAGCTGGTTGAGTCGCTCATGAACACGACTACGTTCTTTGGACGAGGGCGATTTGCATTCTGAAACGCTGCAGATGACAAGAAATCTGTATTGGAATTTTATTTACATTGAGGCGATGTTCTGACGCTGGCAACTCTTGGTAGAAGAAATCGGCCGAGCAAACAATCCTCAAGCCCTACAACGTAGGATGCACCCCTCATCCGAGCATTCGGTAGGTTATCCGTCTCCTTGGTAACCGTGCCCATGAAGGAACACCCCTCCGTCATAACAAGGATCCTCTCCTCTCATCTCGTCTTTCTTCGGTCGTGTCCACTCGGATGCCCAACATATCACCTGACACCTGCTAGCGTGTCAAAACCTTCAGTCCAACCTGGCCTCAAACCACTTTTCTCATCGCTAACCAAATATCGTAATTATGTGGAACATTTCTGCCAAATGAAAGTGGTAGATGTCCTCCCATTTTCCTGGTTGATTTCTCACCATTGGGAATGGCGTGAATAGCCAATCTCGTGTTCATAATTATACTACCCAGTATATCATGAATATTGAGTGGACACTCGGAGTTTATTACTAGCCCTCACTACCCATTAGGAAGGCAGTGGTTTCAGCTGATACAATTCCTACTCGAACGCACGCCATCTTGGGACGCTGCTTCTTCGTCTTGTCTCCTCAGCTCTCATCTGAAATACTATGCTTCGCTAATAACCCATCTTCTGAATTCATCTTGTTTTGAATACTTGGTTTCCTCGCCTCTACTGAAGAAATACATCCTGTGTTGAGAACAAAGTAGTTTACTTCAGTATCAAGAAACGTAGACACCAGATTATTGGGTGAGCTCTTCAGTACTTGAGTACTTCAATATTCTTGATTTCGTACATACCCAGGTTACCTAGGGGCACTAGGAGATAGGAATCAGATTTATCAAGAAATACTCGCGAGTGAAATATGATTCTACACCGCTTTACGGAGACAATTTCCAATTGAAATTTTATCTTGGGAATAGTGTCGAAGACGGTCATTGTTGTCTGGTGTTGGCATCGTCGGCGGTACCCAAGTGAGTCACACCCTTGAAAAAGTTTGAGCACAGAAGAACACTGAGGAACTGACTAGACTAGGATACGACGAAATATGTAGTATACAAACCACCAATAAGGATAAGTCTTTGTGAGGTAATTTGTTCTCTCGGCTAAATCCTACCGACCAAGAACCAGAATCTTAATTTTTATCTCACGGTTAGACAATTTTTTTTCTCACAGTAAAATCAATCAATATACAGTTGTTCTACCGTTTTTTCGCGGTCACATTTGTTGTTACCGATACCGAAAAGAAAATATTTTTCTCCCGCGAAGAATGAGAAGCCTGAGAAAGGCAATGCCATCAAAGAGTTTAAATGTCCACGGATCGATTTTACAAATAACTGGCAGATTCCCATTGGCCATTAATCGCGATTCAGTAAATTCGATTGTCGCTTTATCAATTTTTTCTTATCATCTTCTAGGTTCGTGGTGTTTATGTAACGCGTTAAGTCAACGATATCGTTCGAGCGCGTGCAGTATCTTGAAACTGCGTTTTTTTTAAAGATCTTCGTGGTTTATCTTTGCTCGGTTTTTAATATCGTGTTGTCTCTACGGTGAGTAGCTTTTTCATCACGTCGTAGGAAATTGTAAGAAAACTTGTAGATTGATGTCTCGTGTGACGCATTCTATCTGAAAAACAGAATATTCCGAACAACTACAACAACGATAAACTAATTTAAACAGTGGCATGTAATTTCTGTTCATTCAAGAAAGACGTAAGGCTTTGATCATAAATCGAATGATAGACCCAGTAGGTAGGCTTATGCAGTGCTGCATTAACCCTTGGCGCCCGACATGGCTATTATGACGTTTATGAGAGTGAGTTTTGACCTGACTCCCAAAATACCTACCTTTTTTTTGTTTGAGTGCGTTTCGTTTAATGGATGATTTGTATTAAAACGCCAAAACGTTTCAGTTGTCAATACAACTGAAGAAAAATAAATAACTAAAATTTGTATCATCACGTAAGCCAAAGATGAGAAGAACGTGAGTTCAACGATAGGTGCTGAATGAAATTATACTAAGTAAGAGGTCATTCTTCAATAAATCACTAAAAAACGCAAATAACTAAAAGTAAATGTAACACGCTGGACATAATTGTCAGGCAGTAGCAGGATACCTACAGTATAAGCAGACCAGCAATGTTTGGCAGATATTGCAAAAAGAGTCCTGGGAGAATGGATCATAGTGATGTTGCAGGAGGATGGAGTGATAAGTAGATGAGGGGAGGAGGGGGGAAAGGGGTCCTTAACTTTGTTTGATCATGTTTGATTATGCTCTGTTGTGCTGGCTGTACAGGGCATATCTCACCTCAACCATCTTGCCTTTCTTTCCCTATTCATTCGCCTATTGGCTCTCATAGGGGGGGAGGGTGCTTGCTCAGATGGTCGGTTCCGCTCAACTCCTGCCACGCTATTCGCCACTGCTCAGAGCAGTGCCCGGGATGGGCCTCGCGGAGGCTGCGTGGGTGGGACCAGGAGGAGGGTTATTGGCTTGTCTGGCCATAGGCCATCCTTTGGCCTGCATGACTGTGTGCACAAACCTTGTTGTTGCACTGAAGTTTGCCCTTGTTCTTACAGCTTCCCTCCAAGAGACCTCTCTGTTTGGTGCTACCGCTGATGTCCAGTTGTCTCTTGCAGCTGTGTATTTGGGGCACTCCATGAAGACGTGGTGGGCCGTCTCTACCTGGCCGCACTCGCAGAGGGGAGATGTCTTCAGGTTGAATCCATGTAGCTTGGCTGCAAAGTCCCCGTGGCCCGTCAGGAATTGGGAGACAAAATGGTCGATGTTAGTGAATTTATTGCTCCTCCTTCGCTCTGCAATGTCTGGCCAGATGTTGTAGGTGTGCCTTCCCTTCGTAGATGCCGACCATCTTCTTTGCCATTCCTCCATGGCTGCTCCACTTGCTCTGATGTGCTGCAGCCAGGTATGGGCTCATCTCACCTCAACCAGGGCCAACGACTTGTGGTAAATAATACCTTGAAGATTCAATCATACTACCCAAGCCAAGCCAGCACTTCCCCTATTTTCACTTCCATACCCCCCTCCCCCTCCGTGCGCTGATACTTCTACCTACTGTTTCAATAGCCATTTTCCTCCCATTCAAAATAATCTAAGACCCTTAAGGTTTCGTTTATTACTTATTGATTACCCCATCTCATATGAACGTAACATTCAACAGCTAAGGTGGATGCAACCCCCTCATTGACCTCGTCAAATCCATCATTTGAGTCCACCCCTGAAGCTATTTCAAGAGCGAGCAAGATCAACCCGAGATTAATAAAACGTTGCGTTGAAATTAGCAGAAATATTTCCCATGTTTTTTTTTATTACATACTCATATTCGGTTGGAATGATTATTAAAAAACACTTAATTATTCATTGAGTTCGCACATCAATAAATTTCAGAAAAGGTCAAATTCAGTGACGTTAGGGTTGTACAATGTTTCTTGTGTTACGGATATTTCCCAACAATTCTTAACACTGGTTTCGTGTGTTTCACATCGTGACATTTCATTACTTGCCCTCGTGGCCGGGATTGTCACATGTGGACAATGTGTTCGGGAGCTCGCGTTTTGAAGGGCTAACAACTGTTTTCAGGGAGTTCTATCAACCTGGGCCGAGTTTTCCATCTCGCATTTGGAGCCATTAGTTGCACGCGGACTGCGATGGCTCCTGTCACCCTCCACCCTCCTTTTCCCGGTTATTGTTTAGTTAATTTTCCAACTATATCGAACGGGTGGAAGGATAGCGTGCACCGGAAAATTTTCCCGTCCCAGCCTGGGCTGCCCTATCATTTCATCGCGATATTGCGAAATCCACTTTCGGAGGGTCAAGACCCTTTCCGACACAGTTGACGGTCAATGGCAACCGTTGGTCGAATATCCGCTGAAATGAAGATTTTCTTTCGATCCTTTTTATGCTCATTGATCCCCGAGTCGCAGCCGATCTGCATATTCTTCCAGACAAAGGAAACTCATCTAGGAAATCTCACCAAGTAGGCATGCCATTCAACTGCACCGGGGAAGAAAAATCTTGCTCCAAAATTAAAAGATTTACTTGCGTTTTAAAGCCTTCGAAACAAATTATCCATATTCGTCTGTTGTTTTGCATCTTGCCACAAAAATAACGTTCACAATTGATTGAGATTCGGTTGCAAATTGATAATAAGAGGAATATTAAGGAAAACCACATGTTGGCGTGAAGTTATTTCATGTTTGCGCTTTCGACCCATCCCGATGTCTTTTCTTTCCCCCTTAGACACTTCTTCGTTTGTGCCATCATCAAAATGGCTGTCAAAATCACAAGTTCTCATTTGTGAATCATCAAAGTGAGGGTATGCCTTGTACTGCTACGTGGAATGTGAGCATAATCGAAATTCCGTCGTTCGACAGGCAGCCAGAAAGGAAATTGGAGAAGAATACCGAATGCCAGGAAATGAGCATAAAATATACACGTATAAAATGTGTAAAACTCTTTTAATTCCTGCCTTTGTTCACCTATTTCATGTACCCATGCCCGTTTGGAACTACGATTCACGAACTAGCAACTGGTTCCAATTCCTCTTCCCATTCTGAATCACTAGGTACTCTGGAAGACCATCATTATGTTCCTCTGGAACAGTAAAAAATCACTAAGTCCACGTTTCAGAGCCCATCAACAAGCAACTGATGATTGATGGCGTGATACCAAGTAATGTCAGACTGCACAGGACATCGTAGAGAGCACGTGTCTTAAGGGTAGTATTTTCACCTTAAAATCCACAAATGTAAGTACTGCGACTCATCCCTTTCAAGATTGAATAAATCGATGGTTCATCGAACTAAAGCTGTAGCAAGAAGGGTAATTTGTTTGCTTGAATGTTTTGAAAGTCGTTGTGTTATTGTTTCAAGTTTGAATATCGAACTGCTAAGCTGTTCATTTACCTTAATGATAGAACGCCTCGTTAATTTTAGGTTTCTGAATAAGCTCAATAATTTAAAAAAAAAAAAAAACTCCCGTGAATATAGGCTATTGACAATACAAGACTGGAGGCGTTTTATCTTCTGATGAAAACAAAAGCCCCACGGATCATCAATGTTTCATGTACTATCGACCCGTCAATTATCCACCACCACCCCCATCCCTATATTCCTTTTACTAAGTACGGATGGGTATCGATGTTTCAAACCAAATCTCAAAATGTTTGTTCTTGGTGGTTTTACCAAAATTATACGTATAGACGAATAATAGGAATTCTTGTATTATAAAGGCTTACTAGATTGATTATTATCCTTTTATAAAAATAATACTAAGATTCACGAAACATCGATTTGTTTGAATCGAATCGTGAAATGTGTATTCTTTATTAGTTATCAGTGTTCGTATCATTTCCAACTTCAAATACGTCTTTTTTCCTCGCGTTTTGCTGTGCTTCATCACTACGTTTTACACGTTATTTTCCTAATGCCTACAAAATATGGCATTTGGCGACATTTTGAGTACAATGAGGTTCCATGGTAACCGTAAAGCTCGAATTTCGGGATCACGCTCGGGTGATGCCGATCCACCGGGTTTGTTTACAACGGAGGCTAGGGCGAGCACAGGCGAGAGCTGCAACGGCGGAGCGCTGTTGGAGGTCAACGACCTCGGGAAATAAACAGGAGGCGGGGAAGCTCACGTGGGTACGCGGTGACGCCGGCCGGCGTAAACTCAACGGAGTCATCCGCGCAATTGAGTGCCCTTTGACCTCTGGTCAAAACGTCAAACACGGTTTTGGTTGGTTATTCCTTGAATAATCAACCTATGTTTTCATGCAAATGGTCAACCTCTCCGATTCGGCTCAAAATTTTTTTCTGGACGTTTAATGGTGTCTAGATCAAAAAAGGTCAATGTCCGTCCGCCGTCCGCGTCGTTTTTGGTAGTAGAAATTTTTTTAAAAAATCTGAAATTTGGGTCCGGGGTCGGTTCATCGGACCAAATTTGGGCGGGGTAGGGGTCAAAATATGTTTTTTGAAAAATGGATTTTTCGAGATTTTGGGCGATTTAGGCGAGTAGGGTATCATTTTTCACTAAATTTTGGACGCTGAATCCAATTAAATGGGTCCCACAACGATTGGCACCCACTGGAAGAAGTTATGGGTCAAATTGGGTATATTATTACCCATTTTGAATATGTGTTTTCGGGATTTCCGGTACCTGGGCGTGTGGGGTATCATTTTCCACTAAATTTTGGATCCTGAATCGATTGGAATGGGTCTGGGACTCGCCGCACCCACTGTTTTCCCCATTTCTCCTATGTTTTGGAACAGGGGAAGTTTCAACTTCATGCGAAATATGGCCAATTTCTCTACTTTTCAATTCAATTCTATTTATGTATCACCTGCATGTTCGCATTGTTCACAGGAAATTCATCATAGTTCTTTGTTATTGTTATCAATTTCCACTGCTGATGGATAAATGTCATACAGTCTATCCATCTATCAGTTGCTTTTTTCAACAACATAACTAATTTTTGTTCAAAAGTCTTTTTTACATTACCTAAAATACTAATGTAAGATGTTCTATACTCATTTATGCAACTATTTTATTCACTTTCTCCAATGTTTAGTCTATTCCCCATTGTTTGAATTTCAATCATTTCCACTGGTTCTCATTGACATGACGAGTGTCTCAAATTGGAATTTTCGCTTGGCATGTAATAAGAATGATTTTTGAAAAGTCTCCAGATAATGATACACATTTATATTGTAACGTGTTTGTAGAGATAAGTCATTTAAAGAGGCAGAATGTAAATTATAGTTTTACAACGTGGCAAGAGAGGAACGCCTTTTGCCCGAGTAATTATTGTCAAAACGCACATCGGTAATGGAGATAAAATGTCGGTAGATTCATGATAAATCGATGCTTTGAATACTTCTTTGAAAATCAGCAAAATTAGAGAGCAGAGAGATTCATCGGTAGTTGCAGGCCGACCACGATCCCTTGTTTGAATAATGGCCGAAGTATAGCAGTCAGGGCTTCCGGGATTTGCCCATAGTAGGCTAAGTTTCCTTGTACAATACAAAACTGAGTTCGTTCAGGACTTCATGAAAATCAAAAGCGACATTTCTTCCTTGTGAGACTGTAAGCCCTATGTACTTCCTTTTTTGGAATACTCAGGAACCTAGAACCAAATAGTCTCGTCATCACGGATTGACCGCGGGCCAAATTATTTCCAAAACCGCACAAATCTTACTGACGTATCCAACCAGTTTTGGAGTGTATTATGTACACACCATATCATTCCTTCATCAATCGACTTCCAGAAAAAAGGCATCTGTCTCCTCTACGACTCAGCAAAGCCTTGTCCTTCAAAACATTATACGTTCTCCGCTATACCCCCCCCCCCCCTACCACGAGCGTATTTGCCTTTCCTCAAGAGGGGAACGATTTCCCTCGCATATCAAACTGTCGTTAAATCCCAGTCATAACCCGGGGAAACCAACTGTAGGCCTACGGTGAACGAGGGGTGGCAACGAGTTCAATGTCCTATTCCACGCAACACACGGAATACTCAACTGGCGTCGCCACTCGCGCTCTTTTATTTTTCTTTTTTTATTAGATAGGTACCTAATTTATATCAATAAACTGTCGAATTTTAGCGCCAATCGGAGAGGCCGGTCTCCACCATGATTGCTCAAGTTGATTGTTCATCGAATAATAAACCAAAAACGCTGCAAATTCTTACACACAGGTTGGTTATACCTCGGACCAGGCGCATGGAGATTCATTTCTTTAACATGGGGAAAATGGGGGAAACAGTGGGTGTGGCGGGTCTCGGACACATTCCAATCGATTCAGGGTCCAAAATTTAGTGGAAAATGATACCCCACACGCCTGGATTGCAAAAATCTCAAAAATCAATTTTTCGAAATACACATTTTGACCCCTAACCCTGCCAAATGTGGTCCGATCGGGTTGAAAAGTTTCGAGGACCAACTAGAGCCATAAACGGACCCCTGACCAAAATCTCAAATTTTTAGAAAAATTTCTACTACCAACATCAAGACACGTTGAAACGTCCAGAAAAAAATTTTGGGCCGAATCGGGGAATAACCAGCCAAAACCTAAAATATCCATCCGCTGGGTTCACACCATTTGTGGAATAGGAATTTTTCCAAAAACCTGATGGTCAGTAATTCTTTTCCGGTGCTAATTGATTTTCGATACTTTTCTGCCCCAAAAAATGTTGCCTGTGTTTTAATAAACAAATTATCTATCGATCTATCTACCCATTTTGATCCATAACCACCTCCAGTGTGAACTAATTGGTAAGGGACCCGTCTGAATGGATGAAGCGTCAGATTTAGTGGTGATTTGTGGTTTTGATGTCGCCTAGATCGACAAAAATAATTTGATGATTTCCGTCATAATATAAACTGTATTATTGGATTTTAACAAGTTGATTCCGTGATACTTTGTTCAAGGTAAAATACCGGTTTTGACGGACAGTTACCCACTTTCGGTTCGTGACCATAGTTTTAGGATCCTTCTGAATCGATTCAAGGTCTGAAATTCAGTGGAAAATGATACAACATACGCGCCGAGGTCACTAAAAACGAAGGAAAATCCCTTTCCGAACATGGGTTGAGCACGAATGGAGTATAAGTGAAACATTCCAGATTTTTCCGAGCATTTTGAGAGGACTTTTTTGGCCTGAAACGCGGACGTCGGATGGCGAACGGATTAAAATAAATTATAACGGATAAAATTCGTCGAAAACTTTCCAAGTCGAAAAAAGCTTTTATCGATTCTTTGGCGTCTTTAATAGGAATTTCGTGATTTCCAAGTTAGTAAGACATGTTCGTGATGCACATTCTTGATTTCCGAATCTCATATTAAGCGAATAGAGGGTCAAAATGGCCGCCAGGTGGCGCTGTGGAGCCAGTACATAATTTCGAATGTATGTCGGTTCAGATGTCCCCATAAACTGCTCCTATTGTCGACTACTACCCCTGAAAGCTTATTCGTTCTAAATTACTGCCTCGGGCCTTAATTATTAATATGCATCGTTGTTACCGCATTTCAATGTTCAATCTCGGTAGTCGCGGCACGGATCAGCCTTTACAGAGTCGGTTTATATTTCGCTTCAATTGGGCACTTTAAACGACGAAGAGAAATAGTAGAAGCCGAGTAGTGACCGAGTCTTACTGCTTCCATGATTTCTGTATTAGTTTCGAGTGATGAGGCAACATTGAATCTATAATTTTTGCCTTTTTGGTTGGTTATTCCTTGAATAATCCGTTCCCGGCTCCAGTTGGTCCTCGAAACATTTCAGCCCGATCGGACCAAATTTGAGCGTGGTAGGGGTCAAAAAGTGGAATTCGGAAAATGGATTTTCGTGATTTTTGGCGATTTAGGAGTGTGGGGTATCATTTTCCACTAAATTTTGGACGCTGAATCGATTGGAATCGGTCCGGGACCCTCGTACCCAATGTTTTCCCCATTTTCCCCATGTTATAGAAATGAGTCCCAGAACGATTGACACCCACCGGAAGAAATTATGGGTCAAAATGGGTATCTTTCTACCCATTTTGAATATGTGTTTTTGAGATTTCTGGTACCTAGGCGTGTGGGGTATCATATTCCACTAAATTTTGGATCCTCAATCGATTGGAATGGGTCCGGGACCCTCGTACCCAATGTTTTCCCCATTTTCCCCAAGTTGAAGAAATGAATCTCCACGCGCCTGGTCCGAGGAATAACAGCGTTTTTAATCAGTGTAGTTCAGTTTCTCTGAACATTTGATGAGCGGTTTTATTGATGTGAATAAATAGAAAATCAATTGTTCCTGGGAACCTGTTTTGACGATCAAAAAAAGGTATTAGAGGGAGGCACACGAACACGGAGGCGTTTGGCCTGAAAGGGAACGGAAATGAGATAGTTTCAAGCGCAAGGACGGAAAGAGCCGGCGATTGTTGACTTTGTCAGGTCGTCGAAACAAGCGTTCGAACACACGTTTAGAATGCCCGTAGTTCAAGGGCCTGGGTCAACATCTTGAAAATTGTTCATTTTTCGGATTCCAGCTTGGGTTGTTTGTCTGTGAAAGAAATACATCAGGCTATCTGAGAAGGAGAGGGAGAGGGAGACATTCCACCATCATCACAGGACCTCATTGAAAATCCTCCCTCCTCCACCATCCCCGTCCAAGCACGGCAAGTCAATCATGGAGATCCAGGCAAGGGTACAGGATCACTCAAAAATCCTAGGGAAAGTTCACACGAACCGATCTAGTAATCTTCTTGCAATCCATTCCCTCCATCTAGCTGGAATTTTGGGGTTACGATGTTATCATGAACGCTGCAAATTCATTCACAGGGGTTGGTTATTCCTCGGACCAGGAGCATGGCAATAATCAACCTGTTTTCATGCAAAAAGTCAATCTATCCGATTCGGCCCCAATTTTTTTTTCTGGACATTTCAAGGTGTCTAGATCAAATTCAGCAAACGTCCGTCCGCCGTCCACGCCGACTTTGGTAGTAGAAAAATTTCTGAAATTTTGGTCAGGGGTCCGTTCATGGCTCTAGTTGGTCCTCGAAACTTTTCAACCCGTTCGGACCAAATTTGGGTGGGGTAGGGGTCAAAATGTGAATTTCGAGAAAAGGATTTTTGAGATTTTTTGCAATCTACGCGTGTGGGGTATTATTTTCCACTAAATTCTGAACGCTGAATCCAATTAAATGAATCCCGAAACGATTGGCGCCCTCTGGATGAGGTTACGAGTCATAATGGGTACCTATCTACCCATTTTGAATATTTTTTTTTTAGATTTCTGGTACCTAGGCATGTGGGGTATCATTTTTCCACAAATTTTGGACGCTGAATCGATTGGAATGGGTCCGGGACCCGCCACATTCCTCGTTTTCCCCATGATCCTGGTCCAAAGAATAACTAAGTGAAAGAATTTGCAGCGTTTTTGGTTGATTATTTCTAGTTTTGTTGCTCTACACAGCATAAAACGTCGAGAAAAAATGTTAGGGTTAATCGGAGATGGTCGAACTGCATGACCTTAGGCAAGAAGACACGGAATAACCAACCAATTAAGGTATTTATATTGACTTATGTGTTGAATGTGGATTCTGTGAGACTGTAGGTTTGAACTCAAACACTTGTAACAGTTAATTCAACTTTTAATAACTGAGCAAACGGATGCAAATGGATACAGAATTTATAAACACAGCGAGACAAACACGTTGAAGAATTGAACTGCAAGTAAGAGGTTTCCCTTGGACTGAAGGTTACCCCCTTAGTTCGCAGAACAAGTGAGCGCTGAAGTCGGGTCATTAGGGCGAGCAAAATGGTCCTACCCTGGTCGACCCAAATGGCGGGTAATTTGAACTGGCTGTTCCTTGGCATCTTTCAATCTTATAGGGAGGCCTGGGGCCAAACAGATTCAAAAGGAAATTTATCTAATTAAATGAATTGATTTATGCTTTAAATCATGCTCTCATCATCATCAAGTTCCATTGGAAAATGAATCTGCAACGTCAAATTGAAACTAGAAAATAATAATTATTATTTCATCAACTGGGAAGAACCCCGTCAATGATTTTTAAAGAGGCTAACTACATGGGGATTGCCCCCAAAAATATTTCGTCTAGTGCAAGTGACAAAAACGTATATTTAAGAACTTTTGCTCGTCAAGACGTATTAGACGGAATATATTTCGCTAGCAGACTGCCATCTTCTAATCAAACTTCCAACAAATGTAGTTGTATTTTTAATTTTTCTAATGCGAGATGTTAGACCTGTTTATGATTAATGCTATGTACGCGCCAAGAGGGATAGGGACAATTTATTCAACCAAGTAGATCAAGATCGCATTGTATAATGAGCCATTTCAATACTTGCTCAGCAACTTAACTCATAAGCGACTTTTCCAGAATGTTCACATTACATACTGCAGATATTTACTCAGTTGAGCAGCTTTTATTCCTGAATGGATTTGAATTGAATTTATCGCATATGTTCGGTAGTGAAACATCTCCGTGTTTTTTCGAGCCCATTTAAAGCTTTGTTTGAATATTCTTTACAAAGCGGGTAGGAAGGAGTAAAAAATGAAACGAAGAAAGAAAAATAATAACAGAAGGTTTGAAAAACAAGTTTTAGAAGAAAAAATATTAAAAAAGGGAACGAAAGAAATCAGTAACCATAGAATACGGTTAAACGGCGCCCTGGTACACGCATCAATCATCTAACGTCAACTTGAATGAAAACCAATAACCCGTGCGGACGATTCAGCCGGTTACTGGCGAGATTAAAATGACGTCCGTGTAAGTAAAGCATCAAGTAGAAATCAAGTTGGTAATCAGTATAGTCATAGTTTTAGAGCCAAATTTTGGGTCGCTCCTTCATTGCGCGAGATTCATGATGAAAATGAGTTGTGTAGAATTCAATCATTTCCGTATACATCTTTTGATTTATAAAAGGGGAGAAAGTAGCCAATTATCATTTGATTTTTTCGAGAAAAAACCGAGTTTCTTCGACAGTTTTAACAATATTGTTTCATTTGGATAAAATTATGAAAGAATATCGGACTCAATATATAGTTATAGAGTTGATATGAACGATATAGACAAAAGTCATTTCGCAGGCATTGTAGAAGAAATGTAAAGAGCGCAAATAGAAAGCACAGGAAAGAGGAACCGCGAGGAAAGAAAACTAGAAAAGACAACGAAATTTAGAGTTTGGCGTTGAAGATAGCTAGAACACAGACTTAGAGCATTCCCCTATCCCTAAGACCTGCAATTCGATAAAAATGAAATCGATGTTTCTTAAATATGTTAAGTGCCTAACCTATTATTTTGATTTGATGTATTTAGATAGATACCCATTTTGACCCATAACCTCTTCTGGTGGGCGCCAATCGTTTCGTTTATTGGATTCAGCGTCCAAAATTAGTCGAAAATGATACCCCACACGCCTAAATTGCCAAAAATCTCGAATATCCATTTTTGAAATTCACATTTTGACTCCTAGCCTCCTCCCCTCTCTCACCACTCCCATTTTGGTCCGATCGGGCTAATAAGCTTCGAGGACCAATTAGAACTGATTTTAAGAAAATTGTCTACCAAAATCGGCGTGGACGCCGGACGGACATTTGCTTATTTTGATGTGATACCTTAAAACGGCCAGAAAGAAAAATGTGGGCCGAATCGGATAGATTGACTGAAACATGGGTTGATTGTTCAAGGAATAACCAACCAAAAGAGATGAAGAAATCCTTGTTCTGAGAAAACGGGTGTCAACGATTTTCACCCGGAAAACGCCTATTTCTTTACCTTTTCGAGTGTTTTAACATTCATTTTATTCAAAATTTGGATTTGCCATAATGAATATGGTCCCCATAGGTTTTATCGAATAAAACAGTTTATTCAAGATTACTGTTCTACTTTGATATTGCAGACTTAGATATACGGTCTTTGTTGGATGCATGGACACTAGAAGTGGACTATGAGCGATATGTCGGGGTTTTCGACCAATCCAGAGCCATATTGGTGGTGAATTTGAGTTGTGGTGTTTTCATTTTGACTCTGCATAAGGCAAATAATGGAAGAGTGAATAAATGGGTTATTTTTTTGGAACGATAAATCAACATTAACTAGGAAACATGAGTTTTTTGCTTTCAGGCTCTTATTTCTGAATCCTGAGATTCCAGCTGAAAATAGCTGTGACTCGGAAAAGGGGGTCGGTGCAAAACAAGAGTCAGTGCGTGTAAATTGGGGCACAACTGAGCTGGGAAACTAAGCAACTGGGCATGAGCAGAAAGCTCAATACGAACTCCATTGGTTCAACAACGCACGGCATGGCAACAGAGGGCGCCGGAGGACGACGGCGAGGAGAAGCAAGTGCGCAGTAGAGGCCCCGTTGGCGGGGAGGGGAAGGCAGTTTCAAGAGGACACCGGGAACCCGAGGAGGGTGGGGGTCGCGGTAGGTAGGGGAGGCCGCGTCCTCGTATTGAGCGAACGGCGTGTGCACGTGCACAGTAGCGATCCCCGGTATGGTGGGGCGGCGATGGGGGGGAAGAAGCGGTGGCGAGTACACGTGTCAAGCACAGCTGATCTGTGACGTCATCTGCTGCACAGCATCCGCTTTCGTGTTTTCTTGGTGCGACTTGGTCGTACTGAGCGGGGAACGACACACGAGGGAGATTTATTATTTTTCTTCGGAGGAAGGGCCTTTGAACCCGGAGCTCCGCCGACCATATGTGACTGTCATTATGGCCACGGCCAGTTCAAACTGCCTCCAACTCGACAGGGGAGCGGAGCTACAACGATATGAAACCCCGGCCAACTACGTAGTGTAGAGCTCCATCGGCATAATATGGTTATAATATAACATTATATATATAAGGTCACATGGTATCTTCTATATTACCCCAGCGACGCACTGTTCATAACCTTAAATTCGTCGAAATTCGTTCAAAACCGAATGGGACGAGTGTCTTGTTTACTGCTAAAGTGGAGTAATGAAATTTATTTTATTTTGATCATAATCTTTTAAAAATCGATTTTTTAATTAAATTTAGTTATTATCAAACTTTGATTAATAATCTATTTTTCATTGTTAGGAGTACATTGATCTTGGCAGAATTTGAAATGATGCGTTGCTGGCACCAACCCATAAAGAAGAATGTTTTGAGCAATAAAATGACTTTCTTTGCAGGTAAAACAGTAGGTAGGTAGGCTTTTGAAAGTGTGAAGAAGATGAATTTTGTGTACCCCTTATCGGTGTTTTGAAACTGGGTTGTCGTGGATGGTTATAGGGGTGAAGGATTAGTCTTTCAGGGCAATTACAGGCGCTGAATCGATTCAGAGGGGCCCTGGCCAGTTTGCCTCTCACATAATATAAGCGGAGGCGGCGATACCGTCGATATGGGCACAGGATTGAACGTGAACAGAACATCCAACCGTGACTACAGGGGATATGACTCAGGGCGAGTGGCATGCGGCTCGACGCTGGCGGTAAAAAACCATGCAGGTTTCAACAGGTTCAAGACCCCTTCGCCCGCGTCGCAACCTCGAGGGTCATTCGCATTGCACAATTTGCCTCTTCCAGAGCTGAGAGCAGTCCCTCACGCCATTTCAATTGTGACAACCTCTCTAAGCAGGACTCAAATCAAAGCTTAAATATATTATGTTGCGAAGCGTATTCATGTATATATTATACATTTATTATTATTTTTGATGTATTAATTACACAACTTAATTATTAGGGAATAGTGCTAGTATATATATTAACTTTCTACATCAGACAGGATCAGTGTTTCTAAGACCTACATTGAATTTTTTAATTTCTGTGAAATATACTCGTAAATATCATGAATTTCAAAGCAGCAGAAGTTTTAGATAGGTATTACTAGTCAGTGATGAACAATTGAGTTCCTTTTTAGCTAAAAAATGAAAGTTCTGCAGATTAAGGGAGCAATAATTTGTAGGATTACGCTACTAGTTAGGATAACGGTTCCTCCGACTACATCTGGTTGTGAGGCTCTGATGCTAGACGAATGCAGAGAGGAAGGTGCTGCGTTAGAGGGCCCGTCTCTCTAACGCACTGGAGAGGCTTCACCGGCGAAAACCGTTCGAAGGCGCTCCGGGCCCTCGCCTGAGTTCCCAGGGGTTGTTGATCCTCGACGATGTCTTCGAGGGCGAAGGGGGATCCACCGGAGTCCCGGGATCCGTCCTTGAGGGAGCAACGTCCTCGCCCGAACCCCTTCGAGTGCGGTCACCCAGATGAGGCGGGTGAACCGGAGCCCTCCGGTCGCCGCCGAGTACCTGTGAGCGCTCCCTTTATCGAAACTTGTTCCCCGCGAGATCCTTCAGGCTCAGGAGTAGGCAATCTCGTAGGCAATGAATGTTGGCGACGACGCCGGAACCCGTGTTGTTATCACATGATCGTGATAAGCCTGATTTGTGCCCATCCTGGGCAAGACCACTCAGTGACTCAGTGATGAGTCACGTCCAACATTGGCCAGTGGTGTCTAGACAGGCTCGTACCATCTAAGCAGGCATAATGCAAATTTGCATGATATTCCAACCACCTATTTCTGGAAAATCGGCCAAAATGCTTTATTGACGCTAATAATAAAATATCTAGATTGTGGAAAAAATAGATTGCTGTGCACGTCCAAACGTGAAAGTGTTGTCATCACTTTACTACCCCCCCCCCTCCCCCCTTGCCACATTAATGTTGTCTTTAATTACACTCGAACGCCCGAGCACGACCCACCCCCTCAGAGAGTCCAACCTTGAAAACGAGTCTCCTTGACATTTTCCCCGTGTGAGAACGAACTCGACCGAGGAGGTGAAACCCTTTGCAGTTTGCACGATCAGGCCAACGTGCCTGCATCTAAATACACGAGTTCAATTCCAAAGTTCGAACGGGTGTTTCTCAAACTGTAGGCGAACTCGTGATTATTGAGCGCCGTTTTGATTCTGACCACCTGATAGTCCTTGTAAATAATATCTGTAACGGATCAGCGTTTCAAACAGAAACATGGGGGAAACGGTGGGTGTGGCGGGTCCCGGACCCATTCCAATCGATTCAGGGTCCAAAATATAGTGGAAAATGATACCCCACTCGCCTAGATCGCCCAAAATCTCGAATGCCCATTTTCGAAGAAGAAACTGAATTCGAGTTTTCACCTTCCGTTGGAGGAAAAGCCCGGTCAGGGATTCAAAAACTCGTTTTGCGAAGTAAATTTCACGAGCAACGCACGGGTGGAACGATATTGACAATAATAACCATGTTTTTCAACTTATTTAAAATATAGAAAAAAGAAGCTCATTTGACGTAAAATATTGACAACAGACCGACAGTCGACATTTCTCTGGTTGTTAAAAAGTAAAGATTTTGATAATTTGAGACAACTAAAATTTGTCTCCATTTTCAAATCAGTCAAGTCTTTCAAAGTGGAAATGATGCTTTCTATCAACTTGGGTCGCAAGGTGCGGGAAGAAGCATTTTTGGAAGTCTCGTTACCAATCACACCGTTGTTACATTTACGTGTTAATTAAAATGGAAGACTTGGTACTTACGTTTTCATCGTAGTTGCTCACCTGGAAACAACACAATAGAATTAATAACAATATTTTGAATTTCTCTTCATCTGTACCAATTCAACACATATAAAAACTAACGTTTGCATGCATTTTTGTAGTCGACAGACGAAATAAGCGAGGCAAAAAGTGTAAAATGTAACACAAAATCGTCACGGTCGAAACTGAGAAATGCGCCAAAGCAATTGTAACGATTTATGTTCTTTAGTAAATAATTTATTACAATCGTTCACTTGAATACACTGTTCACATTCGCGCACTTACACAATGACACAATCACAATTCACAGTTGTTACGCGGTTGTCGCACTATTTATAACAGGGCACGATTTATGACATGAAGCGTCTATACTCAGACTTCAAACTGAACTGAACTGTGTGCTGTGTGGTGTTCCTGGGTCGGTTGTATACCTGCTGCCTGGCCGAGAACGTTTTCCAACCTTCCCTGGTTCTGGGAACTGGATGATGCACAATTCCTCGAAATGACTCCCTTAGCCCTCCACAGGTCGTTGATCCTGCAACGCCAGCAGCCCATTTGACAGGCGCAGGTGCGAGCTCGCAACACTGCCCCCTCCTTAGAATTGTTCTGCCCCAGAACAATCTTGGGCATCTGTTCATCACAGGGCCCATGTCGATAGCGGCATTTATCACCATTCTTGCAGCTGCCTTGGTAATAGAAATAGCAGTCCACAGTCTTCACATCAGTTCTTCCATGTGGATTCCAGGTACACACCCGCACTTCAATCTGGGTCCCTTGGAAAATGAACTCCAACATGTTACGGACTATCCTCCAATCCAATTGGTCCAAGCCACAACCAATCTTGGGTATTGCCAACTTCTTCATTCACTGCTTAATGAGCAGCTTCTTCAGGGCGAGTAGCGCATCCCAAAGAGACCTGTAGGTTGGCTTCTGGTGGGAAGACTGTTTTGTCACTAGATAGATAGACTATTAGCTGGTTGGCTATCCTCAGTGACAATGTTTTTCCAATGCGTGGATTTTGCCGCTGCAACTGGTCGACATTACAATATTTCTTCTTGAATATTTCGGCAATTCCTCTCGACATTTTGAGGTCGGCAGCTACACAGTGTGCTAGCGCATAATCTTTTCCAACGTCAAAAAGGATTTTGTGTTATTCTAATGTCTTCTGTTTTTCGAGAAAAAAAATTGATTTATTATTTTTTTAAATCATAAAACGCGGTTATTTGTAGTTTTGCTTGGAATGGGTAGTGGATTGGGTATAGCAGATTCTGTTCTGCCATCAATTCACTTTAGGTTATCAAACTTTCGTAAGTCTCAGAAAGTGCCCCTCATTCAGGCTCTGAATTCCACATACAGGAATCAATATTTTAGAAATATTTCGGAAAATATATCGCGTAAGTCCTTGGCTTCAGATTAACGAGTGTTTCAGGCAAACTCGGCGGAAAGAAAAGAGGTTCAGCTGCGTTTGATCGACTCGCCGAACCGTTTGAAGCGAACTCTTTACGGGAGTCACTTTTTCCGGAAGAAGTAGGAAGTTTTAGGCCCTCGAGTCTTATCGGAGTAGGTCACTCGCCAAAGTATGCAGCGACATGCGAACTCCGTCCGCTCGGTCCCAGTCGAGGTTTGCCCGCATACGATACGCGAACCAGACAGGTACCTACAAGCCCAATGAGTCGGAATTCCCAGATACGAACACCCGTGCGTTTCCTTAATTATTGTTCCTCACTTCTCAACTGGGAGTGAATTTTCAAGAGGCACAGAATAATGGAAAGCCCAATGCCCCAAGTTTTCCTTCACCCCCTAAAGAGAGATGTAAATATTCCGCCGTTTCCAACGAAATATGGCATGCGCCACCACCCACAACACCTCGAGCCTTAGCGCACGAGCACTGCCACATGGGTACGTGGTTACAACCTGGTCCCTCAGTCCAAAAAGGACTTGGCAGCCAGGCCTGGGGGCCGACAAAGCAGGGCCTCGACAAGAGGGTGGTCTGGGGTGGAATACATCAACCCTTGGGGATCTACAGTCCCCGAACTGTCCAGGAGTGGGCGCTCTCCCAGCCATCCACGCCGATACGAGGGTGTACCGGCACATGCGGACGGCTGCCGGATTAAGAGTTACAGCTTTTCTGGCGCAAGTGGAACCACCCTAGATCGTCAACAGAGGCTGATACACTCAGCCAGAGCCGCAGTAGGTGCATACCAATACAAGGGTCCAATGCCATAGAGACATCTTCGCCAAACATGGCCACCCCTGCATGTCCTTGCCTCTCCCAGTAAAGGGTTGATCTTGGGACGATCACGGGACTATACTCTCCGGCTTGCTCGAGAGCTCACCTTGTGACTAAGACGTCCCAACATTAAGGAAGAGAGTCATAGTTACTACACGGGACGATACTCCCTGGCTTGCTCGAGAGCTCACCTTGTAACTAAGACGTCCCAACATTAAGGAAGAGAGTCATAGTTACTACACGGGACGATACTCCCTGGCTTGCTCGAGAGCTCACCTTGTAACTAAGGCGTCCCAACATTAAGGAAGAGAGTCATAGTTACTACACAGGACGATACTCCCCGGCTTGCTCGAGAGCTCACCTTGTGACTAAGACGTCCCAACATTAAGGAAGAGAGTCATAGTTACTACATGGGACGATACTCCCTGGCTTGCTCGAGAGCTCACCTTGTGACTATGACGTCCCAACATTAAGGAAGAGAGTCATAGTTACTACACAGGACGATACTCCCTGGCTTGCTCGAGAGCTCACCTTGTGACTAAGGCGTCCCAACATTAAGGAAGAGAGTCATAGTTACTACATGGGACGATACTCCCCGGCTTGCTCGAGAGCTCACCTTGTGACTAAGACGTCCCAACATTAAGGAAGAGAGTCATAGTTACTACACAGGACGATACTCCCTGGCTTGCTCGAGAGCTCACCTTGTGACTATGACGTCCCAACATTAAGGAAGAGAGTCATAGTTACTACACGGGACGATACTCCCTGGCTTGCTCGAGAGCTCACCTTGTGACTAAGACGTCCCAACATTAAGGAATAGAGTCATAGTTACTCAAGAGGCACACAATAATGGAAAGCCCAATCCACCAAAGTTTTCCTTCACCTTAAACCTGTACTGTAAACCCAGCTCGACTGCCGAATGGAAAAGATCTCCTAAAATATAAAACATATTTTATAAAATATATAAAATAAAGATTTCTAATCCCCGGCAGAGGTTTACAACGAACAACTTGATTTCCTCAGAGACAACGCATTTAAACCATAATTCCATTATTCTTTATTTGGGAAAACATCATTACTCAACTCAAAATCATAAAGAAGCCACGAAATTTGAGGGCTCATTCCGTTCGGCGGTTCCCTCAATAAATAATTTATGATAACACAATTTCGTGGCACTTCCCTCCAAGGGTTTTTTCCTCTAAAATTGCTCAAACACTGAAATATTTTAATGGGATGCGATTCCGAGTGAAAATAGAATATTTATTAGAATTACGACTAGAATTTTGATCGTCATGAGCATTGTTGAGCTGGCTTTGCCGACCTAACCAAGGCTTTTGAGTAAACAAATCACCAGATTCTGCTGGAAAAAAGAAAAAAAGTATATAGGATCAGGACTGACGACGTTTATGTTGCTGGGTAGATTAATATTTTAAAAAAGTCTTGTTGTTTGTCTTATGTTTTTAGCGGTTGTTCGAAGGCTGGTTATTCCTCAGTTTATAGGACCCCTTGTGAGAGGCTTCTCCCCTATCACTTGTCAACCTTCCTCAGTTTTTTCCCACTTTTTTCTTTTTCGCTCAACCTTGAGCGACGGATATTACGACTAACCTTTCAAAATTCCTCCTAAGGTTGTTAGCGCTCCACGAGCTCGTCCAGCTCCCAAACGACAGCCTCATTCGTCACATAAAGAAACTAAAACCTCAAGGGTAACGCGTATGCATCGAACCCTAATATGGCTGCAAGATGAAATAGATCAAGTTATCTGAACTCCAAAATTCGGAACTCGCGATGCCGGATAATCGAATCCCCTCCATGGATGGCCGCTCCAGTTTCAAATGATTAAATTAAATCTCCTCCAATCTTGTTAATTCAAATTGATCCGAAACAAGGATCCCGCGACTTGGCAGTTTTACATAGTTGTTTTACATCGTAGACGTCGGATTTCGGGGTTTAGAAGAAACTGGGCGATTTCTGACGACGATATGACGCCATTTACCTCAATCGGTTATCCAATCGACGCAGAAATTAATTCTCAACAAATGTTATTTCGAACTGTTTCACGGCAAACCTAACGGTGTAGTCACAATTCACGGCTCAAGTCTGAAAATGTGGCTTTTTGGTTTCGGCCAGCTCAGAATGGTTTGCGGTCCATAGGACCTACATCACTCGGCGTTTAATTTCCAATAAGATGAACAAATTGAGCCCAAATGTTCAACGTGGAAGCCACCACTCAAGCCAACAGATTAATTTCAACTTCGAATCACGTTCAACGACCGAACGACAAACACGTCATCACGAAACTAATTAGCTCGATTGTGGAACTTCAGGTTCACCCAATATCGAGTCGTAATGCTGATAAATGTTGCAAAGAACGAAACCCTCAGTTCCCGCGCTGAAACATTATCGTCGGTTCCTCGAATCCATTTTCCTATAATCCTAGCCCCGGCATGAAAAACGTTGCCCTAGGTCGTTGACTTCCTATTTAACCTCCAACTGGTCAATAATGTCTCCCGCGTTTATCTTCTGATCGATAATCGCTAAGTAGCTTATCGTGTAGGGGTAGCCAGAGTTTTATGAGCACATACCGATGCGGTGAGTTGCCCATAGCGATTGCACCGTATTGCTGACTCAGAGATAAAGAGAGGTTCTACCCGCCCAGTCCTGCTTAGGGGTAACTCTTTCGTAAAAATTAAAAAATATTTAAGAAAGTTTAAATTAGCCAGTAAATTGAACGTTAAACTGTTTTACCTCACGAGCGTACAGTTGTAGTCTCAGTCTACAGGACATTTCAGCTAGAAAACTGATACGTATTGTAACGATTTATATTCTTCGTAAATAATTTATTACAATTGTTCACTTGCATACACTGTTCACATTCGCGCACTTACACAATCACAAAGCACAATACACGGTTACGCGGTTGTCTTGTCGCACTATTTATAACACGGCACGGCACGATTTATAACGTGAAGCGTCTAAACTCAGACTCCAAACTGAACTGAACAGTGTGGCGTTCCTGGGTCCGTTTTTACCTGCTGCCTGGCTGAGAACGTTCTCAAACCTTCCCTGGTTCTGGGAACTCGACATGTTGTCTCGAGTGAACAGGAAGGTTCCAGCCAATTCGATACAAGGCACAATTCCTCGAAATGACTCCCTTAGCCCTCCACAGGTCATTGTTGATCCTGCAACGCCAGCAGCCCAGGTGCCAGGTGCCAGCTTGCAACAGTATTCATGAACGATTCACAGAAAATTCCTGCATCCATACATAATTTATTCCCGACAAATTGAGAATTTTACAATCTATGAATGTTTCACAACACAAAAGGGGAAATTTTCCTAATTGAATTGGCAATTTGTTGACTTTACTTTATTATTTTTATTATTTAAAAAACAATATTTTTGCCATATTCTGTGAACTTTGATTAAGGAACAACACCTACCCATTTAACAAAAGTCATTACCTAAAGTCTTCAATTACACCTTAAACTTGAAATGAGGGCAAGGGCTATTCTGTTAGAAAATAATTGTCCCTTCAGTTGGAATTTCAAACCGTGATAGTGGAATATGTGTTTGCTAAATACAGAAATTAAAATCTACCATCTAGGGATGAACGATACTGATCAATATCGAGATGGTATCGATACTTTTCTTCAATTACCGATCATTTTGGTATCGATACTCTGCTTTCGATACCAAGACTGGTATCGGTAAAAATAATCGGGATCGAAAAAAGTATCGAACAATAACAGTACCTCAAATTTTTGTTAAAAATTACCAATTAAGAATCAAGAAGGCTCTCTCCTATAGGTTGCTACACTTGTTTCGGCCAGAACTTCGAGTATATACTTCGGGTATATACCATAGACTAAGGTATATACTCGAAGGGCCAGAAGCTTCGGAGAGAGATCCCTCTTCCCTGCTTTGGCTAGGGGTTGTCTTGTGAAGAAGATGAAGTAGCCAAAAAAGCTAACGAAATTTCATAACGAAAACTGGGACGACAACATGGAACTAAGGATCGAGAAACCTTTGAGATAATTTGTTATGATATAAGGTTCTGATTTAGTGGGAGGAAAGTAGCGAAATTGCGTGAAAAGCGTCAGTAGAACACATTCTGTGTTTCAATAATTTCGTCTGAAGTATGTAAATAGTGGTAACCGGGGGCAAGCCCCCTGGCGAGACGCGGAGCGCCGAGTTTTGATTCGATATTGATACTGGTTGATATCGATACTTTTGATTCGATACATGCTTGGAATCGATAACATTATTTTGATACCGATACTAGTACTCATATCGATCCTCCCCGGTATCGATCATCCCTACCACCACCGTTTGATTATCCTAAGGCGACGTCACAATCGTAGGCCGTTCTTTAACTTCCACGTTCCACGGCTCCTTTAAATAGTTTAAATGAACTCACGTAAGCCCGCATTCATTTGGCGGGGAAGTAAAGGAACCTGACCTTACACAACGTCGGTTTTTAAGGTCCTCAAGCCCCGGCGATCGGCATCGCCTTGAGGAGCTCGTCCTTGCCGGTGGTCACGGGAAAGAGCATCATTTAAACTTGGCACTCGGGGGGAATTGAGGGCTCCCCTCAAGCCCCGCGTACAATGGGCACAATGCCACTGCGGAGCCTCCCCGTTCCCTCACCATTCACCCTTTCCGTGGCTTAACTCACCACCGTAGATCCCCGCGATCGGTTGCAGAAACCATATGTCACAGAGTTTATACAGAGAGTCACACTTGGAAGACTACTTCAATGCCAGTCCAGCAACTACAGCAACAATGGTGGAGTTGAACAACAGGTCACAGCAACAAAATGCGCACGGCTACAAGTTGTCTCTTGGGATTTCGCAACAATTGGGACCCTTTGAGACCAAGCTTTCGGTCGAGTTACCACCAACTTGAGGGCGCCCAGGTCCGAGAAAAGGCAATGATCTCGACCATTGGCAACACCAGAATGTCTCAGGAGGCTTTTCGACGATCTTTAGCAACATCCAGACGTCTCTAGACGTTGCTGTAACATCCGAGAGCGCATTAAGCAACCTCTGTCAAGTCGCGGTTCGTACGACCTTGCGTAGAATGATGAATATTGTTGATGTTTACGGATCCTCTTCAAAGAAAATGTTTCGCTGACCTTCACTTTCTCGTCACGTTTCTACTTGACTCGTCCTAAATATTTTTTACCAGAAGATTTTTTACATTTGTGGTGCGTCCTCCCAACTGGGATTGCTGGCCACAGGAAGGACGCAGGCCTCACTTTTATCACGAAAAATGCTCGTCTGCCTTCATCTTAATTCTTAGTTACAATGAAAGTGACGGAAACCTGAATGTTCGTCGGTCAAATCTAATCTAAACAGGAACAATTTCATTCTCAAAGCAGCATGGAGAATAATGTGGCGTCACATGAAACCCTTTGTTTTGGCTTTGGCCAGCATTTCCTCTAAAATCATCCAATGTACCAGGAAAAAAATCATTTGTTGTGGTTTCCCGACGAACGCCTCTCCATTCGGACCCAAGTGATAATAGAACGCGACAAACAAACGTGCAACCAGAAATTATCCATTCCGATGATGAGAAGAGAGGCTCATTTGCAGTCTGCCTGAGTATGATCATCACCTATTGTTTGATGGACACGTCGGCCTTGCCAGGCGGTAAACGCATCGCTTCATCAACACTCGTAACAGGTTCGGATCCTTGGCTGGTGCGGGTAATGAGGAAGTTGGGCGTTGCGGTCTCTGTCGGTAAACAACTCGCAAGGGACTTTTTTCCGTCTCAACAATAGAATATTTGAGGATTGTAGGAGTTTCGGGGTCGTAGTGTTGTACGATTCTGCTATCTAAACTCGGCTTGGTGTACCAAAACGGTATATAATGCAAGGTAGCTCTCTCTTAAGGCCTCCAGAGTTGGTATTTAACATTTTGAGAATTCAAAATGCCACTTTTGGCCCATCAGCACCAATTTAGAGTCCAAAATTTAATGGAAAGCGACACTCCATACGCCAAGGTTCCTAAAAATCTTGAAAAACAGTCGTTTTTGACAACCCGCTTGAAGCTGAACAATGTTTACTATGCAGGAACGCGTGAATGTGGAGATAAGCTTACAATGGGGACATCCGCCGAGATTAATAAAATTTTAATAAAAATTCAAAAAGTGTTATTGAGTTCATTCAAAGAATAAATTAGCGCGAATCCGCTGAGAATCCGCTGAGAGACACATAATTTCGTGAGTTAATATGTCAAGTCGCACTCGGACTAATGACTAATGATTGGATTTATGCGGTTGCATTGCAAGGGCGAGGTGGTCAGAAGGCGGAGCTCATACAATCATATGCACCGGAGCCGTTCAATGTCACGGCGAGCGTTGGCTGACAACACTGAAAACACCCACCGATTGTTGAGAATTCTTCAAGACGGCCATGATGACTAGGCCAATGAAATTCGTCGGAGAATGAAAGTATTGATGGAATCGTTTGTTCCTTCTCACCCCTTATTATCCTCCATGATTGTCACCCTTCTACTACTTTATAGTGACGTCACAATGTGCGACGTAGGGCGTGCATTACTGCAAAGATGACCGGGTGGGGGGTTCTACTCGTGTACTGCGGCGCACTTTCATTACACGTGCCGCCCCTCGTGACGTCACAAATCATCTCCACTTTGGCTGAAGAGGCCTATCGACGAACTGGCAACACCGTAATGTGCCCGAGGCCTCTGGATTTTTGGCAGCATCAAAACGTCTCCAGAGGCCTCTAGACGATCTCTGGCAATGCCAAAGCGTCTCCAGACGTTGCTGGAAACAGCCTAGAGCGCATTGAGCATGTTGCCAAAGAGAACGCCTCCGAGTTGCGGTTTGTATACCCATGCGTGGAACCGCATGAATGCTGTTGAATGAATACGGATTCATTTCATTTTGTATTTCCAAATTATTTAAATTAGACATAAATTACGGTTACAAGAAAAAAAAGAAAAAAAAAACTGGAAATGTAATCCCCTTGGAGTGAACTACTTGCACCAAAGTATTTCGTGTACTAAAGCGAAGCACTGAAGGAAATCTTGAGGCGTGAACACTGAAAACGATGCAAAATGGCAAGAAATCTCCAAACCAGTCACCTACATATTTCGGACTTATTTTTTTGCATCTTAGCAACACCCCGGCTGACTCCGGCGTTTACAGTACCTTCAGAAGGTTCAGAGCTGGCGCGGGAAGTAGAAATATGTTCCATTTCACTTTCTGGTATACTGGAGGAGCGATCTGAAGTGAAGGCTGCCTTCACGCGCCAGGCGCGTGCGACGCACACAGATTGGAACAGAGCTCACGCGCTGAGCGCGTGACCCGCAGCGAACGTGTTAAAAGAAACTAAAAACAACGTGCAGACCAAAAAGACAATCGAAAAAAATTGTTAAATAAATTAAAGTTACTTCTAATAAAAATATCCTGATTCAGCTGCTAGAATCACTAAAAAGAAAGAACAGACACGGACGATAAAAATCACGGTTGCTGCTGGTGTAGCACTTGCAGAAAGTCTCATTTCAAGTCATTTCAGTCATTTCAAATACATTTTTCGCTGATGTGCACCACTGCCTTCTCCGACTGGCTCCCCACCGTTAGGAAGGACCCAAGCCTCACCCGAAAAATTCTCATTGCGATTGTGAAGATTGTAATTTACAATAGTGAATTGTAGTAATTGTTATTTAATTTGAAAGAGACGATAATGAATCCCTCTTTTTGCTATAAATCAGCTATTTAACGAAGGACCTATCACTTTTGTGATGAATTTTGAAGTTGAATCAATTTTCATATTCGGTCTAAGAGGGTGATTTATTGGTAACCGAAATAAAGCGGCCGGATAGAAAAATATAAAAATATCAACAACTGGATTCAGCATCACATTCTTACTTCAGCTGTTCCCTGCGATGCGTTGTAGGGTCAAACAGCTATTTTTCGAGAAGTGATGAACAAGTGTATTGGTATATGATGTATTTATATTTCCCAGCAAAGAATAAAGTTGAATTTATTCATGAATTCAAAACGTCGGGGAGATGAGTTTTTCGGCTGAGGCTGACTGATGGTCCTATTGAAGCGAAGCTTTTTGGAATAATATTTTGTTGGCCGCTAATGGAGTTACCTGAGGTTATAAATCAATAGCCTGCCGGGACTATTACAATTCTCAATCACTGTGAACGATGGAGCGGGCGGGTTTCCGTTACGACATCAGCAACTCAACCAAGGACTTCCCTCGCGCTCAAGGTTGTAAAAGTCAGCTGGGCGAAACGAGGCGGAGTTTCAACAGCAAAGGGCACGTGTCGACAGCTGTAACCCCCCCCCCTCCCCCCATCACAGCCCCCTCTTGGACGTCAACACCTCGTTACGCAACTAGGGACGTTCGATACAATATTTGGTATCGAATTAGTATCAAAACAACAATATTGATATCGATACAGCATTGAAAGCAAAGTATCGATATGTGTAGTATCGAATGAGTACCCACATTGTGTTGTATACAGTATTGAGTAGGTATACACGGTATACATTTGAGGTAATATACCTATAAGTAAACCTGTTAACACAAAATACGAGAAATACTCTTTTTTTTTTTTTTTTTTTTAAGAAGATGAGAGGTTATTCGAATATTGCAAAATAAATTTGAATATATTTTAAAAAACGAAGTATTTTTATATAACAAGAGATGATTATTTTATTATTCATTATTATTAATTTATTTTATTTATATCGGTCTTAGCGACTCTTCTCCCCCAAGCACAAGCGTAGCTTATAGGGGGGAGTAGCATAACCTGACAATTGTATGTATTTTATAATTTTTGTCTTCCAATAAAATGAAAAAAAAAAAAAAAAAAAAAAAAAAAAAAAAAAAAAAAGCCTGCTAGTAGATTGAATATTTGTAGACCACCAGAATCGATCGAATATTTCACATGTTTCCAAATCGATATCCTCCATTTTGCTTTTAAACATCTTGCCCAAGACTCTTGAATAACACAATCATCGCTATTTTTAGCAATCTTTTTCTTTAATCGATGAATTTTCACTCTTTCGGCTACAGTTTTTCTAAGCACTTTTTCTTGAGGTTTCTTTTCGCGAACACGATATAATCGCGACCGCTCTGCAGTTGTTAAAACGATTTTGTTTTCGATTCAATATATGATATCACAACGACAGCGACAATGACAATGCTATTTTGTTATTAGGAAGTAATATTGCTTTGGCGCATGCGCAGTTACGGCCGTGACGATTTTTGTTACATTTTACTCTTTTTGCCTCACTTATCGCAGTCTGTCGACTACAAAACGCAGTCAGCAACAGGCGGAGGTCTGATAAGAATGTGAAGTCACAAGCTACGTTACATTCATTGCCATTCAATGTTTTAAAAGATTTCTTTGAGTGCACTTCTGGAATTTATTAAGCTATAATGTTGAGTTATAGCAGATCCGTAAGTTTATTCTACACCAAATTCATCGTTTTACAACGTTCTTCTTCCACTTCTTAATTGTTTATGTTTGTTTGTGGTGATTCACAGTTAGCACTCCACACGTGGTGGGTAAAATCAATGGCCATTGTTGCCAATTTGTGATGTTGCCCTTTAATTCTCCTCGTCCTTTTCTCCCTTTAATTCAATACATTATTGAGAAGCAGATAAATAGCTATTTTAGCCGTTCAATGACGTATCATTCGTATAGGAGAAACGGTTCATTTAAATGATAGGAAAACATGTAACGAATGAAGTAGAATTAACGTTGGAAACTTTTAAGGAAATTTTCAATATATTTTGACTCTTCTTGTCTCAAACATCAACTCAACGACGATAATTTAGAGAAGATAAAAGTTTCCAAGAACTTATATTCCTTAGTAAATTCACGAGAAAGCGAGTGATAACAATCATTAAAAATGAATATTCAAAGCACTTTTAAATACATTCAACCCTCCAATGTGGGTTGCGTGACACCCCGTGGCATTTACGGTCTCATTGGACGGAAAGCATTGATCTTTTCAACTCAGGTCGAACTTTTTTAACGGAATATGAATTTCATAAGCAGCGTTTGTGTTGAAACCTCGCCGCAAACCAACAGTTGGTTACTTGGAGAGTTGATGGATTGGAACGGTGTTCGGTAAATAAAAGCGAAAGACCGGCAGAAGGCATGATAGGCTCATGATAAGTCATGATAGGCTCAGGTGGGCATTATTCTTTATCAGGGGAGGATGACAGGGACGACCTTGTCCCGCGTGGGGTGCATTGATGCTTCTAGATCCTGCCCGCATATGGAAATATGCCGTGTAGGCAGCTCAAGGGTGGATTTTCGAGTTTTTGGAAACCGATTTCGACGTTAGCATGACGACCATCTCAAGAAGTGGACACTTAAGATCGATGCTCGTCGATACGAATTAGGTTCCAACACGTTGAAAACAGCCAAATTTCTGATGGAGCGCGTTCTTGCAAGGGTCAATCAATTTAGTCTTCGGTGGTCTGAATAGACAGCTGCCGACGCCAACATCCGAGAGAAAAACGACGTCCAACAATTGACTAACGACACAGTTGCAATGCCACATCGATGAAGAAACGCAGCCCATCTCCTCGCCAAATCGTCTAAATCCGATCGTCGGTCCTTCGTTCCGAAAACATCGACGTAAAAGCTTTGGTGCGGCAGATGCGTTGAGGCCTTACTATCTGGGTCGAACGGATCAAATCTATTCGAGGACGAGCGGTCAACTAATAATATCGCTTACGACCCGTTTCGGCCTGTCATTGCTCCCCGGTTGCACTTGATTTTGGTTTCGGGGAAAGACGCCAGATGTTGCTGCTCAGGTGTCTCTCGTCCTTGTCGATTATTGGACAAATAGCGTCCTTCTAACCACCGACAATCCGAGGTTGACCGAAATCAACGCATTCCGGGTTATAATAATGAACTATAACTGACACAACAATAATATGACGATGATAAACGATGAATTTAGTAGTCCAGACCCCCAAACGATGTCATAAGGGATTCAACGTTGAGTTTTATCAACAAGGCTGAGTCGGGAGGGGGGTTCAAATAATCAGAATCAATCCGAGAAAAAATCAAAACAAAAAATAAATAGCAATTCCAACAGAAGGAAAGATTTATAACATCGCCAGGGTAGGCTGGCAAATGTTCAAATTTGGAAAAATTCAGAATTCAATCCAAGATTTCAATTTTTTTCCTATCGGCTTAGAGAAATAATACGTATTTTTGTTACCAAATATTTTTCAAAAAGCCTAAACTGTATGAAAAGGGTCCACGTTGAGGATTTCCACTGCGTAGTACCGCGTTCAGAACAGATTAGGACAACCATTTTCTTCCACAAGTCTCGTCTCATTAATAGGCAGGTAATCCTCAGAGCAATTTCAATCCTGGTATGGTAAATAGGGTCGGTCAGAATAACCACTTTGATGAGCGGTTGCAACGCAGTCCGGTGCAACGTGCAAGATCTTCCGCATATGATCTGCCCTCGAGGGGTTTTCACTATTTTCGCCTCAACTTCAAATCGCTTCGAAACATTGCATTAGGTCCTTCATCACTTCGGTATCGAAGAGTATCGGATTCCGTTTTTCCCGTCCATTCGAATGATATGCAATTATAGCGCGGTTTCCCTGGTCCTTTTAGCTGGGCACAATGCACCGACGTTCGACCTCCTTCGTCATTACGTGCAATCATCTCTAATAGGCTCCTTCGCATCTTCTGGAGGGTTCACTTTATTTTTCGAAAAGTAGGTGGAGGCCGATGAACCTGCTTGATCCTCCAACCACCTCCCCTCCAGTGAACCGCTAATCCGGTAAATTCCGGTAATCTGTACTACGTTTGTACGGAATAGAAAGAAGTACAAGAATTCCAAATAAATATATTGAAAATATTTGTGCCTTCCGATTTTGGTAGCCGTACAGCTTTCTGGTAAACTTTTTTTGAGAGTTGAACAGAGATTTGAGATAGCGAGAGAACACCAAATCCAAAGCCAGTTGTTGGAAATGATAAAACAGAAGAGCCGTCACGATACTTCAGGAGTATCCAAGAGTCAATTTGAGGGAAGTCACGACGAGCCAAACAGTTCGAGGAGCAGTCGGATAAAGGTATCGATACATCGAACAAAATACCAGGATTCGACCAGTTCGATTTAAGGGACCGGAGACCGCCGTCGGGGACACGGCGGAGGGACGGGAGTGGGCAATGTGTGGGCGGACCTTCTAGCCGGGCCCGCGACATTTTCTGGACTCCTCCCAAAGTCGAGGCTCCGCCGTTGCGCAACCCCGCGGTTGCGTCGAGAGTCCCTTCGCCCGGGGAAAACCGCCGTACGTCCACGGTGACAATTTTCAACGGCGTTAATAACACGACGCTCACTTCCCCAAAGGACGACGGAATTTCAGCGGGTCAAAGTGCAAAGTGTCAAACACTGAACACAATCAAACAAACAAATCTACCTATTTCTTTGCACAATCAGCGCTCAGACCCAGGTTAGAAAATATGTCTGTTTTAAACCAAAAAATCTACTCAGTAGGGTATCACTCACAAAACGTATAGGAATTGTCTGTAGAGAAATTATCAAAAGGAAGACGTAGATCGATAGAATGTGATTATAGTAGGTATCAATGCCCTGATAATGGAAAAATCAGAACCGTACAATATTTCCTGGCCAATATAACTCGCATCAATGTGAGAGGTCCTCACTCCTATACAAGATTCGATCCACGAAGCTATAAAGTAAATACATTTTTTAGGTTTGTTCATTAAGCCGATTAACTTGATGTAAGTATCGACAACTGGATACGAGTACTTGTTAATAAATAAATAAGGAGGATTGACGAGAATGAATTACAGCGATCCCGAGGGACGACTCCCCAGTGACCGAAGATTCCAGTGTTTCAAGAGTTGCGTTTGAGCGGGAGGAAAAAAAAGAACATGAAGCCGAGGGTGTTTGGTAAGTACGAGTTCGTGGCGCGAAGGGCCGATAGGTAAGGTCTCGGGGGACCCAGTTCCGAAAAGCAACGAGAATGTGAAGTGAACACTGCCATGTTTGTGTCGCCAGTGTGATAAGAACACAGATCGAACGTGAGTTTTTTTAACAAGACTCAACATTACGGAGAAGAACGTTCGGATTAGACGTTCTTTCGTTCTCATAAATGTGGAGCTTTTTAATCAGAAGAAGACGAACATATCAGCGCTATAAAACCGATAAGTGGATACGGCTATAAAAGCCAGAGGTACATTAAATTGAGCGATCATCATTGTTGTGAAATGGCGATTAGTGAACTGTAGGCGTTTTAAAAAATGTAGGTCGTACGCTGCAGGGAGGAGAAGAAGAAGAGATTAGAGTTTTTCAACGATAACAACAGGCTTGAGGCGTGGTCTCGAGTTTATTATGCTCCTAACGTAGAGAATTATGGGGAGTAGGGGTAGTGGGTCAGAATTGGCAGGGCCGCGGTATCTGGGACACGTGGAGTACACGTGGGGCCACCGCCGTGACCCAGTAAATGCCGTAAAGTGGGTCGAGCCCGACGCGCAAGCGTCGCTGGGGGCGGTATAGCGAAGGATTGCGGCCTTCACCGACTCCTAAACTGCGGGGCCCCCGCAAATCGGTGGGACCCCGCCGAGTTGACGGGTAAAAAGTGGTTTACCAAGGCGTATACCGCGACCACGTTACCCATAGCGGGGCGGTAAAAAGGAGTTGACACAAGTCAAATGGCGGATTTCGCAGAACAGGAAGTCGACGGAGGTAGATCGGCGGGGGCGGGCGGCTCCACGTGGTGGGAGGTCTCGAATGTGGGTCATGCCACAGGCCAAGGGTACTGGGTTAATTCAATACTCGGCCTCATCAAAAATCAACTTTTTCGGTCCCAAAGAACAGCATGACAACGTCAACTATCAGCAACATGAAACGACATCCCAATAGCAAACAGATGAATACTTTTCTGTTTTTGTTAAGACACGGCTCACGGAAATAATCAAGCTGTTACTAACTACCTGATTTAATCATATGAAAAAGACAAATTTTCAACTATTTTTCACATTCTAACCATTCTTTCTCAGCCCTTTTCCCGACATTTACAACTTGTTTCGATACTTCAAACATAAATTCAACGTATATGAACTGGCTTTCCAACCGTTCGAGTAATTAAATTTAATTGAATGGAGGAAATTGTAATAGGAAGCGACGTAGATACGCAAAAATTGGTGGTGAGACTGCGTCACCGAGGCAAACCGGTTGATAACATTCATGTCAGTGATACCTTTCCGGCTTGAGGTAGAATGGATTCCGAAAAAATTTGTTTTTCCTGGTGAAATTTAGTTAAAAAGATAAAACCTACGAACGGGGCAGTCACGACACGAATGACCATTTCTCGTTATATTTCTCATAGAGCCTCTTTTCTCGACTCGCATTTCGTATCACCAAAATAGAAATCCCTTCACGAATACGAGTCCATTCTATTTAATCTTCTTATCCCCTCTTGGTCGTTCGAGTAGAGCCTTTTAAAAAGACCAAGCCTCCGAGCGAAGGTCATATTGAGCAAACGACGGTCACGTGATCAGCCCCAGCCTTGCTCTGGGTCACGTGAAGGCTGAACAGGCCGTTTGGTGCCTTTGTCAATATCACCGTCCGCGTTTGATGGTAGCCTGCACGTAGTAAAAACCTTCGCCCACCTGCGAGAAGATTGACGGTATTCACTGTATTGATTAGTGATGGAGTTATTTAAAAATGTGCATCTCAAACGGCAGGAAACTAATCGTCTTTATTCATCACAATGAGACAAATACGAGTATTCGTATTCAACCCGTTTATGAGTTTCTTCAGAAATGTAAATTATTTTATTTATCGCCGGGTTCGTCTCAAAGAGATTCATTCTCAAATGAATTCAATGGGATAAATGTGAATGTATCTTCTCTTTCCATGAAATTCCGCAAGTAAAATTACATTCCTCAGAGTTACTGTTAGCTCGAAGAACGATAAGGGTTGTGTAACAGGAAATATTCGCCAGTACCTACACTGTATTTGACAGCTCAGCCAGAGAGAGACTCGAGCGAAGAACGTCGCCAAAATCTTCTGCATTAGGCGGATTATATAACCAGAGCCGGCAAGAAGACTCTAAACTCATTTTAGAAGGCAGTGGACACTACCGCCCCCTACTCGAGCCCGTGTCGAATTAGGCAAGGCGTGGGGGGAGTTGTTTGTTTGGTTGTACGCACACACTCTGGCCTGTAGCCGGCATTCTCAAGGTCTTATCAATTTCAGTTATAGAGAGAAACCGGTTCCTAGTACACGAACGGGAAAAAAAACGCCAAATTACCGAGCGTCATCCCGCAATGATCGTCGCACGTCGTTCTCAGCTACTGTACCAACGAGGAGAATTATTTTTTTAGACGAAATGAACAACGATAGTATCTGAATACTAACGGCGGGAGAATAACAATATTTGCAACACGCAAATAACTGAATGAAATTACGCGTTCCTCATCCCACAAAATGCGCAGATCATTTGAACCTAAATAGAAGACTGCAGGTTTGTTTGAACAGACCTGCAATATCACTGGATATATGAAAAATCCCGTTCAGTGTGAGGACAGTAAGACGTTGGATTAAGCACAGCTTTGTTTAGATGAGCCCAACTCATGATCCAAAATAATTTTCGATCAATCCGGTTGAGGGGCGATTGGCACGAGAAAGGCATCATATATAGCATTTTTACGTCAAATTGGAGGTTTTACACATCAAATTGGAGGTTTTCCATTTCAAATTGGAGGTTTTACACATCAATTTTGTGGATGACAGAAATACATGATTTAATTCTGGGAAAGCAATAATAACAAATTAGCGAGTGAAACGTAACATTCAACAAGTAAGAATGAACATAAAGAACGGAAAAGAATGAACAAAGTTTTCAACGTAAGTCTCACCCTGCAGCATTTAAAATTGATGTGCAACGACCTATTTCCATCCACCTCCAATTTTGAATGTAAACCTCCAAAATTGATAGGTTTAAAAACCCTCCAATTTGATGCGTAAACCTCCAAATGATGTGTAAAACCTCCAATGTGATGTGTAAAACCTCCAATTTGATGTGTAAAACCACCAATGTGATGTGGTAAAACCCTCCCAAATGATAGGTAAAACCTCCAATTTGATGTGTAAACCTCCAATGTGATGAGTAAAACCTCCATTGATGTGTAAAACCACCAATGGTGATTGTGTAAAACCTCCAAATTGATATGTAAAACCTCCAAATTGATGTGTAAAACCTCCAATTTGATGTGTAAAACCTCCAATTTGAACGTAAAACCTCCAATTGATGTGTAAAACCTCCAAATTGATGTGTAAAACCTCCAATTTGATGTGTAAAACCTCCAATTGATGTGAAACCTCAATTTGATGTGTAAAACCTCCAATTGATGTGTAAAACCTCCAATTGATAAGTAAAACCTCCAATTTGATGGTAAAACCTCCAATTGATGTGTAAAACCTCCAATTTGATGTGTAAAACCTCCAATTGATGTGTAAAACCTCCAATTTGATGTGTAAAACCTCCAAATTGATGTGTAAAACCTCCAAATTGGTGTGTAAAACCTCCAAATTGATGTGTAAAACCTCCAAATTGATGAGTAAAACCTCCAATTGATGTGTAAAACCACCAATTGATGTGTAAAACTCCAAATTGATGTAAAACCTCCAATTGATGTGTAAAACTCCAATTGATGTGTAAAACCTCCAATTTGATGTGTAAAACCTCCAATTGATGTGTAAAACCTCCAATTTGATGTGTAAAACCTCCAATTTGATGTGTAAAACCTCCAATTTGATGTGTAAAACCTCCAATTTGATGTGTAAAACCTCCAATTTGATGTGTAAAACCTCCAATTTGATGTGTAAAACCTCCAATTTGATGTGTAAAACCTCCAATTGATGAAAAACCTCCAATTTGATGTGTAAAACCTCCAATTTGATGTGTAAAACCTCCAATTTGATGTGTAAAACCACCAAATTGATGTGTAAAACCTCCAAATTGATATGTAAAACCTCCAATTGATGAAAAAACCACCAATTGATGTGTAAAACCTCCATTGAACGTAAAACCTCCAATTGATGTGTAAAACCTCCAAATTGATGTGTAAAACCTCCAAATTGATGTGTAAAACCTCCAAATTGATGTGTAAAACCTCCAATTTGACGTAAAAATGCTATAAGTCCAATAGTTGGATATATTATACAAAAAATTTTGGGGGTTCGGGGTGGGGGAGCAATACAAAACTTGGAGTAATGTTTTGAAGGATGGGAAGGAGAGGAACATCTACGTCGAGAGTTAGCAATCAGCTTCATGTAGCTTACTCCAAGAAGGGAGTTTATCGGATACAGGCAGGCTACCCGAGTCGGTTTTATGACTTAGTACACCGGGTATGCGGTTACACGTGATGGGGCGGGAAATGAAGGATCGTGTAACCGGTAACAGGGTTAATGGAGATCCCGGACGTTTAGCGACAAGGTGGAAATCACGAGGGGATTTCGACGGTTGATGATTTCTTCTCGTCTCAACGTATAATCTTTCTTCCTGGTACTTACTCAACTGGGGTTAAAAACTGATGGCAGATAATGATCGGATATGGGGGGAGGGGGGGGGGGGTTACACAAGCTCATTAAGGCCGGTCCAGACGATCCGTTTTGCACAACGTTTCAAATCCGCAGTTCAAGACGTTGCAGGCAAAACGTTGCGTGTGGACCGGAAAACTGCGCAGTTTTGAGTCCGTCGGGAGGACTGCACAGTTGCAAACTGAGCTCGGAGCTGAAAACCGTGGCCTCCGCGGACATGTCGTTGCGTTTTCCAATCCGTTTTGTTCCTCAGTTTTTCTAATAATCTCTTAAATCTAATCTCTTAAAGTTGCTGTTTGCCTTTCATGTGGTGACATTGCTGCACTCATACAAGTATTTTCTTTCTTGATATGCGAAGTCACTAATTCCAATAAGTAAATATACTACGTGTCCATGTCCATTCTCAAGTAGTTTCGCCAATCATTAGGTTCGTCACATAATTCATGCAATAATCTTATACGGGAAAAGTCCCGCCTTTAAAAAAAAAAAAAAAAAAAAAAAAAAAAAAAAAAAAAAAAAAAAAAAAAAAATCATTTTAAACGAACGGTTCCTCTGATGTGTTCCAATCTTTTTATATTTTATATTTTTTATTTTATTTTTTTTTTTACAATAGAGCAGGCGAAAATTGACCATAGGAGAACCTCCTCCATGGCGATATCATACAAAACTGAGCAAAAAATACAATACTGCACCGTCTGGACGCTCTAACGTTCATGTGGGTTTGTTTCATACAAAATACGTATCCTCTTGAAACTGCAGGAAAACAGGCGAGTGGAGTATAGAATTTGGATTTCTGGGTTTGCAAGGAAGAGCTGCCAACATTCGAGCTAAAAGCCCCAGAAAAGAGGTCGTAAATTTAGGCCACGCGCCGGGTCGCCACTTCCCGCTTTCCCGGGATAAAGCGAGAAAATAGGTCACTCCCCCTCCACGGTCGCATCCCGCCTCCAATCTCCAAACACCTTCCATCCCCAATCCATCCGGAGTCCCCCCTCGAAACTGGGTCAAACTCCCCGGTCACGTGTAGGGCGCGCGCCACGGGGGTGACCCGGATTCCCGTCGGGGGCGGCAAGCGGGGAAATGCTATTCGCTTTGACCTCCATTCCCCGGGGATCTAGGGTAGGAACTAACCCTGGCACGAGAAAAACTGGGTCCCTTCGAAGACCCCAAGATCAGGATTAGTAGCCAAACAGGATTCGACAGGATTTTACGAGGCATTGTTATCGTTTTACTGCGGATACGGGAGTAGTAGAGGCCAGAAACGGGGATCATTGGGACTGCCACAACAGGCTTTCCTGAACAAGAACAATCACCAAAAATGTAGTGCTGCCAAACAACACGAGTAAATAACAACCAAAAATAGAGAATTTTTAGATCGGCTTGACAATCTTGATCTCAGTTTTCCAATGAGGTCTAACAAGATGAATTTTTCTCGTCAAAAAAGGGGCAATTTTATACAACAATGATTTTGAGTGTCCGCAGTACTAAAAAGACACCATATATTGAACACTTGTTTGTAAGGCACGCTAATTAATCAACATTTGAACGGGTTTTGGTTGGTTATTCCTTGAATAATCAACCTATGTTTTCATGATAATGGTCAACCTCTCCGATTCGGCTCAAAATTTTTTTCTGGACGTTTCATGGTGTCTAGATCAAAAAATCTGCAAATTCTTACACACGGGTTGGTTATTCCTCGAATGGGGGAAACAGTGGGTGTGGTGGGTCCCAGACCCATTCCAATCGATTCAGGGTCCAAAATTTAGTGGAATATGATACCCCACACGCCTAGGTACCAGAAATCCCGAAAACACATATTCAAAATAGGTAATATATACCCAATTTGACCCATAACTTCTTCCAGTGGGTGCCAATCGTTCTGGGACCCATTTCATTGGATTCAGCATCCAAAATTTAGTGGAAAATGACACCCTACTCGCCTAGATCGCCCAAAATCTCGAAAATCCATTTTTCAAAAAACACATTTTGACCCCTACCTCCCCCCCCCCCCAATTTGGTCCGATCGGGCTGAAAAGTTTCGAGGATCCGTCTCGGCCGGGAACAGACCCCTGACCCAAATTTCAGATTTTTAGAAAATTTTCCACTACTAAAAACGGCGTGGACAATGGACGGGGACGGCGGACGGACATTGACCTTTTTTGATCAGGACATCATGAAACGTCCAGAAAAAAATTTTGAGCCGAATCGGAGAGGTTGACCATTATCATGAAAACATAGGTTGATTATTCAAGGAATAACCATCCAAAAAGGTCAATGTCCGTCCATCGTACGCCGTCCGCCGTCCATTGTCCGCGCCGTTTCTGGTAGTAGAAAATTTTCTAAAAATCTGAAATTTGGGTCAGGGGTCTGTTCCTGGCCGAGACGGATCCTCAAAACTTTTCAGCCCGATCGGACCAAATTTGGGGGGGGGGGGGGGGGTAGGGGTGTGTTTTTTGAAAAATGGATTTTCGAGATTTTGGGCAATCTAGGCGAGTAGGGTGTCATTTTCCACTAAATTTTGGACCCTGAATCGATTGGAATGGGTCTGGGACCCACCACACCCACTCGAGGAATAACCAATTCGTGTGTAAGAATTTGCAGATTTAAAAAAAAAAAAAAAAATCTCAGATAAGCGACCAGAGGAAAAAACGCCAAAAAACGCGAACCCCTCTGTTTTACAAAAAAATTATGGTCGATGCTGCTGAACTAATGAGGAAACCTTCGAGCTGGAGTCGTTCCTGCCTGGGCCTGTTGAGAGGGCAGGATTGTTTCCAATCCCGCTGGTCAGGCCCATGGAATTTCATTCTTTTTCTCCTCACCTATCGCCCTTCACTACAAGCTTACCTACTCCCACCATTCCCAAACTCCCGTTTTTCCTCATGAAATTCGAATTTCCCGCTAACTTCACGGTGTCGTTGGTAGCCAGGCTCCCGAATCGAGGCTCAACTTTCAACGGTGGCACGTCTCGGCTGATGTGGAAAAAGAACACCGTCGAGAAGAATGACGAAATAAATACCGCCGAAAAACGTCGACAGATAATATCAAACGAGAGGATATGAGATGAGACGAAAGCGGATTGTGGCCTTGGAGTCGTCAGCCTACAGTGGAGCTTGTAACGTGAAACTGGCGATTCCTCGAGCCACGCCTCCCGCCTTGTTCAAACCCACGACAATATCTATTTTATTATTTTTTTCTCTTTTTCCATGGGATTCCATTCTTTTTGTCCCCACTTCTCGCCCTTGGGTAGGAGCCTACCTATTGCCCTTCCTTCATCGGGAGAGGCGTGCGAAGCAATCAATCAAATCTGACCCCAAGATTAGTTGTGGCCTTGACGGCCGATCGAGGCGAATAATCCATCGTATTTAAGCCTACCCCTCAGCTTCTTGCATACGTCTAAAGTAAGCGACAGGCCATCTGTTGCCATCTATGATTCCAGGGCATTAAGATCGGCTGTTCATCAAAAAAGTGCTCTCGCGCCAGTACATACCTGCTCAAGTAGATGAAGCTGTTTCTGGTAGTTCACGAGGAAATCATTGTTTGATTTAGTGACATCCCCAGCCACACCAATAAGCCGAACACCTTCGAAAATTCGTTACAGGGCCAATGCCCTGAATCAGTCACCTGAATCAGCACACTCAGGCCCCTCACCAACGAATGTCATATGGCAAGTGACTTTGCTCCGAATGGTAAACAACAAACGTTTCCCAGAGCAATGAGGTATAAGGAGGATTTTAAGGCAAGCTACAAACTGCCGCAAAACATTGAGCAAGCTCTCCGAATTTGTGCAATTTTGAGGGAAACCTCGTCCAACATGACAATATTTATCGGGAGTTGCCGGTAAATGCATCATTCAAAACGTGGGAAATGAATCGTTCTTCCTTTCGCCATTGGTCTTCAGTATCCATGATTCATCTAGTCTATAACGCACGAGAAAGCTTATCATTTGAACTTAAATCATTCGTGTTACTTGCACTCCGTATTGACTTGCTGCGGTTGTGGTGGGAGAAAAGCTATCGATGTTACCAAGGTATCAAAATGTAGAACATTTCGTCGTGCCAATCTGTCAAACGCACCAATGAGAAGGGTCAGATCATAATGTAACAGTAAGACGATCAAAATTTAACTGATAAGTCTTGGAAAAAAATAAGAAAAATGTTTTTTCTTCATTCAATCGCTTAAGATGAATATATTATACGGGGTGTCTCCAATCGATTCAACCGAACCTAATAAGAAATTGAATGCTGTGAAAAAGAATGTCGAATGAACCTTTGTTTGCCAACCCTTCAGTCCTGAGCTAACAGTAAATCACCAAGAAAAACAATGTTTTACGATAAGTTTCTTTGAGCTAAAGATAGAATGCTGTCAACCTGATCGTGAAACAGCTCGAAACAATTGTTGGTAAAAATAAGAAAAACGCCGGTTCGCCCTCAACCGAGTATTATCGCCAATCAATCAAAATTCGCAATCTGTCGGTTTGTTGAAGATATTACAAGTAACGTCAGAAACTGCGGTCGAATATTTTTTTTCGAAAACAGACATTCGAAATGGGTAGATACGTACCAATTTTGACTCGTAACCTCATTCAGAGGGCGCCAATCATTTTGGGATTCATTTAATTGGATTCAACGTCCAAATTTTAGTGGAAAATGATACCCCACACGTCTAGGTACCAGAAATCTCGAAAACAGACATTCAAAATGGATAAATAGGCACCCATTTTGACCCATAGCCTCATCCAGAGGGCACCAACCAGTTGAAGCCAATCGTTCTGGGACCCTTTTCATTGGATTCAGCGTCTAAAATTTAGTGGAAAATGATAACCCACAAGCCTAGTTACCAGAAATGTCATAAGCGCACATCAAAAATAGGTAGATGGATACCCATTTTGACCCATACCCTCTTTCAGTGAGTGCCAATCGTTCCGGGACCCATCTAATTGGATTATAGCATCCAAAATTTATTCGAAAATGATACCCCACACGCCTAGATCGCCAAAAATCTCGAAAATCCATTTTTCAAAATACACATTTTGACAACATTGAATTGTGGGGAGGGGAGTCGGTGTCAAAATGCGTTTATCAAAAAATGGATTTTCGTGATTTTCGGCAATCTAGGCTTGTAGGGTATCATTTTCGAATAAATTTTGGACGTTGAATTCAATGAGATGGGTCCCCGAACGATTGGCACTCACTAGATGAAGTTATGGGTCAAAATGGGCATCTATGAAATATACAGATATAGAAAGAAATTCAAAAGAATATTCAAATAGCTTATAAAAGACTACTCTGGCAAATAGGGGAGAGACAAAGCACATCAAATACTCGTATAAAATGCACTTGGTCTTGCTCTTGCCTCTCATCAGCGTTATTACGATGTTATGGTTGTTGTTAGTTCCTTTTTATCATCCTTGAGCCTTTCAGAGACGGAACGGAAACCAAGACGCACTTAGGCTCAATGTTGTGACCCGACCTAACCCTTACGAGCGATAGTTACTGTTATTTCAACCTTGACAGAACATGAACATGAAAACAGACGTTTACCTAAATCGTGTGTTCATTTATTCTGATAGCTCATCAATCGAAATACATAGGAGAGTACAAAACAATCTGATACTGAGCTTCGAAATCTTTGGCCTCGAGTCGTCCTTTCCTCGTTGGCCCAGTCTCAAATCGTCATACTGCACTCTTCTATTCTGCAAAACGAGAGAAATACTTCTGGTGGGTGAGGAGATGGGGGGTTCGAAATGAAGAAATAAGTGTATTTTAAAATCAAGCTGTTTCTGCCTCGCAAGGTGTTACCATATTCAGTTGAGCACGCAGGGCTCGCTCTGAATCACTAGAACAGATTTAGAATGTGTCCCACTTGCTTTCGTCTTGGATTTAGGTTGCTCCTGACCCGCCACTCTATCGGTGCTAACGAAGCCTCCAATTCGGTGAAATTTGATTGACGGTTCAGGACGTGTCACATGAACGAATAAATGCGAAATTCACGTTGGAAGATCGTCAACGCGGGGTTTTGAATCGCGGTGATCTCATGAATAACCTAATTCATCCGTCAACTTATGTGAACGGCTACGTGTGTACTACAATACCATTTCTCCATGAACGAAGGCTCCCTTTCTTTCAGCAAACACATATTGCCGAGTCAAATTTATTCTCCGAAAATTCGTTTTCATTTTCAAAACAATTCATTTCTTTCTCGGAAAAATTTAAAACGACGATAAGAATTTATCACTACGTTAAAGTGATAATTCAGGTCTACCCGTTTGACGCTCTGATAAACCAATGCTGAGAGATAGACGAACCTTGATAGTTTCCTTGTGAATTCACACTGTGTGTGGCACAGGATTGGATCGAATTGGTTTTCCGAGTTTCAAATTGCATTGTGTCCTGCAATTTCCACTGGAAACACAAAAATGTACAGGTTTGAAGTGAAATTGTCGGCCCCAGGACAGTAATTGTTTGAATTTTTGTTTGGATTCGTTAAATCGAACTACGAAAGAAAATTGTGTAGTCCCTGACCAAAATTTTAGATTTTTTGAAAATTTTCTACCAGCAAAATTGGCGTGGACGGCAGACGGACATTTGCTTATTCTGATCTAGACACCTTGAAACGTCCAGAAAGTATTTTAGAGATTGAATTTTTGCATGAAAACAGGTTGATTATTCAAGTTACATATATAATTATGAAGATAAAAGTATAAACTAACCTACAGTATTATACAAATAAAATAAAAGGACGATAATAAGATCACAAGACTGTAAGGAAATGACGGAGAGATAACCTTTCATCTCTGCCTCCCCTACGTCAGAAATGTATGATTCGAATGAATGATTTCGATTTTCCTAAGATTTGGTATAACCAACTTTTTCTCGTAAGTTAAAACGAAAAATAAATTCAAAGCGGGATGCACGTCCCTAATTGGCGATTTCCAAAAGGACGAGTGTTAGAAAGCCAGGATGGTCCTCCATTCACCTACATTTTCTTCAGTTGGGAAATAATTAGATTCGTTTTTGGGGGTCGAGGCTAACACAATCTTCCCACCTAAAAAAAAAGGCAGGTGCACCTAAAAAAAAAAAAAAAAAAAAAAAAAAAAAAAAAAAAAAAAAATCTGGCTCTACGGAAAGTTGCTGTTGATGTGATGATAGAGGGTGGGGGTGTTTACGTGACGAGGGCAGCATGAACAGGACAAACCCCCTGAACATGATCCAACATCGGAAAGAAAGGGTGACATTCTCGCGGACTATAATCATTCGATGCATTATGCATAATGATATCCGATTTTCCGTTGAAATCGCATGTCCGATCCGGTCCGAATGTCGTGCTCTCCCCGTGCATGCTGCATGCTATTCCAACGCGGTTACGGCCACAAAAGCAAAGTTGCTGAGCAGTTTCAAAGCCGTGGGATAGGACATGGGACGAGGCGGTTCCGGCTGCAGCTGACTCGCCTTTCAAGGTCGCACGTGCAGTCACGTCAGTATTTAGACTGTTTGGCGTCCGCTCGATGCCGTTCAAAAACTGCGATTTGGTGTAGTGCCCGGGCACGGGCGTTATGAGAGATTTGTGGCAGCTGAAAGTAAGTTATGACGACGGTGCGCTTTTATTGCTCCCCAACAGCAACTGAGGAACTCCCTTTGAACGCTATGAATAACTGAGTTGGTTTAACAAGTGGCCTATGGGATTAGGTAGTTCTTACCCGGGAGTAATGAATACTGCGCCATTTTCGACACATCTATTAAAACGTATCCCATTGTTTTTCTACCACACTGGCACCGTAAGTACGCATTTCTTCGTCCTTCTTGCAAAAAATGGTTCATAACACAGGCACACAAAAAAAAAAGTCAAAGTCCATGAAAGCGACCTGTGGGGTTATATGTTTTTCGGGTCGCTGATTTCGAATCGTTTGCCAGTTTTTTCAGATCAGATCGCTTTCAAGGTCATTTTAAGGTCAAACCAACAAAATAACCGCAAAAAATGTCTAAAAATGTATATATAGGTTTTGAAGCAATTTGTGAAAGCCTTAGATGCCAATAGTCGATGCTTTAAATACTTGGAAAAGAAGTTTCAATATAAATCTGACGCCAAGTTGAAAGAAGGGATTTTTGATGGTCCAGAAATAAGGAGACTTTTACAAAACCTTCAAATGACCTTATATGACCTTCAGATAACCAGACATGATCGAACCAACCCTGGATTCGGATTCAGCAACCCTCGAAACACATACATAAATTTTTACAATTTTTTTTGAGGTTATTTTTTTGGTTTGACCTTCAAATGACCTTGACCTCATGAAGGTCAACTGACACCGGATTCGGATTCAGCGTTCTAAAAAACCTATGTCTGAATTTTTTCAGATTTTTTAAGCTTTTTTAAGCAAGATTTTTTATATGTTTTTTAATTATATTTTTCCATTTGACCTACAAATGACCTTGAAAGCGATCTGATCTGGAAAAAAATCAGCGACCCGAAAAACATAAAACCCCACAGGTCGCTTTCATGGACTTTTGTGCCTGTGTAATTTTTAGTGCGCCGTGAAATCAAAAAGAGGAAACCATGGCCATGATGCGTCTTCACTGTGTTCATTCTGGATAAGTAGTTGGTGAGTTTAAACAACCGGCGTAGGTTTTACTAGATCGACGTTCAGACAAAAGCACAACAAAATCCTCCTCTGACTAACTAACCCTCCTGTGGGACCGTGGGTTGGAACTGAAGAACTTTATCAGTTAATTGAACTTTTAATGACTGATCGAACAGGATGCAAACGGATACAGAATTATATGAACACAGACGAACACATTGAAGAAGAGAACCATTAATGAAAATGAGAGGTTTCCTTGACGGCGGGTTACCCCCTTAGTTCACAGAACGAAGCGAGCGCTGATGTTGGGTCATCTAGCGCGAGCAAAAAGGTCCTACCCTGGTTGAACCCAAACGGCGGGTAATTTGAACTGGCTGCTCCTTGGCATCTTCAGATCTTATAGGGAGGCCTGGGGCCTGAACACCTCCATTTTTCAACTAATTGATAGCCAATTTTGGTGTCGCAATGTGTTGGGGATCCCCCTAAATCGATTCGGCATCCAAAATCAAGTGAAAAATGATAAACTATACAAGTCTAGGACCCCAAAAACCCTTAACAACCCATTTAAAATATTATACTTTGTCAATACTCGTACGTTCGGTGCGAATTGGATGAAAAATAATTAGACGCGAATGTCTCTGGAACGGAGTCTCTGTCCAAAATTTTTGAAGTAATTCCAAAAACCCATTTTGGTAATGGCGGACAATGGACTGCCATTTTGTACTCGTATTAGGAATCAAGACACTTTGTGAGGCTGATAGCGTTTAAATTTGTAGTATTTTGCTCTTTTTCTACTAACTTGCAGGATTGTGGATTTTTATGTATTATGTTGAAAATGTATGGTTATTTATCCTTTCTTATCTCATTTGAAGTTAATTGTGAACGTTAATCAAAACTATTTATTGAGGAATCGCCAGTGCGACTTCAAAATCACAACACTCAACTCTTTTGTGCATTTCTTTTATATATTAAAAAAAAATAAAATAAAATAAATAAATCCGAGCATTACCGGTGCAAATTTGACGACCTTCAAGAAACCTTTAAAATCAACAATATTTGTGTAGGTTGAGACACAGACGGAGGAAGGAGCCGGCCGGCATTCGAGCTTCCAAAACAACTCAGTGCACGGTAAACAACTTGTTATCGCCTGCCACTAGACCCCGGAAAGATTAGATACGATTAGCACATATGAACACGAAGAAAGAAAAACATCGGCCTTTTTTGCGACTCTCGAACGGTCCAAACAAAAGAACGTTGTGGCGTCTTGGGTATCTAAATATAGGCCGTTACGGCGCGTATGAGGACATTCAGAACGGCAACGGCACTTTTTTAAAAAATTTTTTTTTTTTTCTATTTTTTTTTAGGTAAAATTGATTCTTCATTGAGAATAATTCCACTAACGAGAGTTCGGTTGTTCACCGTAGGGGGCGCTGATATTTGATTGAATGTCGTCACTGCAACAGTGGCTATCTGACATTTTCCTGATTTTTGGGTTTTGATGGTTCTTAGAGTAAGTTTTCGAGCTGAATCGATCGGTAAGGTCGCTTCTTGGCTAGTGGCAACACTGTCGTCTCAATCACGAAAAATACAACAGTGGCTATCTACTTGTGTAGTCCTGATCCAGCTTCGAGCTCTCTGTTGGTAAGTTAGTTTTCAGTTCAACTAAAATAATTTATGCGTTGTTTTCCTTTCAATTTGGGATTATTGGAGTTCAATAAATGATAATTGAGCGTTTATTCCATTCAGATAGGGAAAAAACGTTAGCTCTTGGGTGAATTAAATTTGTAGTGCAGATAGCTCCTGTTGTTCAATTCAGTTTTTTGCTCCCCTGAAAAGTTGGCTAAAATCAGATAGCCACTGTTGCAGTGGCGGCGACGATGTTGTAGTTGGGAACTTAGGTCTTCCAGATTCAGAGGGCAGCACTTATCTACAAATGTACTCGCACTATGAATACCTTCTGTAAGTTTTTCAATTTGCGCGTTTCAAGCGCGTAACCGCGTCATGTGATGAGCGTTCATGCCAAATCATGGATATTCACGCAAATGTAATTCGGTACTCACGGCTTTTTTCTTTTTTGGAAGTTCATCGAAGTCATCGTCTAGTCCAATACCTTCGTCAGAGGCTGAAAGCCAAGACGGACCGGACTCACTGAGCGGTGGCGAAGGGGTCCCGGAACGCCAAGAGCAAGCGTCGCTGAGGGAAGCAGCAGGGGACAATTGTTCGACCCAACCTGAAAACATACGAAGAGATGATAGATTGGACTGGTGGATTGACTCGGTTGGAAATCTGTGAAATATCTACAGCGGCCAAGATGAATGGCAGACAAACACCTCATTTGACATGAATCAAATTACTTTTCGCAAGGTAGGATTTAAATGAGATTTATTATAATATCAATAATACAAGTAAATTCACAACTATCCACAATTTTTTAAAATAATTTAGAAAAAAAAAAGTTTATTCAACTTAAAATTTTATTATAATTGTTCAGTGAAATGTGTAGAACAAATTTATCGATGTCAGCTAAAACAAAAATTTAATCGAAATTTTGTCAATTATCTAAGAACTTAATAATGATCTTTTAGACCCCAAAGCTAAGCTATAAGTCATGCTCACTTATTCTCCCCTCTTCACCCCCTCAGCAGACAAAACTACGCAATTCCTCCACTTTTAATCTCTTCTTGACAGTGATTTTTCCGTTCACCTTTGTGCTCGCATTTAACACCTGAAGGATTTCAATGACTATCAAAGTGTGTGATACCTTTCGAGTTCCGTCTCTGAGTGAGTAAAAACCACCCTCGAACAACGCAAGGATGATGGAAACAGCTCATCTGTCGTGAGGCCCCTTGATCTTGGAAATCCACGCAGCTTATTGAGAGGAGGATGAGATGGAGGGGGAGAAGGAGAAGAAGAAGGAAAAAAAAAGGGTTTTTTCTTGCATTTTCATTGAAATTTCGCGACACGGGGAGTCCATTAGGGGATCATCATGCGCGCGGAAATTGAATGCGCTTTTTTGTTCCAATTCCATTTCCGCTGTCGATAACATGAAATTTCTCTCAACAGCCGTGAATCAGATGGTTTTTAAACTGTTGTGGTTTCTCTTTTTTTGAAACGACTCGAGGATTACATGATATTTTTCGTTTTGAAAGGCTCCAGCCCCCGCAAGGACGTCATGGTGAACTCTAACCCGTGAAAATGATCGGCTCGCATTAACAACTTTCAGAGGACCTTCCCGTAACCTGATGGCCCGCGATCAACCTTTAAATGGCGGGAAAGGGCTGTGGAGTCGCTTGTCTTGCGATCTCGTTGATATTTCCGGTAGATTTTCTCTATCGAAACGTTTGTCACACTTTCCCCAGGGGTCATCCGTAGTAGAGACCGCGAACGGATTGGAGGAAGGGTTAAGGTCTCCTTGGCGAATGAGGCTAATTTCCTCTGATTTTCAGTAAATGACCGGTATACAGCACTTGCTATAAAGCATCCACGTTCTGAACTGTTAGAATACATTATCCATTATCCGCATTGACAATATACATTGGCTGTGAAGTTGCTGATTTATTTAAATGATTTGAACAGCCTCTCATGAGAGGTAAATTGGTGATTCGTTGTTCGTTATGTCTTATTCTGATCAAAGACAATTTAAACAAATATTGGAGTCAGACGATTTATTTGAGGAGTTCACCATCCTACGCTGGCCATCCACGTAACGATTTATCGCTCGATAAGCTCGTCGTACGATAAACCGTTGAGGTTTGAACTACACAGTTATTTCAAATACACTGCGATTTCCCACCTTCGATATCGTGAACCATGCAGCGTCTGCCCATTCTCCTTCAGAATCAAAAACAATATCAAAGGTCGAAGCCACTGCCCGGCACACACGCTTCGTTTCGTTGAACTGCACAGTCCGTCGGAATGAAATTTTCATTCGATTCCGATGACCGGCACAGTTCTAGAGATCGTACGATTTGGTCCACATACACGCTTCGATTTGTCGTCAGATCTGACCTTTTTTGCTTATCGTACGACGAATCGTGGATGGCCGGCCCTAGAGAGCATGCTATGAGCCATACTCCAGAAGTTGCCTCAGTGACACAAGTTTGATGGAGGGAGCAGCTCAGCTTACAAGATTTGCTGATGCCGAGCTGACATTTGCTCTGAGATATTTTATATTCCGGATCCAGGACAGTTGCAAAGCAAGAAATCCTTAGTAGATTGTTCTTCTTCCGATAAGAGGAGAGCACGATGCTAATGATAACTGTTGAAGGGTTTGGGATGAGAGAACAAAGGATGCCAAGCCCGAAGGGAAGAAGAGTGCAAGTGCGTGCGAGGGTCAATGCTACCAACAGCGGGTCAAAGAACCGGCCCTTCCATCGGGCGCCCCCAAGGTCGTGCTCCTACAACTGCGCCCTTACAAGTCGTTAAAAGACGATGAACTCCGGTCCTCCTTCGCGGGCACTCCTCCGCCCGGTAATCTCCACCCCCGCCAACCCCGGAGTCAAATTGAAATCTCCCCGATTGCCCTCGGGCGGAGGTGGCGGAGCGGTCGACGCGCCCTTTACATCTTTCTCCCAAGCCCTTCAGCTCCGCAATGTCACTCCGCCTACGCTCAACGGAGGCGGGGGCTGGAGATGAACTGGTAGAAAGTCCTTGAACTCCACCTCTTACCGGCGGAGTTGGCCAAAACGGGGAATTTTCATCGTCCACGAACAGTCGAAACAGAGCTGCCTCTTCAGAAAAAGTAGGCCCTTTTTAAGGCCAATTTTATCTTCAAATTATTATTACTTTTATTACACATATAATATCATTATTAATACTGTTGGTGGTTATTCCTTGAATAATCAACCTATGTTTTCATGCAAAGGATCAACCTCTCCGATTCGGTAGAAAAGGTAGAAAATGATTATTATGGTTTGAAATTGTAGCCCGGATCCCTAGCCTAGAACCCTGTCCTTCGAATGAATAAAATTAGAAACAGTTGATCGCGATAAAAGGTGAAGAGCAACAACTTGTACACAAATCGCTTATAGCGCTGGTCATCCCACTCCGAACGTCTCATAGCGGTATCTGACTACCTTCCTACGTAGGGCCACGATAATTCGCGACAACTCAATCGTATAATGACTGTAATTTACAAGGAATTGGATCGGTAGTCGAGGAAGAGGATGATTCTGTTGTTTTTCCACCGCTCCTATTCAAAGGCACGGTTGGCCGATCTCGCTGATGATATGGTCAATCTGGTCGAACAAACGCGCCGGAAGCCTCGGGTGAAGTTGTCTTATTGAATTTGGTTTTGATAGCGATTACCAGTCTGGGTGTCGCGTTCTATAACAGTCGCGCGCGTTGATGGCCGTTGTACGATGCAGATATCACAACACGGATCAGTGACCCCAGAATTCTGTCTAATGGAACTAACGATTCTAACGCGGTCCACTCTGAAGCTCATTTCCTCCGCATCCGTCCTTACGTGTAGCTGGTCCAATTCAAGCCCAAGTACATGATTATTCGTAATGGAATAGATTATCACCAGAATCCATCGTCCCCAGTTCTTGAAAAAAAAACATGCAATGCACGAACGGCTTATATTTAAAATTTGAAATAAAATGTATACTTGAGGCAGCTTCCAATTGAACAGTAAAAAGCTGGCAATGGTACTAATCAACCCTGGCTTCTATTAAAACTTCTGTGGACTGCGGAAATGCATTTTTTTAGAGCAAATTTTTTGCTTACAACAGGTAATTGGTTGATCTACGGTTAACTTCACTAAAAATATCCATGATTTAAGGGCATTCAATAACGTCATTTCGGCAAAATGATTACGTCACAGTCAATAGGTTTTGGTTGGTTATTCCTTGAATAATGGTCAGGGGTCCGTTCATGGCTCTAGTTGGTCCCCGAAACTTCTCAACCCGATCGAACCAAATTTGGGTGGATTAGGGGTCAAAATGTGAATTTTGAGAAATGTATTTTTGAGATTTTTCGCAATCTACGCGTGTGGGGTATCGTTTTCGACTAAATTCTGGACGATGAATCCAATGAAAAGGATCTCAGAACGATTGGTGCCCTCTGGTTGAGGCTATGGGTCAAAATGAGTGCCTATTTACCCATTTTGAATGTATTTTCCATATTTCTGGTACCTATGCGTGTGGGATATCATTTTCCACTTAATTTTGAACCCTGAATCGATTGGAATGGGTCTGGGACCCGACACATCCACTGTGTCCCCCATTTTCCTCTTGTTGAAGAAATGAATCTCCATGCGCCTTGTCCGAGGAATAACCAACCCTTGTGTAAGAATTTGCAGCGTTTTTTGAAAAATTGTCAATTTTTTCAACGATATTCGCTGGCAATTTACTGCTCCATGAACTAATTTCCGGAAATATGCCAAATAAACTGAAGAGAGTCCTAAAACATTCGTCAATACGTAACAAAGAAACAGTGGACCGTTGACCCGTCCACAATCAGTACCCCTAAATCTGGCCATGCCCTCATTCGCGATGAAATATTAGCATTTCGTTGATGGACGATAACCCTGAGACCCTTCGGATTAGCAGGGACAATTCGCATTTCGGTATTTGTGGACCACAACATCAAAGTCCTCCTCACCGAGTACATCTACAGAGATGCATCGTCGTTCAATGGAAGTCGAGCGAGATATTCGACCGAGTTCGCCATTTTCATGTCCGTGGAAGGATTGATTTCTCGCTCGCATGCTCACACAATATTGCACCTGGAGTCTTGCCAGAGGTCCTCTGGCCGTTTGGCACACAAACGAGATTATTAGATCATTCATTATTCTCGGAGTGGACTATTTACACGGCTGCGATAGCGTCGACCTATTCGGACGGAAATATGAGTTAATCGGAGCATGCAACGGCTGAGGGGCTCTTCGATCGTGTTTCACAACCTCTCAGTTGTAAGGACACTTCGAAATCGTAGTCCATTGAGAGTCAGACAACCCCAAACAGCGAACGGCCCCGCAGTCAGACTAGGCGCCCTCTCCTGTGAAGCCCTAATGTCACTCCACAATATTGGGATTTTTCCTTCACTAGATTTGCTTTAGTATTAACATCACCGAATCAAACATCAAACGAATTCATTAAAATAATCAAAGAAGTACAAAATAAAAACCAAATAAACACATTATTAACCGATCAATACGGAGGGTTAACAACTAAAGAATTCCAGAATTACTTAAGATCTGAGAATGTATAACATCTATACACAGCAATAGACAACCCGTACCCACTTCTGGTGGGCACCAATCGGTCCGGGACCTATCACAACTGATTCAGCGTCCAAAATTTAGTGGAAAACGATACCCCACATGCCTAGTCCCTGAAAAGTGCCGAAAATCTAATTTTCAAAAACACATTTTGATCCCCCCCCCCCCTACCACCAGCTTTCGTCCGATCGGGCTGAAAAGTTCCTCACTTTGCGCCACTTTTTCTCGTCAGTCCCTTCAAGGGGGTCTGTCGACGCAACACGATCTGGTGGCTGACGGCCGAACTGTCGCTGCTGACCGCCCTACCCTGCCAGACCCATGCCACTCAGCCTGATTTCCCAAAAGTATTCCGAATTTATTGAAGCTCCTGTATGAAAATTCAGACTTTTTTCTTTCGCAATATTCTTTTAAGACTTTTGAAACTGTCCGGAACTATGATTCAACTGCCAACTTCTCATAACTTCAATGTTACGAAATTTAAAATTTAAAATTTTGATTTTTTTTTATTTGTTTATAGGTCCGAGAAATTTCACAAGTCATACGAGCATATTGCAAACAGAAAAAGTTTGAATTTCCATACAGAAGCTTCAATAAATTCGGAATACTTTGCAAGGGACTGTCTGACGCCCCCCACGAACCCTGACGAACCCCAGTTTTTGAAAGCGATGTTCATTTCACTAATTTGTTTTCATTTACCTATTACTTTATTCCCTTTCGCTGTTATTTCCTTCTGAGGTCGGATACTACTTCTTCCTATTCTATTATTCCCCAAAGGGATTAGTCCTTGAAATATAACCTCCCAACAAAAAACAAAAAATTAACTTCTTCGCATCTTTTTCCCGTTGCAAAACCCTTTTTATTGGCCGTAATTTCGCCATTTATTGTTTTCCTCTACCCCTCCCAGCCACAGATGACGATGATAATCCGAATGGCAAGGCTGTTATCCTCAAAATACATCATACAAACAATAAAATACATCAAAATACATCTTTGGATAAAATGAACTCCCAATCTGGACTGGACTTGTCAAATCTTTTCCGCACTAATTTCGTGTGTTTTCCCTACACTTACAATACCAAATTCATGGTATTGTAATGATAAATATCAAAACAGTGACTTCTATAACGGTGATGGAATAGTGACGACTATTATTTTTTTGTTATTTCATGAATAAAGTTAATTTCCGCACTGAAATGGAGGGAAACATTATGGTGAACATCCCTGGAGATATTCCTAAAAATTGATTTCCAGGAATTTTCCTAACTCTTCCTGTAAATGGTCATAATCATATCAATAAATCCCAAATGTTTATTAACCTAAGCCATGAGAGTAACCTATGACAGAGTTATCTGTGGAGCTCTGTGAATTGATGCGCAGTAGCGTCAATCTCTCGAAATTTACCCACTTCGCCAGAAATCGAGCCTCGGCTGATGCCCATTAAACGCTTGACCCTGAACGACAACGTGGTGGTTATTGTTGGTATCAGGCCAATTACCTCGCGCGAATAAGCCGGGTCAGCGACCTCTTAATTGTACATGCGTGGTCTCCTATTGATGTGGACATGACATTGAGCAGTTCTAGGGACGTACAGAAATCATTTGGTGGACGGGTTCAATATCCTGCCGGGTTTTTTTAAACCCTTGAGATCCGCATAAATGAAAAGCCTGGAGCTCTTTCGAAATGTCGAGATATCTCGCAAGTAATGCTAAAAACCCTCTCGAACGGAGATTAGACGGACTTTTACCACTCGGTCTTCAAAAGTGGAATGGCGAGGAGAGAGGAAAGAATATGATTGCCTGGGAATGTTGCTGAGACAAAGCCGTTTGCCTTTGTAACAGTTGATAATGACAACTTTGTACTGTGACACACACGGCCTATTACGGTAATAACAGGGGAGCCAGGGGACCGGAACCAATGCCAGGCAACCTCAGTCCGTTGAGATAGCCATCGGTGCCTTTTTCCGGCACACTTCCGCCCTCGCCTACATCTCCTACCTCGGACAACATAATTTTATTAATTTATGGAACTCCAGGAGGGCGATGTTAGATCGACCTGGGAGGAAGGAAAAACCACCTAACATTGCATTGTTGAAAAATTATCCACGGAAAGTTTAATATATTGGTAGATAAACCGACACTTACAGGAGATGGTAGATGGTAAAAGACACCTAGAGGAGGGGTTATGGTGGGCCCCAAGCGCGGAAGCCTGGTGGCTTGTTGTGCTTCTCTTAGGTGTCTCATTCTTTTAGTCCACAAACAGCCCTAGTCCCCTGATGAGGGTTGTTAGGTTGTGGACTAACTTTTTGCACGGTACGGTTCTCATTGGGGTTTGTGTCCCAAAGAGGGTGTATCTGCGGGATGTGAGTGCTGGGCACTCAAAGATTATGTGAGTTGCAGTTTCGTCTGCTTCCTGACAGAATCTGCATGGAGTTGTTGGTTGTGTTAGATGCGGTTTAGATGAAAACGCAGAGGAGCGAAGTCGGTTAGTAAGCCAACTATCGCTCTTAGGTCGCCGCGTTCAAGTCTGAGCTAGGACAAGAAAAGTTCATTTAGGACTCAATGGACCGTCTGAACTGGAACAAGGGCGAGGAGCTTCCTCAGCACATTTAATCTAGTTGGAGTGCTCATCCAACAGCGGAAATATGGATTGAACGCTGCAGTGCAGAGGCAAGTCTAGGGACTGACATTGGGCAGTCGACTCCTGATTGGTAGTCCTGTACAGCCGTCACAGCAACCCTGATCGGGAATTCTGGTATGGTAGAGGGTTCTGTTTGCCTATGCCTTAAGGTAGCTTCCTGGCATGCTGCTTGATATACACAGAGGTATACCCACAAGTCGACTTGTCTTCTGTTGCCCAATAAATGCTAGCCCGCCCTCTAGGCATCTCAGCAAAGTTGTCACCTGAAATCCTTGTATAGGAGGTAGTTTAGAGCAGGAAGGTACTCAATCCTAATAAAACTCGCCTCAATTTGCAGCAATCAGAGCGCTTGATCCAATGCTCGATGTGCAACCTACATGATCTCCAAAACATTGCCATACCTGAGAATTGGCAAGAAGTCCAATCAACTGACTCGTCTTAGATTCTTTTGGTCCCTTCTGTGACGACACAGCCAAAGAAAGGACTAGTCGATGAGACGACCCCAGATTATGTAACACTTTTAGCACAAAATATAAATTGTCTTCAACGTCCTCAAAATGGAAGGAAGAACTTTGAAGGATTTCTTCGGAGACTCATCATTTTTAATGATCTAGTGAAAAGGAATCACACGTTCATCTCACGGCTCTTCGACATCTTTGTTTATAACCTACGATTTGGAAATTCAAAGAAGAGGAACCAAACGGCCGAGTTCTTTATTGCCTTCGATGTTCTCGTTTTAAAGTAACTCGCATAAAGGCCGAAAGTATCTTTGTCCGGGATTCTAAATTTACTTCTTACAACACATAGCTGGAAGGTTCCCAAATCATCGCTTGTTTACTTATGAGCTGAGTATTAATCATTCGAGGGAAGATGCTTTTGGCTCGTTCGTCTCGGACGTCGTGTTGTTTCAGCTCGTCACGCGTGAATACAACAGTTCGGATCGTCGAAATTAAAATGTTATTCGAATTTATGGGGATGACGATGGGAGTTGGACGAGGTTGCTTATTGATGGGTGCCAATAATGTTGGAAATTTTAAAAGGCAAATAAATGCAGCTTGAGCCTGTTTTGGAGCCATTAGTGCTCCAAGGGCCCGTATTTATGTATATTCTTTCTCTCCCGGGGCTTCATACAGATTCGTGTATGTTGAGTAATATTGCAGCATCAAGTTCCCTCCATCTGTAGCGAACTCTATTAACCTTATTCAAATGACCGTATGAGCAAGACCATTACACGGCAGTTGGGTCCAACTTGTTTGGGGTTGCCAATTCCTTAGCCTCTTTTTAATCCGTCTAACTCCACACTTCAGCGGCTTTCCGAGTACAATTTATCATATAATCCGACGTTGATTATGCAAGCCGCATTCGTCATTAGTCGTTCGCATTAACGCTAAAACTGCGTCCACCAATTCAACACTGTGGGACCGTGGGTTGGAACTGAAGAACTTTTAACAGTTAATTGAACTTTTAATAACTGATTGAACGGATGCAAACGGATACAGATTTTATGAACAGCGATACGAACACGTTGGAGAACAGAACTGTAATGAGGTTTCCTTCACAGCGGGTTACCCCCTTAGTTCACAGAACGAGTGAGCGCTGATGTCGGGTCATCTAGCGCGAGCAAAAAGGTCCTACCCTGGTCGACCCAAACGGCGGGTAATTTGAACTGGCTGTTCCTTGGCATCTTTTGATCTTATAGGGAGGCCTGGGGCTGAACACAACACAAATAATGATATTATCCGGGTATGCACCCGCGTATTAATGTAGCAATTTTCTGGAAGTTGAGCAAATGTTCAATAAACCAGCGATCTTTGAGTGAAGTTGGAGAACTGAGCCGTTGTACGTTGGTAACGGTCTCGTTACACGAACTCCATTTAAAGGAAATGAGCGTTATTACGAGATGAAACGGCGAGAAAGGTTGGAATCAAACCATCGATCCCACGAGATTAAGGATAAGGATCTGCCAGTGGAAGGAAGTGTGAGGTGGCTCGGCTTATGTGAGTTATTGTTAATCGGCTCGTTGGCCAGTACTGACACCCTCAGGACTCCCGTGTCGAGCTCGAAAACCGAGCCAAGTCACGCATGCTAAACCCGATATGCTCAGGTATGTAATTAGCTCCGCATTGTTTTCTATCTGGAAATAATTTTTAGTCCGGTTATTTCAATAGGCTTTCTCGGTATCAGATTCATTTTCTGCATGAGCGAGTTTGTATTAATTTCCTGCAAGAACACGGGGAAGCCGGCAGGTTGGGAGGCAGAAAGCTCCCCTTTTTTGAACAAATTATTTTTATTTTGTTCGAAGTCAACCTAAAATCGACTGGCTTATGTTTGATGAAGTGAAAATCCGTATGATATAGCTTGTAGGTAGATCACTTGCAGTTGCAACTAACAACAACTATATTGGTGGCATTCGTTGGTTATTCCTTGAATTATCAACCTATGTATTTATTTTGTCTGTAGGCTTAACCATTAAAGAAAATATTGTAGGTGGCCAACTGAGCCAAAGCACCTCCAAACTGACAAGCTCATACACATGACAGCCTATTTCTTATGTAAATATAAATCGGTATACTTCTTTGCGTAGATCAAACAAAATTCGTTTCTACCGTCTTTCATTCTTTCAAAGTATTGATTCAAAACATTTTAAAATGACTTTATAAATGTTGAGATCTTGCATATAGACTCCGGTTGGGTTCTCCGGGTTGCCTGACTCGTTTTAAGCCTACACGCCTCAAACAACGGCATAGTATTTGATAATGGGCTGGAGCCTATTCCTAGATGCTCTTCACTCCTCACTCTCCACTCTGAATGTGCAAACTCCCCACTCTACGAAAACTTTTCGTTCCTAGAAAGTGCAGAGCGATGAAGCTGTAGAGTGAAATGAAGAGTCAAGGTTTGCAGAGTTTTCGGTATTCTACTCGGGTTTTGTTCCAAGAAACTCTTCACACTCGTATGCAGAGTCAATACTGTGGGTGGCAAATCGACCGTATACCTGCAAAACCTCGTAAGTCCGAATTTTCCCAAAAGTAAGGTATTGAGGTTTTCAGAGTAAGGCTACTCTCATCAAAAAACCTCAAAACCTTACTTTTGGGAAAATTCGGACTTATGAGGTTTTGCAGGTATACGGTCGAAATGAAGATTCTTGAGAAAAAATGATGATAAATAATAATAATGTTTTGGGCATACTATCCGATCGTCATCAAAACATGAAGCGCCATTGCAGTGTGGCGGTAAAAGTCTTGAGTTTTGCTCGTTTAGGTGTCCTAAGGGCGAGGAAGGTTACAACAAAATAGACGCACAACAACAACTCACTCTACATTTCAAGTAGAACATGAGAGTGGAGTGAAAGGTTTCTAGGAACAGGAATTTTCCTAATTTTCAATGTGAAGAGTATGAGATGAAGATTCGTAAAGCGTAGTATACTACGAGTAATAAACCTCCCTGATGCCTGACGAATGAAATCGAACCAGAGCAGGGGACTCAGCGACGATCCTTATGATATGAGGTAAGTTTTGAGTCTTTTCGTTCGCTGAATATTGTATGAGATCCAGACAGATGAAATTGCGAAGGAGATTCGTCCTGAATATGAAACCAGGTACACAAATAAGTGCAGTCACGATGCGGTCATCTCCCATGGAAAATAGCACCTCATCACTAACCGATAGTGACGGAGGTGACCTCCCAATCACTCCAACTAGAGGTGTTTTATTGCGTCGCCGAACTGATAAAATTGTAACCGCGTTAACGCTCTATGTTAATTATCCATTGTGATCATGGGAAAGCTCGTTCCCGGGGCGCAACCCGCGAAACTATGTTAATTCATCGCCGATAAAAATCAGTTGCCGGGTTCTCGAGACACAATACGTTGCATTATTTCGAACCGGAATTTTTTCTACGCTTATTAACGCAATAATTTATGACGATGGATGCAACAGTTGGAGCTTGTCTAGTGTGAGTACTGTTCGATCATATGAACTAACCAAGCGGAAGGCACCTTGCTAAAGATACCATCTTCTCGTTGATTAGCGTGTTTACGCTATACACACTCTGCAGGCTGAACTCCTTCCCAAGAATATAGTAGGCAATTGTCAAATTTGGAGTGGTTTTTCTTCTTTTTCCATTTAAAAAAATAAAATAAAATAGAAATAAATTAGGGAATCCCGAAGTTCCTACTCGCGACGACTCTTGTGATTGATAGTGGGATTTCAGGGGCGAATAACGTAATTTCTTTAGTGGAAACGGTAAATGTCACTATTACAGTTCACTGACAAGTAAATGAAATAAATATGAATGAAATAGGGGAATCACGCTTGACGCAAAACTGAGGCGAGGTGGAAGTCACATGTCAGGAAGAAGATGACAGAACATGAAATGAAATGGCTTATGGGCAGAAAGTCGAAAATGTCTGTCCATAACTATCTTCTTTGTGCAAACATGTTCTGAAAACCGTGGACTCACGGTGCTTTACTCTGGGGGTCCACCGCTCAACCACGACATTATCCGAAGATTCCAGAATAATTTTTTGCTGCGTTTGCTGATATTTCTGAACTGGAATCCGTCGATGAGGTAGTTTGTAATCGAGCCATTAAATACATTTCATCGTGAGGTTTCAATGTCGCACCAATACAACAAGGAGGTGGTTCGACTGCTTAGCATGGATTTGAATTTCCTTTAGCCAGTCGGCTGAAGAGACCCAAATCGCACGAGCTGATCCAGTGTGAATTCTACTGTACAATACAAACCTAACAAAGCCGCCTCTCCTCCCTTTGCAACGTGGGTGAGAATGAGGACGTCATCCACTTCTTCGCCATCTGCCCAGTTCTGGCGGACTTAAGGGTGAGATTCCTGGGGTTCAGTGTGCTGGCCATGAACGAGACAGTATCCCTTTTGGACTCCAGAAGGTGGATCGACGTGGCGAGATTCGCATACCATGCCTGGAGATATCGCACTGCGTTGGTGGCAGAGTTCAATAAATAAATTGGTGACTGGATGGTTAGAGTTTAAAAGTGGTATTTGGAGAGAGGTTTATTGTGTTGTATGTTTGTAATTGTCTTGTGGTGGAAATCCTAGTCAACCTGGCAGACGGTCGACACGTCCACAGCCTGCCATGTTTTGTTTTAAGGTAGATTACATTTTATCATGATAAAAATCAATGTAATTGATGAATTTGCAAATAAACATCTTTTCTTCTTCTCCTTCTTCTACAAACCTGCAAGAAGATTTTCTTTTCCTTTACACCCTCTTTCCCACTGCATGGAACCACTCGTATGTGTTCCGATAAAGAAGAACGCTTTGTGCAGCCACTCCTAGCTCATGTGCTCATTGTCCTGCCGCACACGTGTGTCACCTACGTTGGCAGGCATGTAAGATTCAAGATATTTTTGAGTTGCGGGTCTTGAATCCATCGGCTTCTTCAATGTTGTTATTGTTGTGAAGGAAGAGCTTGATCGCTCCTGGTATACCCTGGCAAACTTGTTCCCGCAAGGTGTGAGGGGATTCGTGTTGGTAAACAAGAAACCTGTGGAGAACCAGAAAGTGGGCCAGAGGCCGATCAGTGGAGAGGGTTCCGTCGTACCGTTAGTCCGCGAGCGCGGATTGTAAACACGGGGTCCTCAACCGACCAGGCGAGATTGAAGATTCTGCGCAACAAGCGGATTTTTTTGAGGGGGTTTCTCTCGTAATTTCTAAAGGATACCCATCTATCAGACGAGGAAGCCGATCAGCGGATCTGGTCGGGATAGCCACCTTCGAGAATCACGAAAGACGTGAGTTGCGCGCCAGGGACGTAATATTGCGCAAAAGGACCAGAAGTTGAGGTCATGACGGCATCGACGGAGTGGCAGTTTTTTTTTTTCTTTTAAACTGTGTAATTTAGACATACAAATAATTCTTTTGCTATACTCAAGATTGTGCTTACAAGAGTTCATATTCATCTCTTCTTTTGCTACTTCCTAAGTTTGGAAGCCAAGGTAAGACTTTTGTGCGTGATGACGATTGAAACCAGAAGACCATATTCTACTCCTCTCTCTTGAGCTCTTTTTGGGTTTTCCAAAAAGGGAATTTTTTGCAGTGTTTTTCCCGTAGTTTCTGGGGTGCAGGTTTTTCCCGATTCTGGTGCATCCTTCCTCAGGAATTGAAGCTCATTTCTCTGAGCATCCCTGAATGTTTTTATGATGGGTGGCTGTGTCTGGGAGATCTCTGAACTTCATCACCTTGAATTCTCGAAGAGAGCATCAGTTGATACCGAGGTGGCTTCTTCAGCAGGGCTTTGATGAGAAGTTTTGAATGAGGTACACTTCTTCTGGGGGGGGGGGGGGGGGGTCCTCTTCATCGATTCACATTGCCAAGTTTCTTTGGCCCTCTTCGCCATTTTTTTGTACTAATTCTCAACTGTTTTTAGTCGTGTGCAGTGCGGGTGGTATGCCAAATTGAATTTGATACAAGTAACAGTTATTTAGGGCGAATGTAAGTCGCGAGAACACTTAGCACTCAAACGATTTTGCCAGTGGACTATGACAAGCACGAGCCTGAAAACACATCAAAGGCAAAAGTGGAGGCGAAAGTGTTTCCGGCATTCAATTACGAATGGTATCAATCAACAAAACATCGATATTTCTGCATTTAACAAATTAGCATTTGTAAAACAAGCTTGACTATTTTTCAGTTATAAAAGTAGGTAGGTATCTACTATCATTTCTACGACCAAATAACACATTTTGAAGAAAAACAGCAGTGCCTAGTAGGTAAAAACCCTAAGTCCAAAAAAGTAAAAATTTATTTTGAAAAAATTGAAGTTTGAGATGAAACATTATATATTTATTTTATATTTTTGAACCATCGATACTCATTCCTAGATTACACCGGGAGAACCATGGAAAAGGTGCCTCGGGAAGACATAAGACCTAGCAAATCAATCCACAATGATTTCATATTCTAAAATAATTCTCGCTCATGTAAGAAAGGTTGATTGTTCAGGGAATTATCAACCAAAAACAGAAAACCCGAGTTCATTTACTGCGACATTGAAAGTGGTATTGACGTCTTTGTTGGTACACGATCGACCAAATACGAAAATATTTGCTTGTTACATCATTTGAAGTGGAACAACGAGGGAAAAAAATAAGATGGCCTCTCTCTGAAGGTTTGGAGTGCCAAATTTAGTCTCACTCCGCTCTTATCTGCATGCAACTGTAATCTGAGTCGTATTACAGAGCAAATAATAGTATTGCCGCAGTGTAAAGTGCAAATTTCAAGCGATTCCACGAATGCTGTTTACATTACACATGTACTTCGACTATATAAGAATAAGGTGATACTAATTACGAATCAAAAGTGAAACGATGAAACGTCAAATCGAGTAAGATTCTGCTTTAAGCTTTCCACATTCAATCGGGGCATTTTTGAAATTTAACTCAAACATTAATATTTTTGGAAACAATATTTTCCCGTTTCGATGATTCAAATAACAGCAATTTTCTTTAGCATCAAACTAACCTTGGTGGTATTTCACGGGTGACAAAAAAGTTATTCACATTTCATCGCAGTCTTCACTGTTATTCAATGTACCAAATAAGCCAAATGTAAAAAAAAAAAAAAAAAAAAAAAAAAAAGTTGCGAAAGACGAAATAAGAGGCCGCTAGGGGGCTAATGACGGGGAAATCTCCGTCAGATACCGCCAGCAATCATTTCGTACGGAAAACACCGTATACGATGTTGAGCCGTATTCACTAACGTATGAATATTTATATATGCGAATCAACCAGTTCACATTGTGTTTTCAGCCCTACTGATAAACACCATTTCACGCTAGGTTGACCCAAAAAATATCATTCTCTTCCCACAAAATACACTCCTTTGGCTCCTAATTTATATTCAAAGCGCCGAACGAAAATCTTTCTCGACGACTTTTAGTTAATTTGAACCAGAGGTTTCCCGTTTTATATCATTTGAAATGGTTCATAGCGTTTGCCCTCGTTCAGTAAAAACCGTCTAGGCTCTAGTTAATAGCCGTTCTCATCTTTTCAAAGTGGTGATTTTAAAAATCCGCTCAGGGTTTCTCTTCGTGAGCCCAGCAACATATCATCGCAACTTGTTAATTATAACCACAACTCTCATCAGTCAATCCCATCTTGAACCGTTACTAACTTCCATCCTGGTGCCGGGGAACATCGTTGAGTAGGTCGGCAGATAATGAACCTTTTAACGTTCGTAAGAGTAATTATCCAAGCGGTGGTGGACATGTTTAGGTTGACCTGCGTGGTCTTTTGTTTCTTAATTAACTGTCAATTTGGTTGTTAATACCAATTTCAAATAAGGGGGTCATGATGTACCCGACAGAAAGGAACAGGCAAGGTATGATTTGGTGCGATTCCTCTTGAGGATACGAATACCGTTAATTCAAAAATGTACCTTAAAATATGGTCTCTTCCTTTTGAAAAACTCTCGCATTTTTGTCCACACGTACCTTTTCTCCTCCTGTCTTCTTCTGCATTTAAGAATTTACTCCGATACCGAATATTGACGTGTACAGGTGCCTTAAATTATGCACGAAAAATTAACGAAAAAAATAAAACGAAAAAATTAAACAGCCCCTCATTATCGTACCTAGGTATTGTAAGAGGGCCGAGGTGGCCGAGGTCGTGAAGGCGTCGGTCTCTAAGGGCTCGAGACTCCTGTGGTCAAAGTTTTGAGGCTGCTGGTTCGAATCCAGCACCCCCGGCGTTTACTCGGCCAATATAGTACCGGCAGTAAGTATCCAAAACGGTTGTCCGGGGGCATATCACAACACGCGTATTTGCCTTTGTAGTTTGGCTTGCTTTGTGACCACCCAGGGGCTAGCACAATGGGCCACTAGGCCTAGGTGCGGGGGTTATTACACCCCCTCTACCCCTGTGTAATTAATCTAGGTACTGTAAGGAGTGCCCTAAGACAGCTACTGTGGATGAAGTAGGTTGTACTGAAACCAATGAAAAAGGAAATAGGAGAACACGAAGATCTTTCGATATTCTGGCCATGAATGCCTTTGGGCAGGTGTGGGAATTCTGGAAGCAGCAGGACGCTTCGTCAACAACAGGCTCATCGTTCAAGTCAGACAATCTTCAGCCAAACTAAGGTACAATTCTCAAATTCGGTTAATTGCATGCCACAACGATGACAACGATTTACTCTCTAATCACAGGTCAAAGAGCGTCACAATTGCAGTTCTAGGATGAGATTTTTCAACGAATCAGAATGTCATGAAGAGGCTCTAGTAGATGTACCAGAAAGTATCCAGAAAGTAAGTTACACTGGGCTCCTAATCTCCATAAAGGGATCGGAGCACGCTCCCACTTGAAGGGAACTTTTGTTAGGATGTAGTGGCCCCCCTGCGTAAGTTTCAGACCGCTCTTTTGCAATGTTCCTCGTCTGAACGATGGAGTTACCTGAGCCAGTTCACTCCTCCTGCCAGCTGCGAAGTGTAATTCAATTTCTGACGGCAAAAAGGATAAGTGCGACAGAAATTCATCGAGAAATCGTTGAAAAAGTATGGGGAGGGATCAATGTCTCGCCCAATGGTATCGAAATGGCGAAAAATGTTTTTGGAAGGTCGTGTTCAAGGAGTACTCTTTCACCATGATAACGCTCAGCCCGACAAACCGTTACCCTCTTGGAGTCATTCGGATGGGATATTTTCAAGCACCATATTCCCCGGACCTGGCACCTAGTGATGTTCACCTGTTTCCAGCCATGAAGAAGCATCTTGGTGGAAAACGCTTCCAAAATGACAAGCAACTGAAAGAATCTGTGAACACATGGTTGAGGGTGGTGGAGTGGAAGTGAGGAAGGGGTGAAAAAACTGCAGACCCGGTACCAAAAATGTGTGGAACGCCAAGGCGATTATGTTGAGAAATCCTGATATATTTCTGAAGGTAAATAAATTTTTTGGGAATTTTTGGAGCTTTTTTTTTTTACAGCCCAGTGTAACTTACTTTCCGGATACCCCTCGTACAACTACTTCTCGGGCAGAAGACTTGGCCGCTGGTGGCTGATTGTATCCTTAGGTGATCAAGGGGTTGGGGATGTTTTGTGAAATGATAATGGAATTGGTCTGAATTAAGACTTGGAGCGCACAAGACGAAGACGGTATCCAAGGCTCAACAGAGTGTCAGCGGAAGAAGAGAATTAGTAGACAGGCGAAAAACGGCATTCCGTCCTATTGGACTGGGTGAGGGTCAATGGCTTACTGGCGAGCGGCTGATCACGCATGCGTAATTGCGACCGGAAAGGGGACCCAGCTGAAGTGGACACCCCGAGGAAGGAGGGTTAATGACTGGCATTATGACGAGGTGCACATGGGTTTTCAATACTCGGTACACCAGTACACGGCCATTACGCGTCAAATGCGTTCGGTAGGCGCTGAACCGTTTCCGCTTTGGGCTCCGTTGGCCCGAGGATCGCTGAACCGAGGCGGTTTTTATTTGGGACACAGGATACAGTGGGATCCTGTCTCTGAGACGACCCTATCCGATGGCACGCGAGAACCGGCTGACCATATCAAACCGACATCCCGAAACGCGCAAAATAACATGCATCATCTGAACAAAAGCCCGGTCCACCCATTGTTGCATCTTGGCGAATGAAACCTTCGCGTGTCATCCGAGCCTCCGCTGCTTCTAATCTGCATATAATTTGTTGAATCCCCCAAGCCTTCGCTCCTCCGATCCAAATGTATATTAGCCCAGCGTTCGAACTTGATGCGCACATGAATACAGGCTCTCTCAATCAACGCATACCAGGAAAGGGTCGATTAATGAACTGCTACAAATAATAGATACCCAGAAATAACGAACTATTCATTACACAACGACTCAATACACAAAACTATTTTTCAAGAGACCTAACAGCCTTCAAACCGATCAAGCTTGACTAGTAGTACCAACTCATCACAGTTATCAAGTACTAAAATATATTAAAAGCTGGACCGATCGATTTTATCTAAAGAAGGAGCTCTGTCTGGGGAAAATTAGAACAATGATGGCGTAAGATAGGTTTTTTGTTTTGTCATAGAAAATAAAAGAAGAGGTTTTGTCTGCAAGTAAAATTTAACGAGTGTTCCCCACAAAAACCGTAATAAATTGTAATTCACGCCTCGGAGTGACGTAGTCCTTGGTCTTTCGCCGCTCACGTTCTGTGGTGGATGTCATAGAAGCCGCTGGCAACAATTAGCGCAGTGGTGAGCTGACAAGTGCCCACTTGACGAGGGGTTGGGTCTCGTTGGGGGTCAGTTAACAACGTTGTTGCTGCTCAACCTCAAGTTGGCTCTGAGTCACGCGATTCCGCGCGGCAACCCCTAAGGTCAATGAAACAGAGGATCTGGATCTTGACATCCTTTTGAGGCGGTCGTACTCTTCGGACGAAAAACAAAAAAAAAACGCTGCAAATTCTTTCACAGGGGTTGATTATTTCTCGGACAAGCAGCATGGAGACCTACTAGAATCGATTCAGCGCCCAAAAATTACTGGAAGATGATACCCTACATGCCTAGGCACCAGAAATCTCAAAAGCACACATTCGAAATGGGTAGATGGATTCCCATTTTGACCCATAACCTCTTCCAATGGGTTCCAATCGTTCTGGGACCCATCACATTGGATTTAGCGTCCAAAATTTAGTCGAAAATGACACCCCACACGCCTAGATCGCCAAAAATCTAGAAAATCCATTTTTAGAAATACACATTTTGAATCGAGATAGATCGGAGAGATTACCTTTCTGCATAAAAACATAGGTTGATTATTCAAGAGATAACCTATGTTGGGAACTGGGGGTTGAATTTCTTATAGAAATTATAGATTTTGTTACATCCATTAAAAAAAAAAAAAAAAAAAAAGCGTCACTTAAATGAGTGCAATGTGCGCTTTGATGCATTTCTTTTTTCCTGAATCTAAAAGGTAACCTTTGTATTGTTGCGAGATTACAGTTGCACTAGTCTCCTGGGCAACCAGCATTACAAGGTCAACCACACGTGGAGGGCTTAGGCCCGAATTTATAAACGCTACTCCACTCGAGGGCTGAGTAGCCCTCACGGGAGTTGAGGAGACCTCGAGTGAGTCGGCCACTCCAGATTGGTATTTATAGACCGAGTAGGACCATCACTCATTGAGTGGAGTGACTCCTTCACTCAGCTCTTATCATAGCTTGCCGCCATGATGTTTTCGTAACTTTCATAACATTCGGCCTCAAAAGTCATAGCAGTTGGCTATAACAGTGAGGGGAGGTTCCTTCAATTTTTGTTTTGGTGTTGGTTAACGAATCAAACATTCGTATAAATACGAGTATATACCTAAATTTTGTCAGTATAATATTATACTCATTGGCTTGGTAATTCGTTATTGATGCGAAATCAACAAAATCGGATTCACGGTTGTTTTTGCTTTGGCGAAAATGCTCCGGCTGTAAAACGTGAAGAAGGAAAGGCTGGTTTATTCAATTTTGAATGAACAAATTACAAATATTTACAAAGTTATAGAGATGAGTAATATTAGAGTATATTGTTATATTAAAAGTTCGAAAAATGTCTCTGAATGAATGCTTCTTGTATGGCAAGTCATGACTGTGCCGATGTTCCGGGCTTCCATGTCATATCGTGACTCATCAACGGCTTCGAAGTCTTCATTCCATCTGTCTCCTGCCTGAATCCCGATATTATGCAGATATGACACGCAGTGTATTTGGCTGTTTGACCTGCAGCTCATCATAGAGGCAAGAAAATCGACGCTTCAGTATCGTTCTTTCAATGCCAATTATCGTTTTCATGTGTGCTAAGTTGTACGGTTCTTGTGGTCCGTCAGATGGGTTTCGGACTGGAGTGTATATAATATACGCCCGCTTAGGATAACCGCTGTCCCCCAACAAGTGACCCCAGATGGTGTGGTTTTGTTCCATACGGACTCATGCACACGCCTAGGTACCAGAAATCTTGAAAACACAAATACGAAATGGGTAATATATACCCAATTTGACCCATTACTTCTTCCAGTGGGTGCCAATCGTTCTGGGACCCGTTTCATTGGATTCAGCGTCCGAATTTTAGTGGAAAATTACACCCTACTCGCCTAGATCGCCCAAAATCTCGAAAATCCATTTTTCAAGAAACACATTTTGACCCCTACGCCGCCCAAATTTGGTCCGATCGGGCTGAAAAGTTTCGAGGACCGTCCTAGGCCGGGAAAAGACCCCTGACCCAAATTTCAGATTTTTAGAAACATTTTCTACTACCAAAAACGGCGCGGACGGCGGACGGACATAGACCTTTTTTGATTTCACACCATGAAGCGTTCCAGAGTAAAATTTTGAGCCGGATCGGATAGGTTGACCTTTTGCATGAAAGTATTCATTCATTCATGTTGATTATTCAAATAATAACCAACCAAAATGCGCGAACCGAAGACACAAACTGCAAAATAAGGTCTCGAGTAATCCTCAAGGTACCTACCAACGTTACTCGAGAATTTGATAAGTGGAGTGGAGTCGTGACTCGACTCGAACTCCGAGTCGGTTTTATAAATACGGAGAAATCTCTCCTCCACTTCAACTCGAGTAACTCCTCCACTCGAGCGGTCGAGGAACGACTATCAATTCGGATTTCGTTTGGAGGGCTCCTCAAGCACGAGTGGAGGAGTTACTCGAGTTGAGTAGCGTTTATAAATTCGGGCCTTAGGGTCACTCTCAAACATTCCTGCGTCATATCGAATTGGCTGGAACCTTCCCATTTGCTTGAGACAACACGTCAAGTTCCCAGAACCAGGGAAGACTCGAGAAGGTTCTCGGCCAAGGGAGCAAGCATAAAAAGGGACCGAGGAATGCCACAGAAGTCAGTTCAGTTTGGAGTCAGAATATAGACGCTGCTTCATGTTATAGATTGTGCCCTGTTATAAATTAGTGCAACAACCACATTACAACTGTGTATTGTGTGCCTTGTGATTGTGTAAGTGTGTAAATGAGGACAGTGTATTTGAGTGAACAATTGTAATAAATTATTTACAAAGAACATGCATCGTTACAGTATTATACAAAACTATTCCTCAATAAGGGCACGTACGGGCTGCTGTTTTCACTCTTTCAGATATTATATTAATCTTATCAACACTTCTACTCATTGATGAGCGTTTAATCAGGCCATCTACCTCTAGGGTTGTAAGGTCGCGGCTTGAAGACATCCGGGATTTTGAAAATCATTGATAACCTGCCCAGTAGATGTCTGATACGAACAAAAGTATACAAATTATACGAATATACATTTTAGTTTACTATTACAAGCCTTACCCCATGCAGGCAGATCATGCTAATAGGGATTAAATTAAAGTATGATAAAAGTACTGTTTTGTTTTTTTATTAATTTAATTTTCGCAGTTTTTCTAAAGAAATTTTATGTTACGAATATTTTACGTTTGTACATTACTCTAAAATAAATAACCTCCTCATTCTATGGATGTTTCCCTACGAAACCTTTTTCAGTCGATCGATCGTGAATCGATTGAAATGGCGTATTGAATCAGTTTACTATCGCATGCCGGACTTTCCGCGACATTCTACGACTTCGAAGGTACAATGGAAATCTACCAAGAAGGGACACTTCGTAAACTCATGGGTCCCGAAAGTAAAATCCGTTAATTATTCTGAACGTTATCTCGTGCACTTACAAATTCCGAAATACTGGCGCCCCTCGAAGCAGTCTATTTCGATTCGAGCAATGCCCAGATGCCTGATAATAACAAGGTGTTCTCGTTCTCTATCGGTTTCGTGGATCTCGGTGGAGATTCACAGTCAAGCAATTCCTACCGTTCATCACCCAGTTTCGCTTCGCCTGATCACCGAATCACCGATGCAGCAAATCATGCAGTAAATTTCACCTAAGGCAGTTTCGGTGTGATAACAGGAAGACGGAAGATGCGGCAGCTGCCTTTTAAACTTAACAGCCCCTCGGAGCAAATAAACACGCACCTGAACTAACATCACTTTCGCAATTTATAGATCCAAGGTTATTTATACTCGCGAGGGGTACACGTGTGTCTGTTAAGAGTCTGCAAGCATAGAAGGGCTTTAAAGAGGTTTAAAATCCGACGCAAAAATATCATTGCGTTTACCCAGAGGAAGCATTAAAACAAGAGAAATTAATATTGACCACCTGTATCGAGCACAAATCATAATAACACAACACAAATGTATTCCATTCGATTCACAAAGTAATAATTAACTATATAAAAACTTCAGACCATCTATTAGACCTGATGATCTACACGTTTTGTTCCAGGAATAGCAAAGATATCTCATCGTACGCCGGAAAACAAAAAAAGGATAATATCAAAGTGCAAAGCTTGAATTTTGACGCAAATCTTGCAAAAATCAGAATCAGAAATCGATATATGATTCGATATTGAAGTTCAAATGAAGTTCATTTCATCGGAACAGAAACAATCCCTCATTCTCCGATACAGAGAGAGAGTAATACTAGGTATTTTTTTATACTGGAAGCAGGCAAATAATCGGCTCATAATATCGATGGCAAGTGAAAAGTACCTATTATTCGATTCAAGATTTCACGTAAAAGTGCCACCAGCATGAAAATTGGCGACGAAAAATATGAAACAATATAAAACTATCGGCAAAAATAGATGAGTGGATGTGGTCTAAAATGAGCGTTCCCATTTTCGGTTGCGAGTCATCGCTTGAATTTATTTAAATTCAAATCAAACGCATGTATAGTTTCAATTAAACACGAAAATACCATCTTCGGCTCGAAGGAAGAACGTGAGGAAAACGACTATTTATTTCAGCTGAATGGCACAGGTCACGTAAAGGGATGTAAAGGTTTTCTGCAATTTAGTGAGACAAGGCTTCAAATAAACTTGATAATTGATGGATGATTGACTCCAAATGAAGAGAGATAGATTTATGAGAAATTTGAATCGTTAGTTTTCCTCCATGAGGCCTCAAAATGGCATAATTTTGACCACTACGTCAGCAGTAGAATGAACTGTTGGCAGGCAACCTGTTTCAAGATAGATTTTTAGATCAGGGCTGATGGAAAATCCTCCCGATCTGAGGAGTCGAGGCAGCTACCTGACGTTCTTTGTGCAGATCACCTGCAATAACGTATTTTACCGTTTTCAACTCGGCAGCTCTCAAAACACCTGGAATGGCTTACCAGCGAGAGGAAGAAATGCGAGGGTGCAACTCAATTCGTCTACTCACCTGCAACAGAGAATAAAAATAAATAAATAAATAAAATAAAATAAGACTAACTGTGAGACCGTGGGTTTGAACTCAAGAACTTGTAACTTGTTAATTGAACTTTTAATAACTGATCAAGCAGATGTTAATGGATACAGAATTTATGAACACAGCGAGACAAACACGTCGTAAGAACTGAAGAACAGCAAGTGAAAGGATTCCTTGACGGCGGAAGGTTACCCCATTAGTTCGTAGAACGAGCGAGCGCTGATGTCGGGTCATCTAGCGCGAGCAAAATGGTCCTACCCTGGTGGACCTGAACGGCGGGTAATTTGAACTGGCTGCTCCCTGGCATATTTCGATCTTGTAGGGAGGCCTGGGGCCAAACACTAACAATTACAAATAATGATTAAATAGGTCGACTATTCAAGGAATAACCAACCAAAACGGAATAAATAGCAACTAGAACAATTTACAATCCTTCCAAATGGTTTTATTTAGTGCATTTTTGGTTGGTTATTCCTTAAATAATAATTTTCCACTAAATTTTGGACGCTGAATCGATTGGAATGAGTCTTCATCCTGAACAGAGGAACAACTAACCCCTGTGAAAGAGTTTGCAGCGGTTTTCATTGATATTTATCCTTACGTTACTCATTGGCTACACAATTATAACAAAAACATGATCATCAATACCTCAAATTTGCGATGATAAAAATATTGATTTTCCAATGTGCCCTTTTTAGTCGTATTTACTTTAAACCGTAAAATAAGAACATTTGAAGTGAATTAGTTTCACCTGTTTTTAAATTTTGGACGACCGGATTTGTGGTTCCTCAATTTGGTAATAGCCCCGCTAATTGAAATGAGGTATTTGAAGGGTCACGGACAAAAGTGATCTGAGTCCACTTTTGGTCAAAATGGCGTTTTTGACGGCTCTAGGTAGGTCATGGGGAGGAAAAACTGAACAGAAAAGAGGAAAAGAACATAAGGAGACGGTGTTTAAGGTTCCGATTTTCATGGAAAAAAGATCAGAGTCCAAATCGCCCTGCCCCTCTTTGGTTGTAGTTGCATGTAAGTTCATGTAAGCTTCTTCTTTGTTGACTCGTTAATTCATAATCATGACTAGCAGGCGCGGATCTAGAAATTTTTTTCGGAGGGGGTCACAGGGTAAAATCAAAAGCTAAAAAAAAAATAATAATAATAACCAAACAAACAAAATGAACTAAATTTTCTCACTTTTTCAATCTCTTAACAATAAAGTCCATTTTATTCCAATCCAATATTTATTCGTAATTTGATTGTTTATGTCAAAACTCTACTCAAATTTCAAAAATTTTCAAAATTCTACCTGGTTTGGGAGAGGGTCATGACCCCCGTGACCCCCCCCCCCCCTTGAATCCACGCCTGATGACTGCATTGATTCAAACAGTGTTCGTAAGAAGCCTGCTCAATTTGAAGCTTTGGATCGCAAACCTTCAATACAGTTTTGGTAGTCATTTTAATAAAGTTTCTGAAGTTTATCAATTTTGTGAAAATTCTTTTAGTGTACTCTGAAGCCATGATATTGATATGTAAACTTTAAAATTGTTCTCCTGTAAATATTGTTGAATGTGACTCTCATCTCGTTACCCGAAGGCCAGCACAAATGTTTTCGGCAGTTCCCTGAAGGCCGTTTGAACTCCGTAAAATATTTGGAAAATACAACGGTGGCGGTAAAATGGCCGAGAAGGGAGATTCTCGGGGGAACAGAAGCAATTTTCCACATCGGTGAGAAATTGGCGTTTCTACATAATTCGACTGGGTTTCATATTACGCGTTTCGTGCTTTCACTCAATAAGAACACGTGTAAGATTGAAGGGTAGCGACGAAGAAGCAATTCGACGATGAAACCCCCCTTTAGGAGGGGAACAATACGAAAGTGAGGTCAATGTCTGGGTGCCATGACTAGCGGACGTTCAACCTTGACTGTATTTATACCTCCATTTTTATCAAATATCTCGAGATCGAGGTCGGCCAGGGGATGTTTACGGAGCTGTGTTCACCCAATATGACGTTTCTTTACTACGTTGATGGCAACAGCGTTCGCCAGATGTCATCGGCAAATATTGACGTCAATTATCATGAGCACGCAAACATGACCGGGTTCAATAGATTAATCGAACATTTGTTTTGCAGAACCTATTGTACCAGCCGCATGTTATATCAGTTTGAAACGAACTTCATTCTACTAAATATCACCACAATTAGGTATTAGTTTTGACTTTGGAATTAGAGGAAAATCAGTACAGGCCATGCCAACGATAGGGAGAACAAGCCATGTCTTATATAGTATCAAGTAACTTGTAATAAATAAACAAAATTAAGCCCAGAGTAAATATTAGATTAATAAGATGGTTCAAAACAACGGAATAAATATTTTTCCTCCAACTGCTACGCACTCTCCCTCTTCCAAATGTTCTTGATCGAGTAAAGATTTTCTTACTTCAATCATTAAAATTATTTTGACATTTTATTTACATGTTTGAACGGTTGTACAACTACTTCAACAGATCCAGTCGGTTACTCAACGTCGTTGATTCCTTCTCTCAAGTTTCTATACAATTCCATCTCCGTTCATGAGGCTCAATCCCTATGTTGAAATGGTAGCGGCAGGAACCGTCGAAGTGAAAGGGAAACCAGAGGAAATTATTTCAGAACTTCACATAACCTAGTGAGAATGGAACTCGTTCTGGATGCCAAATGGAGCGGCTCTCGAAAACTGAATAAGGCGAAGAAATGGGAAACATGTAAAACGGGAGAATCAGACCGTCCACTGCTTTCGGCTCAACTTTGCAATTTGCATCGTACAAATTACAAAGCAGGATCTCATTGAATAACTTTGCAAACAGGTTAGTGGTGTATAGAACCCGCTACAGTTGCAGATCTGAAGTACAGATGTAAAGAGCAGAGTAAAAAAGGACCCAAGTTCAAAGAAAGTATTTCTTTTTTTTTTTTTAAGAGATTTTTTTAAGAGATTGAAAAAGTGAGAAAATTTAGTTCATTTTGTTTGTTTAGTTATTATTTTTTTTTTTTTTTTAGCATTTGATTTTACCCTGTGCCTCTTTGCGCGAATTCGCGTCCAGTGGACGGCCAGCCTCAGTGGTTAGGACCTCGACAATATTGCTCAAACGGCAGGGACGACTCCGCCAGGTGAACATGGGGTGGACTTTGATTTCTTAGGACAGGGACGAGTTCTGCGCAGCACGGCGGAGGATAATAGAATCGTGCGGAGCTGAAAGTGGGCTAAATCCCTCAAGAACCCTCAATCAGGGGGAAACGACGCTCTTCTGGAAATCCACCGCTGACGTCAGCATCGCGAATTAATCGCTCCACCTCTCCTGCCGGCGGTTCCGAGAAACCGTTGAGGGGGAGGCGGGTCGAAAAAGGGTTCTCCGCCTTCGGGGCGCTCTCCGTCGACTTTCCGGAACTGGTACCTACGTCGGTAGTAATGGGACGGTCGAGGTCATCCGTCGGGGGAAGTATGGGACGCACGGGACCTCCGTCGGACGGCGAGGGGATTGAGGGGGGGCAAGCCTCCTCAAAGTGAGTCACAGGGATTCTACCAGGAAGCTTATCGAGCGGACGAGGTTCACCGCCCGTACCGCCACCTAGCGTCACCGTCGACGGTCATACAGATTGATATATGGGATAGTAGCTTGGGGTAATACTCACAGTACTAAATTAAATTCATTATCGGTAACACAGAAATTGTTGATAAAAATATTACTAAAAAAAGACAGACGGTACCCGACATCAGAATTATTTAGAGAATTCCACGTCCTAAACTTGAGGGATTTAGCAGATAAAACTACCATGGTATACGTGCATAAAATGTATTTGGAGGGCAAATTTTCAAAAAGGGGAGACTGAAAGCGGTAGCCAAGTCACATTGCTAATGCCACGAATGTGCACATCGGCAGCACAGCGGTTCTATTTATTTTCGGGTGTGATAATTTATAATAATTTACCAAAAGATATAAAATCAGCAGATAATTTATTTACTTTCAAGAGGGCCATGAAGATTTATTGTATGGAAAATAAGTAGTGCACAAGTTAAAAATTTAAAAAAAAACTGTATATGTACACTTTACTAAATGTATCGTTCTAAAAAGTAAACTACGGTAAACCTTAGAGAGAAGAAAAAGAAAGTGTTCTACCATAATATTATTATACCTACAGCTCCTACTCCCAGCGCGAGCAAATGCTCATGGGGAGGTAATAGCATTATTTAATAATGTAATAATATTGTATGTAATGTTTGAAATATAAAAATAAATGCATTTAAAAAAAAAAAAAAAATTCATTACACTAGGGGTGGAGCCCAGTGAAATTGTTAGCAGCGTGATAGAGGGTTGGTCATTTTAATATCGTTCCGTTTTACCCAAAATAATTGCTTGCTTATGAGTTGATGTTCAAATATGGTACCTAGTTCGTTGGAGATCGTACATAGATTCAGGACTCACATCATTTGAGCTGTTTTCATTCATTCAAGGCGATTTTCATGTATTGAAAGGGGTTTTTGGTTACATGAGAATTATAGTTTGTAAATTTGATCACAGCGGCTTCCATCCTGATTCTGTGATACGCTTAGCTATAGATCGTAACAGGTACTCGATCCTCACTTTTAATTTCGTATCGACCTATTTTTCGGAGCCTCCTCGTTCGCGATACGATGCATAAATCTTATTAACTCCCCTACGATGCCATGACTCTTCACGGATAGAAGAGCAGATGCGCTTTTCCCTCGGTTTGGAGGTTGATCGTAATTCTTTGATGGGTGACGAAACTTTTCTCCCTCCACGTACAGTGATGTTTACGAGGTCGTAACTTATGTAACAAAAAAGCTACAGGCCCGCTCGGCTGTCACCCGTTTTATTATAAATCTCACTTGACCACAATGGCTGAATGTAACAAAAGATTGCCAAGGTGGATCCTTTCTCTGTCTGTGCCTCATTCTTCTTTTGTTAGCTCTTCTTAAAATCCTCAAATTTGAATTTCACTTCAGAATAAAAGCAAGTTGAAAAAAAAAGAAATTATAGGGCGAAATTCCATTGCTGGAGAACCTCTACGTCGCTCCACATTTGTTTCAAACCTAAATATCCTTCACCTACATCTGCAAGGTCCTCTGGGGAATGTCTTCGATCCCTGAGAGAATTTGCAGAGAACAACAGAGTCACACTTCTCTGGGAACCTCGTCATCAGGTGATTCAGAGGAATGAGGGTCGGCATCAAGCCTCATAAGTCCCGAACCCTGAATGGAGGCATCTAAATGCTTTCTGAGACAACAGGTCAAAACACGGGAAATCCGATCAGCTCTGCACTGGCAGAGGCTACCAGGCCTAGCACCAAAAAGGAGTAATCCCTGTTCTCATTGAAGTTTAAGGACTCAATATCCAAGGGACAATGCTCTTTCAGATAAATTAGTGACTGGTGCCGCACATTCTCTGAGGAGGAAGGTAAGGCCGGAAATGTTATCACACATTGAGCTCTGCAAATGCCCAGTCACATCAGCAGAAGACACAAGCCCCTCAATGATGAGTTCCTGAGCATCGATCCTCCTGATGAGATCTCAATGTTTCTTCAATACACCCATGAAGGTCACGGTACCATAGAAACTGAACCCCCTCACTCATTTCAAAGTAGAAAAACTTAATAAATAGGTAAATTGGTTAAATATCGTAAACGTAACAATCACTCATAACGTTGAGCTGCGCCTGGCGGCCGAAAGGGAAATTTCAGTATTCGTCAATGGATTCCTCATGAGAATCCCTACGAGAGAAATACGTGCTGTGCAACCTGTCAAAGCCGGAGACCTTAACCATGTACTGGGAGAATGCCCACAACTATCAGGATGTAGGCTGAAATTCCTTGGAAATAAGCGTTTGAGCGAGAATAGAATAACTGATTCGTTGATGTGGTGTGAAGGGGAATCTGAGACAAGGATAAAGAGTGAGTTCTTGACAATATACTTGAGGATAAGAAAATTCTTCGTGGAGGTTATTGATGATGCTGGTCTGTAATTAAGTTGATTAGGATACTTGAGTAACATTGTAATTATAAACGAGCATAACTGTGTAATCTTATTCACACTTTTATATCCACACTTAACCCACCTGTGATTCTCATAATAAATATTGTTACTATTGTTATTATTGAAAGTTTTGCTTGCTAAATATTCATAATTTTCGATCTGCAATTTTATGGATGTGGAATTTGTAATTATTGAAACAAATGCCAACTCTGTTGTTATAGGCCTACAGCCTGAATCAATAAACGTATTGATTGATTGATTGATTGATTGATCATAACGTTGAGCTCTCATATTTACCATAGGTACATCACGAATGTTGAAGAAAAAAATTTTTTTTGTAGATCTTCCAAAGCATCTCTTAATAAAAATATTAATATCACACAAAACACTTCACAATACAGAATAAAACCATGAATGCTTCTGTTTGGCCCCAGGCCTCCCTATAAGATCGAAAGATGCCAAAAAGCAGCCAGTTCAAATTACCCGCCATTTGGGTCGACCAGGGTAGGTCACGACATCAGCGCTCGCTCGTTCTGTGAACTAAGGGGGTAACCTTCCGTCAAGGAAACCTCGCATTGTTGTTCTGCTCTCCAACGTGTTCGTTTGTATCGCTGTGCTCATAAAGTTCTGTATCCGCTTACATCTGTTCAATCAGCCATTAAAAGTTCAATTAACTGTTACAGTTCTTCAGTTCAAACCCACGGTCTCACAGCTTCAGTTAAAACGATTTTATGATTTTACGCTAACGTTGCACATGTACTTTGTACAGTGCCTTCCTTAATCCCACATATGACCGAGCAGATTCACGGTGGTGAGGACTGTAGAAAAAGACCGGCCGGCTTTTTATCGCCAGTACAAGCTGTGTAGAGCTCGAGCCGGTTTCCGAGCTCACGCCGGCTTGCCAAGGTTAGTTTCCGACCTTGACGCAGCTGTAAACAAATGCCAAAGCTAAACATTCCCGCTCGACAACCCCCCTCCCCTCTCTTTTCTCGTCATCACCACCTATTCTCCTCACAATTCATCACATCAAACCGCCGAGCTGTTTTTACGGCCGCCCAGGCGCAGCCGAGCGAGTTGGTGGGAGGTTATGAAGGTTTTCCCTTCCGTCAGGTGTGTCGATAATAAAAGCCTGTCAAGGTGGTCCAAGACATCGCAGGGTCAAGCTCAGGTGAGGCCGCCAGGGTTAGGTCAACTAATATGGGCTCATAACGAACCACATTACGCGGTATCTGAACATTTTCACGTGGATGTGCCACACGCCTGCTACAAAACGCCATGTTCTCATGCCTGCAGTCGATCTCTCAGTTTCTCACAAAAATTTGACATTTTGTGATGTGTGATTTCTAATTCAAGAAACCCCCAATACAGCAACTACCGTTATGGACTGTAAAAATAATCCTGAAATTCATTTAGGCTATAGTTGGCTTCATCCCCACAAAACGGAGGCGAAAATAAATATGTATTTCAAAAATATAGGATTTCGAGATTGTTAAGGTCCTACATAAAGGTACATAGAGATGTATCATTTCCCAATAAATGTTGGACGATTATAAGTTTTAAATTAATCGTGCAAAAATTGGTAACATTGAGTAGTTTATTCTTGATTTTTCTGCAGTTGATTGTCGTCGATAAACGAGGCTAAAGCAGTATAATAAAAAATCGTTACGTTCAAACTGCACATGTATAATACATACTAGCCACACTAAAAGCCGTTAAATGATATGGAAGAGTGTCACGCTTTTATTATTACTGTTGTTAACAGTGTTGTGTCGTTACGAGCAAACATAGAAAATTTGTACTTGAACGAAATAAAATCTGTAAAAAAAATTTGAAATTTTGTCAGACTCTACTATGTCTTTCTGCGCGCGCAAGGTCTTCGCTCTTAGGTTAATTATCATTCTTTTGAATGATCAACCCATGTAATCATGCCCAAGGTCAAAAAGAGTTTACCATCTCCGATTGGTCCCAAAATTTTTTCTGGACGTTTGATGATGACCAGATAAGAAAAACATCGGTTGATCATTCAAGAAATAACCAACCAAAAGAAAATTCCGTCTGAAAGAAAAGAAAAATCTGAAATTTTGGTCAGGGACTCATTCCCCTCGAAACTTTTTAGCTTAATCGGGGTTGAATGCGGGTCAAAATGCGTACCTACCTACCTATTTTAAAGTGGGTTATCGAAATATTGTGATACCATGGCGTGCGGGGTATCATTTTCCACTAAAAATATTGGACGCTGAATCGATTGGTGTGAGTCCGGGGCACTCCACACTCACTTTTCTCCCCATTTTCCCATGCTCCTTTATTAAGTGATATAAGTACAGAACCCCCAACACTTCTGGTCACAACAGGTCAGAAATGGCTCCAATTTTTTTTTTAACAAACCGCGCATACGAACGGATATCGGACTCGGGTAAGGCAGGATGTAGAACTAGCTAGGTACTTAACACAGCATGTAATTAAGTAGGCAGTTTAACATGGATATGTTTCGAGACGGGGGATAACAGACCGTTCATTATTCGGTGAATAATAAACCTAAGTTTTAATGCCTCGAGTCAATTTCGACGTAGAGAAGGTTTCTAATTGGGAAGATTCTTTCCGTCGAAAAAACCACCGTACAAATGTCCGGAATGATGAACGGACCGTTTGGAACACGGTCAACGCTCCAGAAACCCTTTCGGCCAGTGAGAAATTATGTCCGAAAGCCGGTCAATGAAATCATGGGGAGTGGAAAGTATTAGGGATTCCTCCAGCGTTGCCAAACCTTTTCCCGTAAAAATCTTTAGGGCCGATTCGGGGGTTTCCCCGTACGTAAGAAGGCCGAAGGGAAAATTACTGGACGAACCGGACGGCCGGATGTCCGGTCTGCAAGGTGGTCAGCCAGCAGAATCAGCGGAGATCCACCCAGTTGTGAGGTACCTAATTTAGGTGTCGAGGCCCTCGGTGGAGTTCGAGGCCAACGAAAGCCACTTAATAGCCAAAATGATTTTGAAGACATCCGCCTACGAGTTTTAGGCGTTTGCTTCTGGGAGGGGGTGATAATACATCAAACGACGCAGTTAGAGGACGATCGTGCCGATAGAAGTCCTCTCAATTTAGAACAGGATACAAAGCGTATGGGGAACCATTTTTAATTGAATTTAGAACGACTAATCGATTGGTTTTTCTTTCAACTCTGACAACATACGTTAGGCGACCAATGGAGTTACTTCAATTCAACACTTTGTAAATTCCTTGTATTCCCAACCTTCCGGGACCGGAGGAGGCCCTACAGTAGATACTAACAGTTCACCATCCTGGGATTCCATCACGTGCCCGACTCGGAACAATAATGACGGTCTTTACGCATTTGAACGCCCTGCCTGGTAGTATGGTGCTATCTGCTATCACGTTCTTCCAGACGTTAGCCAGTTAGCCAACATTGCGCTCAATTCACCCGCCACGAAGGAAAATCATTTAGCCTGATGAGAGGCAATTCATTTGAAGCGTTCACGGTAGCGGGAAATGCAAGAAATTCTCAGTAGCCGAGCAGTAGGAAAAGCTAAACGAGTTTCGAGAAAATTACAACCTCTAAGCTTCGTTAGTTAGAACCTTTAAAGTTACCTTAGACCTGGCGTCATTCCGGTAACTATTAGTAGAAGCATATGAAGACTTCCCTTTTGAGGTCGCGTTCGAAGTGAGCCCCATCAGGACTAATTAGGGCGCAATGCCAGAATAGAACCTGGAGGTATGGAATATAAACCAGGAAGCTACCAAGAAAGTATCGTATAGACGACAGATGAATGAGACTGGGGATTTTAGGCAGTTGTAAGTAGGTTCATGGTATTTAAGATACCATAGCGATGAATGGTTTACTATGAAGATCTCGTCAGGAGCCTGGTTATCCTAAGAACGTATACCAGCACCTCCAACTTCGCGGCCATCAATCAATCTCCACGCTCGAAGGACATTTTAATTAAAACCCAACTCGTTCGCACTTGGTTTTGGCACCCTAGGAGATAACGCACCAAGTTTCTCAAATGTCAAGACAAAGGTTTAAAAGTTTCCTTTAATAAAACGTGACGATGCCGATTGGGATTAGCAATCAGTTACCTACACAATCGTTCCTTAATCATCGGGTTAAATAGGTCACCTCAACACCGCAAAAACACTTTCGTTTAAAATGGGCCTAGATAAAGAGGAGCTCATTTACTAATCGAGGACAACAAGGGAATGACGTCGAGAGGAAATTTCACAATGATTCGGGTCAATCGTACATGATATTTGTCGCAGTTACCAGGGATCGGGGACGAGGATAATAGTAAGACACTATATATATAGAAAAAAAAAAAAAAAAAAAAAAAAAAAACCCAGGCATGTGCTAGAGGGTATTTTGGATCGGAAAAGAGCGAAATCACTGCTCCAGCCCAGCGAGCCTGGTAATGGAAGGCAGCGGCAGGAAGCAAATTTTTGCTGCAATCTGCTGCAAATTATTACACACGGGTTGGTTATTCCTCGAATGGGGGAATAGTGGGTGTGGCGGGTCCCAGACCCATCCCAATCGATTCAGGGTCCAAAATTTAGTGGAAAATGATACCCCACACGCCTAGGTACCACAAATCCCGAAAACACATACATTTTCAAAATGGGTAATAAATACCCAATTTGACCCATAACTTCTTCCAGTGGGTGACAATCGTTCTGACGCCGGTTTCATTGAATTCAGCGTCCAAAATTTAGTGGAAAATGACACCCTACTCGCCTAAATCGCCCAAAATCTCGAAAAATCCATTTTTCGAAAAACACATTTTGACCCCTACCCCGCCCAAATTTGGTCCGATCGGGCTGAAAAGTTTCGAGGACCATTCTAGGCCGAGGAACAGACCCCTGACCCAAATTTCAGATTTTTAGAAAATTTTCTACTACCGAAAACGGCGCAAGGACGATGGACGGCGTACGGCGTACGGCAGGACGGACATTGACCTTTTTTGATCTAGACACCATGAAACGTCCAGAAAAAAAATTTTGAGCCGAATCGGAGAGGTTGACCTTTTGCATGAAAACATAGGTTGATTATTCAAGGAATAACCAACCAAAAACGAGCAAAGCCTCGAATAATACTCAACCAAATGAATAGCTTCGATATGCTCCAATTTTCTGTAATTTCTCTTCAAACAACAAATACGTGACAATCAACAGCCGTCAAACTGGCCTTAGGATGGCATCAATCGGCTCTTTTAGAGGTTAGTTAGTATCAAATACGCCAAAAGGCACGATTAGGTGTGAAGTATTCCTGGCGTACGGATCTCAGACTTGACCCAGGCGACTTCTTGTTTGTTTGTTTGCATGCCACCAAATATGGCGACTAGGGCGCTCCACAGCGAGATCACCTCTCCAGTCATTTCCCTGCATTTCAACTTTCCTTTTGAAAATAGTTGAGTGTTGAAGATAACACACAAAATCTCGTCAGTTCCACCACCCTGACGATTCACTCAATTCACGGCCGATCGCAAAACCTCACATAAAATAGTCTCTTTTAAGTAAAATCGGATTCCGCGCCAGTGATGAAGTCTCATACGACCATGGCTTCCTGCGACTCCGCTCATTTGGTCTTGGCCGATCGTATTAGCATTCAGCTTTCACTGGGTGACTTTCACTGAAAGCAACTCGACTCATACGTACGGTTGGCTAACGGAATCCAGGCAGGTTGGAGCTGCGGTTTGGGTACACATTACCGGAGGTCGTATCACGAATGTTTTACAAAACGATTGGAAAATATACGATTTTCGGGTTAATTTAGTCGTGCAGAGAGAACTCTCCCTTTTCAAACGTGAGCCGGATTAGTAATATGTGAGACGATTTTAACCATAACACGACCCTGAGGGGATCAAGAGCGAGGACGCTGCACCCATGCTCCACCCCTCTCGTGTCCTTCCTAGATTAAGAATCAGGATGTATCACTCTGACAACACCTCGCTCGACATTGCAGTATGTGGTGGATACTTCCAGATCTCGCTCAAGGTATCGAATGGTGCTTCAGCCAACTGTCAGATGGATGTAAACAGGAATACATAAGGACGGGTTTCACAATACGGAAGTGTGGAGAGAGGGGGATGGCAATGTTCTCAGGCCATGATCAGTAAGAGCTGAAATGAGGGCAAACCGTCGGGGAAAATGAGGGAATTTTGGTAGTAGAAAATTTTCTAAAAATCTGAAATTTTGGTCATGGACCCGTTTCCGGCTTTGGTTGGTCATCGAAACGTTTCAACCCGATCGGACCAAATTTGGGCCGGGTAGGGGTCAAAATGTGTATTTAAAAAACCCTGCAAATTATTACACACGGGTTGTATTCCTCGAATGGGGGAAACAGTGGTCCCGACCCATTCCAATCGATTCAGGGCCAAAATTTAGTGGAATATGACCCCACACGCCTAGGCCAGAAATCCCTAAAACACATATTAAAATGGGTAATACATACCCAATTTTGACCCATAACTTCTTCCAGTGGGTGCCAATCGTTCTGGGACCCCTGGGACCGTTCTAGGCCGGGAACCCGACTTGTTGATTATTCAAGAAATAACCAACCAAAAATGGATTTTTGAGATTTTTTTGCACTCTAGGGTGTGGTGTATCATTTTCCACCACTAAATTTTGGACGCTAAATCCAAGAAATGGGTCCCGAAACGATTGGCGCCCTCTGGATGAGGTTATGGTCAAAATGGGTATCCATCAACCCATTTTGAATGAGTCTTTCGAGATTTCTAGTGCCTAGGCGTGTGGGGTAGCAATTTCCCTTGAATCAATTTATGTGAGTCTCCATGCTTCTGGTCCGAGGTATAATCAGCCCTTGTAAAAGAGTTTGCAGCGTTTTTCTTAGCTCATAAGACGACCATCGCAAGATTTTATCCATTAAGGCGAACAGTCGGACTCACGTGGGTTTTCCAAATTCTCACTAAACCAGATGCTGACAGGTCGGCAATGACAGACCGAAAAATTGCCGTTTATGTGATAAAGTTGGGACGAAATATTGAATTTGGTTGTTAATGATGTTCCAACACAAATTTCCCGGCACAATTGTTTGGAGACGCAATTTAGGTTGATTCAAGTTTAGGTCTCCGTTTCAATAACAAACGGTTGGTTTCCGACATCCTTGGACTGAACAACCTTGACGCTTAAAGGGACTTGATCGCATGGTCAATGCCAACGCATTCGAAACGTCAAGGCCTCTCCTGCTATCGTTGTACGGTGTTTCTAACATTCCCCGCGTACGAAGGTTTTGTTTCCGCATTCGTTTGCTTAAATGACACGTTTTGAGTTGACATGGGCTTTTTGCTGGAGTTCATAATAGGCAGTTTTATTGAGGATGTGGTCGAAAAGACAAAATCTAGGATGGTTGGGACAAGTAGAAAAATCCCGATCCGCAATTAGGAGGAGCAGCCTGCATAGTCTAAGAGCCGGCATTTCAAGTTCGCCGAAATACCATTACGACATAAAGTAGCCCCAAACACGAGGAAATGACATGAATTACAGACCCACAATCACATGATTTCGTTTATCAAAGTATATTCACATTATTAAGAGATGATCAGTGATAAAATCACTAATCTAAATTATAAATATCTTTGAACGTAGTGCAGAAGAAACGGTATTTCGCATTCCTTTCATTTGGGAAATTGAAAGATTTTCTATAGAAATTCAACAAAAATAGAAAACTAGTAGGGAAAGCTGACATTGTGTCAAGATATACAACCTCCAAGATGGCATTTTCTGTGAATTTCGTCCCAAACAGTTACATATAATTATATATAAATATTATTTTTAAAAAAGGAAATCCAGAAACTCTGAGGAGTGATATTATTAATTTACTGAGAAAAATCTTGGGATGAACTAAAATGAAAACTTGTAATATATCTTACGTAAAAACCCAGTCATGCGCAGGCGCGGATTCAAAAAAGTGGGGGCCAAGTGGGGGTCACGGGGGTCATGACCCCCCCCCCCAAACTAGGTAGAATTTTGAAAATTTTTGAAATTTTGAGATGAACTACATTTTTTCAAACCAAAAATCTAACAAAATGAAGAAATTGACTAGAGATTTTATTGTTATAGATCGAAAAAGTGAGAAAATTTAGTTTATTTTGTTTGTTGTTTGTTTTTTTTTTTTTTTAGCTTTTGATTTTACCCTGCGAAAAAAATTTCTAGATCCGCGCCTGGGCATGTGCTGGAGGGTATTTGGATCGGAAAATATCGAAAAAACGCCATTTCCGTCAAATTCAAGACCTGTGTTTTTTTTTTTTAATTTATCCACGGACTAAAACCTGATTCCAAGGATTCGACACCACCAAACGAGTTCGAGACTCAAGCGGTCGAAGTGGGTTTGGATCATTAGCACACGAAGAAACCTCGAATGATTCTTTTTTTCGAGCGTAGGAACCCGGAAAGATAACATGCGTTTTTGAATGTAATCCAATGAAAAGGTTCAAATCGATCTCTCTTGTATTCTCACGGCGAGAAGCTCATCGCACGATTTGTTTTTAAGATTTCGTGATTTCACTCAGTCTTAGTACGTGATGCTGGGGAAACACATTCCTTTCGGTCAATGCCCGTCGATAGAAAGAAAACTTCTAAATAAAATGAGAAATACGTGCTGTCCTATTTTAATTAAATGGATTTGTAGTTTAAACTTGCTTCAGTTGATTTATAAATCATTTAAGTTTACGGAAGTGCTTATTTGCTGATGTGTTGGACTAAGAGGTCGGTAATATACGCGAACCTCGAAGGCAGAGCAGACTAGAGACTCAGTCACGTCCGCCTTGCCTAGTATAGCAGATCTAGCCAACTTCGCTCATCTCTAGGTCAACACTGGGCAAATGGCTTTTATAAACGACCCTGCCGCCGACTGATGGGACCTCCCATTCCGTTTTTCCATATTTATCGCCAACGATTGTAGGGAAATATTGAATCCTGGTTCACGAAAATAAGATATTTTGAACCCGCCAGCGCTGTCCGCATAATGTGGAAACGTCGTCTCCAACTGCATCAAGGACTGCCGGAAGCCGTGAAGTTCCATGGAGTAGATCTTTGCTCACGCTATTTTGTCCGAGGGTTGCACTCTTTATCAGTAATGCACCTTCCTCTTTGTTCTTGCGCTGCACCGCACTGCCGCCAAGGCCGTAAATGAAGTGATATCCTTGAGAGTTGTCATTTCGATCACCTTCACCCCTCCAACGTTGGTGAACGCGTGCCTTAAATGTTCTGGTCTGATTCAAGGTTCAAAAATTCAGGGAGACTACCACAGGTGCAGTGATAATCCGTGGAAGTTAACCGACCATAAGGATGTAAGACCAGATAACCAAGAGAAACCTCGATAATATATTTATTTTTTTTAGGGAAATCGATATCGATGTCATCTATCCCGAGTGTGCTTCTACGTTCTCCATGAGGTCCAAAACCAGACAACCTAAGGCCAACGACAACATCATCTGTTGAATTCCCGCACCTAATGTACAACCATCGCGAAAGATTAGCATAAATATTAGGAATTAGCATAGTGGATCAACAATAATAACAGGAGCACCCAGCTTCTACACTACTAATTTTTCTTTAACAGCTAGGTGCCCACCATGCCATCAAAACTACGATACGAAAGAAGAAGAAGAAGAAGAAGAAGAAGAATAAAAAAATCAATTTCCGAGAAAGCGCTATTATCGTTCACAGACAGCGACTCCGATTGGTAAGGTAAGTCATTTTCGGGAATCGACTTTCAATAATGACTCCCGACCCAAGTTCGACGAATGGGAAAAAGAAGGAACTAGCATTTCTGCGGTTTTTGGCTTCTCAGATATGAAACATCGAGGTTGAAAAGAGTTGAGTGGTTCAGAGCTGTACAGTAAACCGCACATTCTTCGGTTGGTTGCCCGCAAGCAACACGAAGCTGTGTCATCTGATGGAAGAGGTTCACTTTGAGCAAGAGGCGAGCGAAAAGGGTTGAAGCTTGGGAAAGCAAAAATGTGAAGCAGAATCGAGCAGAACGTTTAGGGCCCCTGGAGAGCTCCTATGGAAGGTTTGGCGACACTAGTTACTTGAGTTACTATTGAGTCATTTTCAGCTCCAAGGACTCGAGATAAGACGTCTAGGATGTCGGCAGATAATGTAAAAGGTGACCAGGTAAATAATGTTGTTAATACATAGAGCTCTTATGGTCCTCTTAAAAGGTAAACTTTCTAACATGGACGATGTCCCCTAATTCATGGAATTATCAGTCCGCTTATTGTCCAATTATTGTTTCTTTTCAAGCTTCATCGGAAAGGATGAATTTCTTTTTCTCTTTTTTCAGGATCTATATCTACCGACTGCTTGATAAAGGTTTTTTTTTTTTTTTAAATGAAAATTCTCGAAATTTATGGTCGTTACAAGGTATAATAGTTGTCCGATTGGCACAAAAGCTTCCCCAAGAATATCCTAATATTACATAAATGTGCCCAAG